>OY757934.1:46358321-46550821 GCA_963585895.1 Sepioteuthis lessoniana
CAATCAGAATTGAATTTCCAACCATAATACTAAGGTCAGTTAAAGGTTTTGCAATATTTTGTAAACACAACTGAAACACTTCAAGTTGTGAACAGTATCCGCCGTGGTTTGTAATATCGTGGTAGTTGGTGCGTTGACACGTTGAGTTTCACTGTGTTGGATTTGAAAGTTGCATAGATGAATGTGCATCGTTGTCTAATTCGGGAATCGATGCTTTACGAGTTCGAACTGAGCCATAATGATGTGGAAACGACCAAAAACTATATTTTAGTTTCGATTATGCAACGCTGTGTATAAAAAAAACACATGGAGCTGATGGGGGATGCAATGTTTAACGTGGTTGGAAATGGACACGGTAACACGAGTTCAAATCCCGGACGAAGCTGTTTGGATTTTACATAGTGCTAATACCCTTCGGAAAGGTATAAATCCAATTATTCTACCTCCATCGATAGGTAAATCGTAGGGCGGATAAGGTTTTTTAATCTTGATATAACAAACAGTCTACGAGTATGAATTTAAATCTGAATTTAAATCTGTTAGACTCTATTTGTACGATTAATAAATATAAACAAAACACCATAAAGGAATGGACAAAAGATTGCATCCTCTCCTTCTATAACAAAGGCGACTGCGTAATTTTCTAAGAACTACAGAGGCATTACCCTTACTGTTATACCTTCTAAGGTTTATAATGCTCTGCTTCTCAATTGTAACCGACCTAAAGTTGAGGAAATTCTGAGGAAAAATCAGAACAACGTTCGGAAAAACCGATCTTCAACATCCCAGATACTGACTATCCATCGAATCATCGAAGAAGTACGAGCTAAATGTCTCGAGGCAACACTATTGTTCGTTGATTTTTTCAAGGAAATTGATTCCATACATACGAAAAAGGAAGCAAATACTCCTTGCATATCGCCTCCCTGAAGAAATTATTACAGCTAAAATGATTCTTTACGAAAAGACGAAAGCAAAGATTTGCTCACCTGATGGAGAAACCGACATCTTTGACATTGTCATTAGAGTTTTGCAAGGAGATATATTTGTACCATATCTGTTTAAATCTGTCTAGGTACATTAGCACCACATCTGTTTAAATATCTCTTGATACATTAGCACCATATGTGTTGAAATCTCTCTAGATACATTAGCACCATATCTGTTTAAATCTGCCTAGATACCTTAGAACCATATCTGTTTAAATCTGTCTAGATACATTAGCACCATATCTGTTTAAATCTTTCTAGATATATTAGCACCATATCTGTTTAAATCTATCTAGATACATTAGCATCACATCTGTTTAAATCTGTCTAGATACATTAGCACCATATCTGTTTAAATCTATCTAGATACATTAGCACCATATCTGTTTAAATCTGTCTCGATTCATTAGCACAATATCTGTTTAAATCAGTCTAAATATCTTATTAACATATCTGTTTAAATCTGTCTAGATACATTAGCACCACATCTGTTTAAATCTATCTAGATACATTAGCACCACATCTGTTTAGATCTGTCTCGATTCATTAGTACCACATCTGTTTAAATCTGTCTAGATACATTAGCACCATATCTGTTTAAATCTATCTAGATTATGTTCTCTAAACGTCAACAGATTTAATAAAAGAAAAGGATTTCACATTAAAAATGACAAGAAGCAGAAGATATCCCGAAGAAACATTGATAGATGCAGACTACGCAGACGAACTTGAACTTCTCGCAAATATACCTCCCCAAGCCGAATTCCCGCTGCAAGCATCAGGAGGAATTGGTTTCTTGGTGAACATAATTAAAACTGAGTTCACGTGATTTAAACAAAAAGGAGCAATCTCCACTTGCTAGCCTCTAGCATAAGTAAACCAGTTAACATACTTCGGCAGCAATATTTCATCTACTGAAAGTGATGTCAACAAGTGCAGAGGAAAGACATGTACTGCTACTGACAGATTATTGACATCTATTAAAAAATTAAGTTGTAACGTTTAGTGTTCAAATATATTCGTTGCCACAGAATTACTTTTTTAAAATTCTATTTCATATAATTCGATTTCATTTAATTCTATTTTATCTAATTCTATTCTATTTAATTCTGTTTTAATTCTATTCTATGTAATTCTATTTATTTAATTCTTTTCTATTTAATTCTGTTTTATTTAAGTCTATTCAATCTAATTCTATTTTATTTAATTCTATTTTATCTAATTCTATTTTATTTAATTTTATTCAATTTAATTCTATTTTATTTAATTCTTTTCTATTTAATACTTTTCTATTCAATTCTATTTTATTTAATTCTATTTTATGTAATTCTATTTTATTTAATTCTATTCTATTTAATTCTATTTTTGTTTGATTCTGTTTTATTTAATTCTATTTTATTTAATTCTATTCTATTTAATTCTATTCAATTTAATTCTATTCAATTTAATTCTATTCTATTTAATTCTTTTCAATTCAATTCTATTCTATTTAATTCTATTTTATTTGATTCTATTCTACTTAATTATTTTTTAATTCCATCTATCTAATTCTTTTCTATTTATTTATTTATAGCTAGTTTCTATTGGTGAGTATCTCTTCCAGCAAAGCTAGAAAATATTGAAAAATGGTTTTAATATTTATTAAGAATATCTCAGGTTTGCAATTTTCGTTTACCTTGCAAAAATTTCTCATGATTTTCATGCATTATCTCAGTTTTTCGCCTGTGTCAACAAAAAAAAAAAAAAAAGAATGACATCCACGTTAGCATTTTATCAATAATTTTGTGTGACAGTGATAACTGAGTTTGATAGTTCCTTTTTGTCGGTTTCCTTACATACGAAGGTGTAAGGAAAAGTTCTTAACCGAACCAACACAAAAATGTCCTCAACCCACGATGTTCGTCATTTAAATGCTGATCTTAAACCTTACCCTCAAGCAGTTTAATACACTTCTTAACTTTCTTTCAAACTTAATCGTACGTAAAAAATGTGTGTAAAAATTCTTTGATGATCATTTGCTGAATTTGGTTGAACGTAGTTTGAATGCGCTTCCTGTTTTTTTTTTATATACATACTTCTACACTATAGGATCAATTTTACTGAGAACTTTGCAGCACCCCTCCTAAGGGTTGCATTTCGTACATTCTTTCATTTTTATTCTGTTTCCTTTCTTTTTTCTTTCTTTACAATTTCTTTTCTCTTCTTTTTTCTATTTATGCGTTATCTGTTTGTTTATTTTTCCTTTTTTTTCCTTTTTCTTCTTTCTAGAGACAACCCAGTCGGCTGGGGCAGTAGAAATATACCGACTACTTTTTTGCAGAGAGGTAAGACCCCCGCCTTACATACACATACCAACTGGTGTCCTAAAATAACCAAAGGAAAATATTTCATAAAATCTACCACTCAAACACAAACAACTCCTCCAAAGCATATAAAATATCCTACAAAACAAAAGTCACAGGGATTTCCAATCCGTCGAACAACAACCATCAAAGACGAACTAAAAAAAATATGTCTGACAAAAAGCCAGAAACAATCAAACAAAAACAGGAACTCCGGTTGATTAATTGAGGAAAAACAATATCAACACCGAATTGAACAATGAAAAACCAGGAAGCGCATTCAAACTATGTTCAACCAAATTCAATAGAGACCCCTCAATATTAAGAATAAAATCACGTAAAAGAAGGTAGATGTCCTCTTGGTGTAATGGTTAAAGTGTTGGACTGCGGAATCGTAATAAGCGAGTTCGAACTCCAGTCCAAATTTCGGGCAAATACCCTTAGGAAAAGTATGAACCCTCTTATCCTCCCATCAATGGGTTAAATAGCATCACTTCTGTTCTTCTAGAAGAATAACTTTAACATTAGATAACCCACGATATGCCATTAACCAAACCTAAAAGAATAGATAAACAATGGATCCAAACAAAACCTAAAATTGATCCTATAGGGTAGAAAGTATGTATATTAAAACTGACAACATAATTACAAACCTCAATCTAGAAGATACATAAAGTATATCTGGAAGCAACCAGAATTGAAATATATGTAATTATTTGTCTTTCATAGCGATTGAAAAAAAATTCGGTTAAAGATTAATGAAATGTCCTAAACTATTTAACTCTGTGCAAAAAAATAATCTCAAATATGTTGAAAAATAGTACTTCCAACAAACCATTCACTTAAAAGTCATATATATGTATAAAATCTGGAATTAAATTGCGATCAAAGTTTGACGTGCCATTAAATCAAATAACTTTATCTCGCCTCTTCTTTCTTTTGTTCTTTCCTACATAATTTGTATTTTATTTCTTTCTTACATCTTCAATTTCTTTCTTTCTTCCATCCAGTTCTTTTTCTTTCTTTCTCCCTTTTTTTCTTTCGCTCTATATTACTTTCCTTCGTTTTTACTTCATTTTATTATTTCAACAATATTCGCTCTCTCTCTCTCACTCTCTCTCTCTCTCTCTCTCTCTCTCTATCTATCTCGTTTTTACTTCATTTTTTATTACAATTTCATTCTCTTTCTCTCTTTCTTTCACTCTTTTTTCTTTCTTTCTACTTCACTTCTTTTTGAAAATTTTATTCTCTTTTTCCCCCACTCCTTTTTTCTTTCTTTCTTTTCTCATTTTGTACTTCGTTTCTTTATTGCAACTTCATTCACTTTTTCTCTCTCTTTCTTTGTTTTGTTTTGTTTTGTTGTATTTTTTCAATTTCTAACTGATTAACACCCTTCTCCTTTACCACCAAATAAAGTAAATAAAATAAAGATAAAACAAGCCAAACAAAAAGAAAAATGAAAAGTGCTTCTCTTCACTCTGTCGCTTCAGGTAACATTTGCAGAAACCATTCTTCCTTTCTTCTGAACAAAAGACAAAACAAGTTCTTCGTGACACATGTCGAACACAAAACTTCACGCCGATCATCGCTCAAAAAACAACAGATTTACTCAAAAAGAACCTCTGATACCGATAGCTTGAAGTGATCATAAGCGAAGGAAGTTCAAATAAAGAAAAAAAAAAGCACTTTTCCACTCCTAGATATTATCCATCCGTGTTTGTGATGTACTGAATGTAAACAACAATGAACAGTCAGTTGACAAGAAAGACAGAAACCTACCGAATGCGTGGACCAGAATTGGAACTTCAAATGCATCCGATGCCAATTGCAAAATCTGAGTATTTTGTTGTTGTAAATAATATTGGGAACAACCGTAACAAGAGAATAAGAAAAAAAAAAAACAAGAAAGAAAAGAAAGCGTAGAGACATGTTTCCTTAAATTCAGCTTATTGGCCAAAGGGGTGTCCTCGTGGTGTAATGGTTAACGCACTGGACAGCGGAATCGTAGTAAGCGAGTTCGTACTCCAGTCGCGCTATTACGTTCAAATTTCGGGCAAATACCCTTGGGAAAAGTATGAACCCCCTTATCCTCCCTGCTATGGGTTAAATAGTACCACTACTGTTCTTCTAGCAGAATGGCTTTGGCATTCAATAACCTACTTAGGTTGATATGCCATTAAAACTAAGAAACCTTATTGGCCAAAGGGCTGATGTTTTTAACATCACTGGCTTCACTCTTCTTCATATTGGTCCGAATCGCTTGAAAATTTCGTTTTCCCATCGCCCTGCCTCTCTAAAACAACCCAACAACTGTCAGGGTCCCTATGTTGTCTATTAACCTTGCTGCGTGTCCGGACAAATAGAACTTATTGCGTCTGATACCATGCGATCACGTTCTTTGCTCCAATCCGAAATTACCTCGTTTGGGATGGGCTCATGCAACGTATTCCTAAAATAGCTTCTTTCCATAGTCCTAAATCAAAGTAAAGAAAGAGTGACAATCTAGAAAAGAGATGGACCAATAACAGATGTGCGTGCACAAATGTCAGTCGGTCATTAGGGCTGAGGAGGGTGATATGGATATAATATCTTATATAATATAATATAATATAATAGAAGATAGAGTATGTATTTTCACAACCATGAGCAGGATGATATAAAAGGTCAATTTTCATAGGGACTACAGCTTGTTTTAACCGTGACGGTTCGTGTCGGAATAGTCACACTTGGATTACCTGATAACAGAAAATTGGTGCTATGGATATTATGTGCAAAATTGAAGGCAAATAGCCTCGCTCAGGGTTCGAATTTGGCTTGCTGGGTTTATTTAGTATGGCCATAGTTATACCACCCTCGAACCTCCAGTTTATATCATTTGGTTGGAATTTGCTGAGTATATCTTCGAAGTTGTAGTTGAGGGTGACCCGACAATAGTTCGGGAGACCGGGGTTCAATCCCAGGTCGAGTCATACCAAAGACTCAAAAATGGTACTTAATGACGCCTTGCTTAGCCCCCAGCACTATAAGGTGAGGATCAAGGGTAAAGCGGAGCAATCCTGGGAATGGAGTAGCGCCTTCCCCTACACCTCGGTGTAGTAGCAATTGAAAAGGGAGCCTTCGGTCACTCTCGACCTAGATCACCAACTTTACTTATTCTATTTATATCTTCGAACAAGGTCCGAAGTATGTATTTACTTAAACTGTCTGCCAGATATGACACAAGATCAATTTTCAAGTGGAGTAAAGCTGGTTTGAATTCAATTTTCTTTTAAGATTGGTTGACAAAACAAGGCTTAAAATGTTCACTATTAATTGATTTAATTAAATAAAATAATTTAATTAATCTAATTTAATTAAATAAAATGTTCACAACTAATTGATTTAATTGAATTAAATAATTTAATTAATTTAATTAATTTAATTTGATTAAATGATATGTTCACTATTAATTGATTCAATTAAATTAAATAATTTAATTAATTCAATTAATTTAATTTAATTAAATAATATGTTCACTATCAATTGATTTAATTAAATTAAATAATTTAATTAATTTATTTAATTTAATTTAATTAAATATGTTCACAATTAATTGATTTAATTAAATTAAATAATTTAATTAATTTAATTTAATCAAATAAAATGTTCACAATTAATTAATTTAATCAAATTAAATTATTTAATTATTTAATTAATTTAATTTAATTTAATAAAATGTTCACTATTAATTGTTTTTATTAAATTAAATGATTTAATTAATTTAATTAATTTAATTTTATTAAATAATATGTTCACTATTAATTGATTTAATTAGATTAAATAATTTAATTAATTTAATTAATTTAATTTAATTAAATAATATGTTCACTATTAATTGATTTAATTAACATGCCTTAAAAACTAAAAAAAATTATTTTAATTTTTATGGCCTTACAATGAAAGGGGTACAGAAATTGCATTCCAGCCATGCAATTAACTACAATGTCATAGTGTACCATATTGGCAATTAACGCTATGTGTGAAATGGACATATAATGTTCATTACTATAGAACATAGAAAGAACATAGGAATCTCGGAATTCGAAAACACGTAACGACTTCTTGTTCAGGTACGAAACCTTTTTATTAACTTTGAATTAAAGGTTTCGACGTAGGGAGGAGAGGCACAATCTTCTATGCTGTCTTATTCATTTGGCCCCCAACTCGAGCGGCCCCCTATTGGGCGCAAACTCGCCTCGCGCCTGCGAGCTCCAAAATCGATCCTTTTCGTTTGGCCTCTAATTCTCGACTCTTATTTTCTTCAAATTCTCACACAAACTTCCACGTGCTTCCGGTGCGTGACGTCACCCGCACCCTGTCACCCGTTTTGTCTCGGAGTGTTGTGACATCTGAGTGACATGTCCGCTCTGTGCGTGCCCACGCGTTACCACCTGCATCAAGGTTGCACCCAACTAACCCCTGTGCTGAGCCGAAAGGTTCTCAGCCTAACTAAACTCAAAGGCATGAACTGAAACCCCTCGGCTATTTCATAACAATAGTCCTATACAGTATCCAGTACACCCACAGAGACTCCCCCCCGCGAGTACGGTCATCAATTTAGGGCAAGGTTTCTACACCATATTCACTGTCTTCAATTTCTTTATTATCCAGAAATATGGGTTGTTTTGCTTAATGGCATATCAATCTTGGATTATCTATTACCAAATCCATCCTTCTTTCTGGAAGAACAGTTGTGGTACTATCTAACTCATAGGAGAATCAGGAGTTTCATACCTTTCGCAAGGGTATTAGTCTGAAAGTGAACGTTATCGCACGACTAGAGTACGAACTCGCTTACTACGATTCCGCAGTTCAGCGTTTTAACCATTGAGGGCCCCTTCCCCAGTTTGACGTTGGTATTGGCGTCGAAGGTGTACGGGCAAAGAACCTACAAGCGACATTAATATTTGTTGACTTTACCAAGGCTTTCGACACCATTCACAGAGGAAAGATGGAACAAATCCTACTAGCGTACGGCATACCTAAAGAAACCGTAGCGGCAATAACGATTCTCTATAGAAACACTAAAGTAAAAGTACGATCACTCGATGGAGACACAGAATACTTTGACATTGTAGCAGGAGTACTACAAGGGGACACGCTGGCCCCGTACATCTTTATCATTTGTCTAGACTACGTACTTAGAACATCGATTGACAAAATCAAAGAGAATGGCTTCGAACTGACGAAGAAAAGAAGCAGAAGATACCCCGCAACAACAATTACCGACGCCGACTACGCCGATGACATAGCGATACTGGCAAATACACCTGACCAAGCCGAAACACTTCTGCATAGTTTGGAACGAGCAGCAGCAAGCATAAGCCTCCATGTTAATGCACACAAAACGGAATATATGTGCTATAACCAAACGGGGGACATCTCCACTCTAGAAGGAACCCCACTAAAAACTAGTAGACAAATTCACGTACCTAGGAAGCAGCGTCGAATCAACCGAAAAGGACATCGAAACGAGGTTAACGAAAGCATGGACAGCTATCAATAGGCTATCGATTATATGGAAATCAGACCTAACCGATGAAATGAAACGCAGTTTCTTCCAGGCAGCGGTCACATCGATACTGCTATATGGATGCACTACATGGACGCTAACAAAATGGCTGGAGAAGAAACTAGACGGCAATTACACAAGAATGCTGCGTGCAATCCTGAACAAGTCCTGGCGGCAACATCCCACAAGACACCAACTGTACGGCCACCTGCCCCCTATCACGATAACTATTCAAGTTAGACGAGCCAGACATGCAGGACACTGCTGGAGAAGCAGAGATGAACTGATAAGAGATGTACTCTTATGGATCCCCACACATGGCCGCGCAAAAGCAGGACGACCAGCTCGAACGTACATTCAGCAGCTATGTGAGGATACAGGTTGTTGTCCTGAAGACCTACCTAGGGCGATGAACGATAGGGAGGAGTGGCGAGAGAGGGTCAGGGATATCCGTGCTGCCAGCACGATATGATGATGATGATGATGATTTTCAAGCAGGATGAATGTTTTTTTGTCTTTTCTTTCTTGAGGTAATTTTCATCCTAATATTTACTTGTATGATGCTTTTATTAACAAATTGTATCGGGTTTTTTCACATCGCCAGAATTATAGAATAGGTATAAAACTAATATATATATATATATATATATATTAGTTTTTATAAATATTAGTTTATCTCTCTCTCTCTCTCCCCTCTCTCTCTCTCTCTCTGTGTCCCTGTCTCTCTCTCTATAGATAGATAGATAGATAGATAAAATAAAGTTGGCGACCATAGTGGAAGGCGCACAGAAGGCTCCCTTTTCGATAGCTACAACACCGAGGGATAGGGGAGGGCGCTACTCCTTTTCCAGGATTGCACCACTTTACGCTTGATACGTACCTTATATTGCTGAATGTTATGCAAGGAAGTATCAATTACCATCTTAAAAGTCTTTGATATGACGCGACCTGGGAGTGAACCCCGGTCTCTCTGACCCACTACCCACTAAATAAGAATTACCAAGGATATATGAAATAGTTCTTTTACTACTAGTGTCACTATTTGATGTTCAAACCGTTGTAAAAGATAAGAATTGATTTTTAAGAGCGTCATTTATCACTTTTTCAAAAATTGGCGCACTGCTGCCTTTTTAACACCGATTCCACGTCTCTTAGCGTTGTGCCGTACAAACCAAAACATAGAATAAAGTATATTCTTTGACTCCTTGTGTCTTTTTTATCCGCATCTAAGATAAAACAAATTCAGATGATGATTTTCATGACAAGTAGAAACTTGCTTGTATGGGATATTGGAGAGTTATAATTTTTTTTTTATTCTGTTTCCCTTCATCTCACTTCATCTTATGGTTTACTTAGTCAGCTGGAGCTGTAGAATACACCGACTATGCAACCTCTTCAGAGGGGTAAGACCCCCCACTCCAATGAGTGTCCTGGATAGGACACTAAACAATCAGATATTGAGGTTCCAGTGATGCTGGAGCTTTGGGGAATGCAGAGTACCTCTTCATTGCCATTGTTCCCAGGTCTACTCTGGCCCGGATAGGGCCCTGTCTATGGGTTAACTAGAACTTACTGCATACTTATGCTAAACTGAATTGTTTGAATTAGAACTGTTTGACTAAACTTAATAGCTTGAAATAGAAATATTTTTGACAATTAAACTATACTTAAATTTAATCTGCGTGCTTATGCTAAACTGAATTGTTTGAAATGGAACTGTTTTGACATTGAAACTGTACTTACACTAAACTGAATTGTTTAATATAGAACTGTTTTTGACATTTAACTATGTGTTAACAAAATTTGTACTTATACTAAACTGAATTAGCTGAATTAGAACTGCTTGACTAAACCGAATAGTATGAAATAAAAAAAATTTTCTTAATTAAACTGTACTTATATTTAAACTGCGTACTTATGCTAAACTGAATTGTTTGAAATAGAACTATTTTCATAAAAACAGATTTGGCATTGAATAACCTACAAAGGTTGATATGCCATAAAACCCAAGCAACCAACCAACTATCATCTTATGTTGTATTTTGCAAGATTATGTATATCGTGTGGAGACAGGCTGATTGATATGAACAGACTCAGAGAGAAGACGGATAGACATTAAAATCTTGAGATAAACAATGTTTGAAAGCTGGAAGTTGTCTAACTGAACAGATTCCGAAGTGCATTCTGGGAAATTCTTTTAATCATTCACAATATATGTCTAGAAAAGTAAGAAGCCGGCGCCAACCACGAAAAGATGCAAATTCGTTGTATAACATAAGCATTTTAATGAGTTGCTAATTTTACATGGATGTCAGACATCTAATACGTAGACACTTAGATGGAGTCCTGTTTCTTTTTTAATGCTGTTACGTCCCTCCATAAGGATTGTTGGCCTGCCCACTCCATTAAAAAAAAACGTCACTTGATTTACCAATTCACCTGCCGATGTGATTCCGGGAAAAAATCTTTTGCAATATTTTTGTAGGTGCTAGTTTGTGGTTCATATATCACGTGATTGAAGCAGTTCAAACTGAGGAAAAAGTACCCACTATAGTTGATAGTGTCGTTGAAGTTGGTGCGCTTACACGTTGTGAATTCCTTCACTCCGTGCAACGGATCTTATGTTTTACGATAACTGATGTTTTACAAGAAATTCTGTTTAATGGGAACTTATGTTTTACGAGAACTTATGTTTTACGGGAACTTATGTTTTACGGGAACTTATGTTTTACGGGAACTTATGTGAATTCCTTCACTCCGTGCAACGGATCTTATGTTTTACGAGAACTTATGTTATACGAGAACTTATGTTTTACGGGAACTTATGTTTTACGAGAACTTATGTTTTACGGGAACTTATGTTTCTTCCAGGCAGCGATCACATCGATACTGCTATATGGGTGCACTACATGGACGCTAACAAAACGGCTGGAGAAGAACCTAGACGGCAATTACACAAGAATGCTGCGTGCAATCTTGAACAAGTCCTGGCGGCAACATCCCACAAGACACCAACTGTACGGCCACCTGCCTCCTATCACGAAAACGATTCAAGTTAGACGAACCAGACATGCAGGACACTGCTGGAGAAGCAGGGACGAACTCATAAGAGATATACTCTTATGGACCCCCACACATGGCCGTGCAAAAGCAGGACGACCAGCACGAACATATATTCAGCAGCTATGTGAGGATACGGGATGTTGTCCTGAAGACCTGCCTAGGGTGATGAACGATAGGGAGGAGTGGCGAGAGAGGGTGAGGGATATCCGTGCTACCAGCGCGACATGATGATGATGATGATGATGATGATGATAATGTTTTACGAGATCGGTATGGGTCATAATTTTACGGAAGTAACAAAAAACATTTGTTGAGCGAAAGGTAAAGGCGCAGTTGGTCACAGTGCAGTAAACAGATGATAAAAGAGATTTTGCTCGTGTAGCAAGAACATCGACGATCAAACAAGGTCAGGTACGCTTAAAATCGTGGATTCCGAGGTCGTGCTCCAAACCATAGAGGCAAACCCGGTTAACTGCACTCGAAGAGTACCAAGAAAACTCGGTATCTCACTGGTTCATCTGTAGCAAAGGCGTCCAGAACACTTTAATTGCGTCTCATGTTACTAAAATATTGCAAAGCTTTTCACTCACCTATTATAGAAAAGCCATGTATACATATTAGCAAAATATTGCAAAAACGTTCGAGTCAATTATGTATTATAGAAAAGCCAAGTATACGTACAGGCAAAATATTGAAAAACCTTTGACTCATCCAAGTATTATAGAAAAAGCCATTGTATACATATTAGCAAAATATTGCAAAAACGTTCGAGTCAATTATGTATTATAGAAAAGCCAAGTATACGTACAGGCAAAATATTGAAAAACCTTTGACTCATCCAAGTATTATAGAAAAAGCCATGTATACATATTAGCAAAATATTGCAAAAACGTTCGAGTCAATTATGTATTATAGAAAAGCCAAGTATACGTACAGGGAAAATATTGAAAAACCTTTGACTCATCCAAGTATTATAGAAAAAGCCATTGTATACATATTAGCAAAATATGGCAAAAACGTTCGAGTCAATTATGTATTATAGAAAAGCCATGTATACGTACAGGCAAAATATTGAAAAACCTTTGACTCATCCAAGTATTATAGAAAAAGCCATGTATACATATTAGCAAAATATTGCAAAAACGTTCGAGTCAATTATGTATTATAGAAAAGCCATGTATACGTACAGGCAAAATATTGAAAAACCTTTGACTCACCCAAGTCTTATAGAAAAAGCCATGTATACATATTAGCAAAATATTGCAAAAACGTTCGAGTCAATTATGTATTATAGAAAAGCCAAGTATACGTACAGGCAAAATATTGAAAAACCTTTGACTCATCCAAGTATTATAGAAAAAGCCATGTATACATATTAGCAAAATATTGCAAAAACGTTCGAGTCAATTATGTATTATAGAAAAGCCAAGTATACGTACAGGGAAAATATTGAAAAACCTTTGACTCATCCAAGTATTATAGAAAAAGCCATGTATACATATTAGCAAAATATGGCAAAAACGTTCGAGTCAATTATGTATTATAGAAAAGCCATGTATACGTACAGGCAAAATATTGAAAAACCTTTGACTCATCCAAGTATTATAGAAAAAGCCATGTATACATATTAGCAAAATATTGCAAAAACGTTCGAGTCAATTATGTATTATAGAAAAGCCATGTATACGTACAGGCAAAATATTGAAAAACCTTTGACTCATCCAAGTCTTATAGAAAAAGCCATGTATACATATTAGCAAAATATGGCAAAAACGTTCGAGTCAATTATGTATTATAGAAAAAGCCATGTATACGTACTAGGAAAATATTGAAAAACCTTTGACTCACCCAAGTATTATAGAAAAGCCATGTATACGTACAGGCAAAATATTGAAAAACCTTTGACTCACCCAAGTATGATAGAAAAGCCATGTATACGTACAGGCAAAATATTGAAAAACCTTTGACTCACCCAAGTATTATAGAAAAGCCATGTATACGAACAGGCAAAACATTGAAAAACCTTTGACTCACCCAAGTATTATAGAAAAGCCATGTATACGTACAGGCAAAATATTGAAAAACCTTTGACTCACCCAAGTATTATAGAAAAGCCATGTATACGTACAGGCAAAATATTGAAAAACCTTTGACTCATCCAAGTATTATAGAAAAGCCATGTATACGTACAGGCAAAATATTGAAAAACCTTTGATTCACCCAAGTATTATAGAAAAGCCATGTATACGTACAGGCAAAATATTGAAAAACCTTTGACTCATTCTTGTATGATAAAAAGTCTCATAAAGATTAAAAATATGGGAAAAGATATGGAAATGCATTGATCAGTAAAGATATTTAAACCAGCCATAGGTAAAAGACGAAAAGGATGAAAGTTATTTCTTTACCCAACCCCTCCACCATTGGTACAATGTGACACGCTATAACTTTCTAAGCCGAATAAAAATGCTTTGAATTTGGAGTTTTCCTTCTCTTAGCCTGGTTGCCATTTCAAAGTAAAAAATCATATTCTGCTTTTCTATTTTCCAATAGCTGGAAGGAAAAGAGATGGATTCACGCTTTATCCCCATAAAGTTAGCGCGAAATTAAACGCAAACAGGTTCATCCAGGATTTGAACACAAGTCACTGATTGCATATTCTCCAACGATAACCGTTACGCTTAGTGAGAAAGTAAGATAAAAAGATCACTTGAAAACTAATTCCTTAATGACTTTAAGAGGGATGGAGTTGCACTTAGCCTTACCACCCGATGCTGTTTAGTGACATACCAGGACATTTTTTTAATTTGATTATTATATGTCGATTTGTTGTGCGTTTTATTTAATGGCATATCAACCCTTACGAACTATTGAATGCCAAATCTTGTTTTTTGTATATATGATTGAATGTGTATTGATATATTGGTAAAAAAAATTTCATTAACCTTCTCTCGACGTGGTTGACCTTCAGCCACCTCCTTCAAAGACCTTGAAGATAAAAAGGGTTGGTTGCTTTTTGTCAATAGAGCAATTTGAAGAATATGGTCATGATTTAATCATAGAGGTGTTAGGGCATCACACGACCTGACTATTGATCTGATAAGATCGAGCTTCTCTAGCCCAAGTAATGGCCAATGTAGAGAGTTTTAGGTTATGTGACCACATAGTAACCGGGTCACGGACCGCTCAGCTACCAAAATCCCGTCCTCTGGCATTACCGATCACCACCCACGGCCAAGAGATGCCCCAATAGAGGATGGAGTCTCACCCTTCTTCAGAGGTACAGTCGGCGTATTCCATAGACTCAGACGACAAGGCGGATTATAGGAGCAATACACACACACACACATATATATATATGTGTGTGTGTGTGTGTGTGTTTCGGAAAGTGACACACAAAATCCAAATAAATCTTAAGATGATTGAATAGTAATTGCTTGCAGCAAATTTTCTTTTTTATGAAGGATTGAACTCACGACAAGAAACACTATGAAAAGATTTAATGAAACATCAATTCAGAATACAATAAGCAAAGAATCTAGACAACAGTTAGATGATATTATCTTCAGCTGTCCTAGATTCGAGAGTCGGCTTCCGATCTAATTGATTCCTCAAGGACAAAGAGATTGCCTCATCCAAAATTGCTGCAATTAATGGAAAAAGTAGAAACATATTCCCTATCGGTGATGTCAGAACATGGCGGATATTTCATAACTCCTTCTTTGCATTTTGCGCTGTCATTAATTTCAACTTTCAGTCGTGATTAGAATAATGTTATCTGGAACCAAGATCTTTGTTAAACAGCCAGTGCCGGCTAGAAAGACGTTTACATTGAAAGCAATTTGTTTTAGTTTGCGACACAATGTCAATCTTTTTAAAGCGGATCCAATTGGTTTGAATTTAGAGTTTTTCTTCTTGAAGATGGCTCATTGGCCTAGTGAGTACAGTGTTCGCCAATGGTCCGGTAGACATGGGTTCAATCCCAGGTCGTGGCATACCAAAGACCTTAAAAATGGTACTTGGTACCTCCTTGCTTAACATTCAGCCATACGTATCAAGGGTAAAGTGGAACAATCCTTGGAAGAGTAGCGCCCTCCCCTACACCTCAGTGTAGTAGCTATCGAAAGGGGAGCCTTCTGGTCGCCCTCGACTAAGATCGCCAACTTCACTACTTTCTTTAATGGCATATCAACTATGGTTCGTTATTTAATACGAAATCCTATTTTTACAAATACATCAAATTTATGATTCTTAAAAGCATTTTGTAGATACACACATTTAAATTATCAATCTTCTAAAAATTCAATTTAGCATAAGTCAAACTCAAATGGTTCTCGGTATTGCTATGTGTCATTAACAATTTGATTAAACGTCAGTCATTTGTTTACCCGCAGTCAAATGATCAAACAGTTCTATTTCAAACAATTCAATTTAGCATGTCATTTGTTTGAACTCAGTTTAAATAGCAAGCAGATCTATTTGACCCATTGGTAGGAACCTCAAAGGTGCTACCTCTCCGGGCCAGAGATGAACTGGGAGCGATGGTAATGAAGGGAGACTCCGCATTTCACAAAGCTCCAGCATTACTAGAGCCTCAACATCTGATTGTTTAGTGTCATATCCAGAACTCTCGTTCGAGAAGGAGATCTTACATCTCTGCAGAGATGCTGTCGGTAATTTCTACAGCCCCATTGCGTTCATTGTATGACATTCAGATTTACATTTTTTGTGTTGTTGTCTCCCAATAATTAGTTAGATGCCGTAAAATATCAATGCCAGTCCACTGAACGGTATGTTCTCGTTTTTTTTTTTTATTAATTATCATTAGGTTTGGTTCTTTGGCCAGGATTAGGTGATCCGTTTTAATCGCAAAATCCCCCCAAAATTTATCCGTCTCATTCTTCTGGTTTTTACATGTATCATTTGGTTGTAGGGTCATTATTATTTCTATGAAAAGAAATACTAGCTTGAAACCATATAATTGCTTGAAAAAACCGGACTTTAACATTGAATGACTCACCAATGGTCAAGAAGTCTTAAACCAATCAACCAACCCCAAATGTATATATTGGTTCGTACGATTTCTTATTATTATCCTATAGAAGTAATGATACTTGGATGCAACAAGCTGGTGGAAGGGCTGAGGTATCAAGTACCATTTTAAAAGTCTTTGGTATGATGCGACCTGGGAGTGAACCCCGGTCTCTCTGACCCACTACCCACTAAATAAGAATTACCAAGGATATATGAAATAGTTCTTTTACTACTAGTGCCACTATTTGATGTTCAAACCGTTGTAAAAGATGAGAATTGATTTTTAAGAGCGTCATTTATCAATTTTTCAAAAATTGGCTCACTGCTGTTATTTGGTTGTAGGGTCATTATTATTTCTATGAAAAGAAGTGGTAGCTTGAAACCATATAATTGCTTGAAAAAAACGGACTTTAACATTGAAGGACTCACCAATGATCGAGAAGTCTTAAACCAATCAACCAACCTCAAATGTATATATTGTTTGGTACGATTTCTATGGTAGTTTTATTAATATAAAATAATTATATCTTATTATTATCCTATAGAAATAATGATACTTGGATGCAACAAGCTGATGGAAGGGCAGTGTGCTTGCAAGGAAAATGTTTTGCTGGTAACACTTATCCAGTCATTAAGGAAAAAAGTACTCTGTCTAGTGCCACTTAACATTTAAAACCAAATAAATCTTTCAGACGAGGCACTTAAGCTTTTATACGGCAACATGTGTAGGAGAAGGAAAACTCTGGATTCAATCCAGTTGTACTCCGCTTAAAAATGTTCCTCGTGTCACATCCTAAATGCATATTCTTCATGGTAATATCTTCAGCAGTGCAGATAGCAACTTTTGGCAGAAACATGAATCCTGCAGAAATGCAGGAGTTGTACGGTAAGGGTTTCAAAGACATGAATGAAATTTCCTGAGTAACTTTGACCCCTAAGCCCCAAAATTAATCCTATTGAACACATATGAGATTTTTTGATGGCACAACTTTGTTTTAAAAAACTTCTACTACTTAATTTCCTCCAGTTTAAAGAAAAATCCGAAACAAAAAAACTAAACAGGTATTATTATCATAGCACAAAATACTCTGGGAAGTCTTGTAAAACTCATGCACGATCAAGTTAGAATTGTTTAATAAAAAATAATAGCGCGACGAGATTTCGAATTTGCTAACTAGACCACAGTCCATATGCCTTGGCCGGTCGTATTCGGTAGGACACGGATCTGGTCGGGTGTGTTTTGGTGGCAGTCGGTTGAGGCTGCCTGACTTGGGTGCCGGAAAAATATTATTCATGTCACGCAGCCGAAACTGACATACTCCTTGAGAGTCAGGGGTCGTCCTCCAAGGCTCTAACCCTCTCCGGAGGGGCTAGGTTTATCGCTTGGTACCTGTGGCGCCATGCCCTTTTTTAGGGAAAAGCCGACGAGGGACGAGGCATTTTTCGAGCCGCTGATTACGGATTACGGCCCTGCGCCAGGATCCACCTTAAAAAGGCCTTGCACCACACTCGTCTGGTTGGTGAGACGCAAGACAGATACCGCTGTGTCACATCCAATTACGTTAACTACAACGCCGAAGGGTCTCCCTCCTCTAAATTACTTTGATGACGATGAAGTCATTTTTAAGGAAGATAATGTATCTTGTCGCAGAGTAAAGGGAATTAATGCTTTTCTTTAGGAAAGGAATCAATGACATGTCAAGCAAACAGCCTGGATTTATATACAATTGAAAATTTATGCCAGGAATTCTTTTAAAATGGTTCATGAGAATGCTTTATCCTCTAAAGAAGATCTATTAGCTACTATTCGGAAATGTGGAACCATTTCGATAAAGAATATTACTTTAGATTTGTGAAATCCATATCTGAAAGAAATAAAGCTATCATTGAAGATAGAATTTTGGTGGGTTTCCAAGTAAGTTTTCGAAGTGCTGTTGTTGTCCTGAAGACCTACCTAGGGCGATGAACGATAGGGAGGAGTGGCGAGAGAGGGTCAGGGATATCCGTGCTGCCAGCACGATATGATGATGATGATGATGAAGATAGAAAGTAAGAAAGTATTAATTCTAACAATTTTTTATCAAAGAATTCAAAAAAGTTTTTTCTCACAATTAGGTTATTCCATAATATTTTCTCTGCGAGACTTTGAAAAAATTATACCGTTGATTTAAATAATTTAATCTACTTTCTTCCTCAGCTATGAAAAAAAAAATTCTTACATCATATCTTTTGTTAGTTTATCTACTGCTAAATTAAAAAAAAAAACCTAAGTGAGCATACTTTTTGAGAATAGATTCTCGTAATAATTTGCAGGGGAAATCCTCGTAGCATAAAAGCTAACATCCTGGATAGTGACATCACAGTAATGCCTTCAAAAAGGCACGAACCTCATTAAATCTATGGGTTAAAGAGTGCAATTATTATTCTTCTGCGGGGTTAGATTTGGCATTAAATAACTCATGAAGTTTGATATGCTATTGAAGAAAGAAACCATGCCAAATTAATTTTCTAACGATGGAATTAGAAAATTATTCAAGATTTCAATGCATGCAAATGCATTGATTGTTTCGCATTTCTCCTAGTTCTTTAAATGGTATCTATGTCCCAAATTTCATAAATCTTGCCAAGGGTAGTAATTTGTTTGGCCTGTTCAGGTTTTATAACATATCAACCATATTAGGTTATTTAATGCTTAATCCTATTATATCAAATATATATACGATTCTTAAACATATTTTGTCGATATTTTTCTAAACAAACCTGAGCTCTTTTTTGCACACAGTTAAATGGTTTCAAATATTGCTATATAAAAGTCACGATTTAACATCAGTTATTTGCTTACAGACGGTTTTTTTCTATTTGACTCATATATACGACCATATCAGATGCAACAACTTCGGGTCAGAGTGAACCTGGGAGTAGTGGCAATGAAGGGATAATCAACATTCTCCTGATCATCGGATTGTTTAATGTCATATCCTGGACACTCGTTGATGTGGTCTTACCCATCTATAGAGATGCAGTCGGTTTATTCTACAACCCCAGCTGACTGGGCTGGCGGTAGCAATTAGTTACCATATAAGAAAATATACAATTACTTGCAAAAATGGTTTGTCATAAAATAACCTAACAAGGGACGACATACCGTAAAAATATGCAACTAACAATCAATGTATTATGATGCATACTACTGAAAATATTCATTTTGACCTAAGTGCAGTGTGCATATGCTTAGGGGTTGTAGATATTCAGATAAAAATTTCAGAGTCCTCAGCGATCTTGTTAATGTAATAAAATTCATAGCAGTGCACCATATTGTATGCATATGAGAATATAGATATGTGTTAACGCCTACTGGGGACATACAGTGTATAGAAGATATAAGAAGAGATGATACACCCCTTATTTTGGAGCCTGTGCATGTATTATCCGAAATATATATAATTATTTGCAACAATCACACGAGGTTATCAATGCAGCTAATATTGAGTAAATGGGAAAATATTCAGGTTGTTTTGTCGGTTAGTGTACTTTGGACTATTTACACACACGACCACACACACACACACACACACACACACACACACACACACACACACACACACACATATATATATTCATTAATACACACACAAACACACATACACATAGTGTACATTGGACTGTTTATACATAAACACACATATACATATACATTGATACGCGCACAAACACACACGCTTGAATACACATAACTTTGAATCCACACTTACAAACACACACACACACACACACACACACACACACATATACAAATCCTGGACGAGACTGATTGCTTTTCACACAGCACTAATACCCTTGGGAAAGGTATGAATCCAATTAGTCTACCTCCAGCTATGGGTAAATAGTAGGGCAGACTGTGTTCTTCAGCTTTGGTGAGGCAACTAGTCTAGGAGAAGGAAAACTCTGAATTCAAACCTGTTAAACCCCGCTTAAAAATTGACCTTGTGTTATATCCTGCCCGAGCGGAGGGGTTGGTAAATATGATATACATTGATACACACACACACACACACACATACACATACACATTGATATACTCAGATTTACATAATAAAAAGTGTACATTGGACTGTTTATACATAAACACATATACACACGTATGATTTGATGCACACACATACACAAACACACACACACACACATATATATATATATATATATATATATACACATTGATACACTCACATTTATGTATTTATACTTAAATACATATGTATACATGTGAACCCGCTTGAAAATCAGAATCGTGAATTTTTGAGCAGTTGTATTTTATCTTAAAATGGATATAACGTAATATTACTCTACGTAGAGCAATACGTTTTGATAATTTAGAAAGGTTTTAGCAGTAAATTTGAATTATATACATATACAAGGATCATTAAATAAGTTTCAAGACTTTTTTCGTATGGGCACTTTTATTGATAGTACACACATGAAACTCTAGTCCCCTTCCAAGTAATCTCCTCCGGCTGCAATGCACTTGTTGTACCGTTCCAACAAGTTCTCGAAGGCCCCATGGAAGTCCTCTTGTGTGAGCGTGTCAATGACCTACATCACAGCCTCTTTCATCTCCTCAATTGTCTGATAACGACAGCCTCTGAGCTTAGGGAATAACCAAAAGTCACAGGGAGCAAGGTCTGGACTATTGGGAGGCTGAGGAACTGTCTTGATACCCATCTTGGTCAAATAGTCTATGACAAGGATGGAGTTATGGACTGGTGCATTGTCCAGGTCAAAATGCCACTGACCCGATTTGAAGAATGCTGGTATCTTCCGACGGAATCTCTTCCTGAACTACCTTAAAACCTCAACATAGAAACCCCTAACCCTAAACCCTTTGGTCAATCAACTCTGGTGTATTGACTTCCTTACTCCTCTCACACCCTCTCATCATCCCTCATAGACTCCCTGGCTTCCTTGAATCTCTTATGCTACTCAAAATTTGAGGCCCGATTCCTGCAAGATGGTCCAAAAGCAGTCTGAAGCATTCCATACATTTCTGTGACATTTTTTGCAACTTTAAAAACAGAATTTTATTGCATATCGTTCTTCTAAAGTGTCCTCACGTCCCAAATTGCATTTTTGAAATTCACCAGCTGTGAGAATCAGGCCTTTAGTAGGGTGTATTCCAATTTCCTGCTGTAAGCTGTTCATTTAAACCTGAAATCATAAAGATTGGTCAGTCATCTCATAAGATGTATAGCAATAACATAGTGAATTTTCAAGTGTCTACGGCCGTTTTAAATACCTGTACAAAAAATCTGGAAACTTATTGAATGCACCACGTATATATATATATATATATATATATATATATATATATATATATATAGTAATTTACTATATCTATAAATAAAGAGTGGTTAAATCGTTGATAGATTATATTTAAATCTATGTTTGGATAACATAGACGAAGGGTTTAAACGTTGCTTGGTGATTGGCAGTTTCTTGCCTCGTTCTGATGATCGCCACAGGTTCGATAGCCAAAGAAATAGACAATCATCAAATGAACCTTTCATTCTGTATCTACGCTATCCTAAATACCGGGGCCATTGGCCTAATTAGAGTGTTCGCCAATGATCCGGGAGACCGGGGTTCAATTCCAGGTCGAGTCATACCAACGACTCAAAAAAATGGTACTTGATGCCGCCTTGCTTAACACTCAGCATTATAAGGTAAGGGATTCAAGGGTAAAGTACAGCAATCCAGGGAAAGGAGTTGTGCCCTCCCCCTACACCTCGGTGTAGTAGCTATTGAAAAGAGAGCCTTCGGGTCACCCTTCGACTAAGATAGCCAAAATTTACCCACTTTATATATATATATATATATATATATATAACTTTTAAAAGTAATGAAAATTACTAATCACATTATTCAGACTTTCACAACTGCGATTGTTCGGTGAGACCTATGAGTAGTAAAAATAACGTATATTTATGAATTTTTAATATTATATCTGGCCTACGCTCTGTTATTTTAATATATCATCAAATTTATATATATAATATATATATATACAGAGAGAGAGAGAGAGAGGGCGGGGGGGAGGAGAGGGGAGAGGACAGACAGTCAAAGAGATAGATAGATAGATAGATAGATAGATAGATAGATAGATAGATGCTATGTGAAAGGCCACAGATAAGAAATGTCTTTGAATTTCTTATGTAATCTTTCCTCTTTCCATAAGGATGAACACAGGTCAGCCGTTTAGTGTATAAAATGTTGAAATGTTTTTGATCTATCACTTTTGGCTATTTGCTCAGTTATTATCAAAATCCAAAATAAGAAAAGGTTTTGCGGACAAAAAATTGTAACGAAAGAAATAAAGAAAAAGAATACCACATCTATAATTACAATGATTTATATAAACATTCGCTTATATAAATGCAAATTCAGACCTTCTTTTAACAAAATTAGCTGTTTTAAAATAGTAAAGAATTATGTTAGTCAGGCAGGGTTTTTATGGCATATCAAACCTTGTATATTATTTTAATTCCAGATCCTGTTTCATATATATATATATATATATGTGCGTGTGCGTGTGTGTGTGTGTGATAAATAAATATATAATAGATTTTATATATTTAATGGCATGGAAGTTTTTTCTGCGACCTTAGGTTTCATGAAATTTTACAAACAATGAAATCTAAGGTCACAGACAAACTTTCCATGGCTGTAGATATATAAAACTATATTATATATTTTTTATTATCATTATATGATAGCTTTATCACAGATATTGAGCACTCTCCAAATTACATCGCTCTTGGTTCGACACAAACCCACAACGTGAATTGGTGACAACAAAAACTGTTATATATATATATATATATATATATATATATATATATATATATATATATATATAAATTGTTACGGATAGTTTAGAGGTAACATTTTAAACGAGCCAAGAGCTCATTTGTTTGAATATAGTTAAATGGTTTAAAGAATTTTTCTAATACGAATAATTCTATTTCATGTTAATTGTTTGTTTTCACACAGTTAAATGGTTTCATGTACTGCTTTGTAGCACTAAAAATTTTAATTTCACATCAGTGTAAACAGTTTCTATTTGATCCATAAATGGTTCCCTTACAGGTACTACAGCTCCGGTCAGAGTAAACTCCTGAACAATGATAATTAAAGTGTACTCTCAATCTTGAAGACTGAAGCTTCGCTATCATAGTTCAGGGTCACGGGCTCTTGTGGGGAAATGGGGGTATTACCCCTCTGCAGAGATGCATTCGGCGTATTCTACAGCCCCAACAAACTTGGCTGAGTAAAGTATTCGTAAGTAGGCGACCTTAGTCGATGGCCACGCGAAGGCTCCCTTTTTCAGTAGCTACTACACCGAGGTGTAGGAGAGCGCACTACTCCTTTCTCTGGATTACTCCACTTTACTCTTGACCCTTATCTTACCTTATAATGCTGAGTGCTAAGCAAGGCGGCATAAAGTACCATTTTTGAGTCTTTTGTAGGACTCAAACAGGGATTGAACACCGATCTCCTGGGCCATTGGCGAACGCTCTATAATCAATTTGGCCAATGGCCCGGTTCTTTAAAAAAGATAGAGCATATCCAATCGAACACTCTTATATAGGTCATCGTCATTATCATCATCAAGTCTGCTGATCACCCAGAGTCCCTTGAATATATCTCTTTTCCACCCCGTCCCTATCGTTCACCGCTTCTAGAAGAAAATCTAGAAGGGCATCTGTTATCCGCACAGAGCTAATGTATGTAAGTCTTTTGCTGGGTCGGACCAACTGGTGTGTCCATGTTTGGTAGTCCATAGTAAGAAACATCACTGATGAGCTTATTTTCCTAGCAGTTTCCAGTATGTTTGATTGATTGATTTATTTCTTTGTTTAATGGCATATCAATCTTTGTAGGTTATTTAATTCTAAAGCCATCATTCGAGAAGAACAGTAGTGGTACTATTTAACCCATAGATGGGAGGATAAGGGGGTTCATACCTTTACCAAAGGTATTTGTCCGAAAGTGAACGTAATAGCGTAATAGCGCGACAGGAGTTCGCTTATTACGCTTCCATCGTCCATCGCTTTAACCATTACACCACGAAGACACTCCCTTCCAGTGTAGGTCTGTTCTCCTAGGATGTTTTGAGGGATGGGAGATGGGAGTTGAATAGCCATACAGCTGTTGTTTTATCGAGTGTTACTTCAAAAAAGCATATTACGTTTTTGTTTCGTTCCCATTTCACTGACTTGAGATATGAGATTTTGCCCTAATCATGATATTGTCCTAATCTCTCACCTAACAACCACTATTTTTGCGAGCATCTGGACAATTTTGACGCCAAAAACCATTCAGGTCCTAAGATTTCCTTACATTAAAACCTTTAGAGTTTTATCATACAAATATAAATAATGTGAACCCGTATTTACCAACCCCTCCGCTCGGGCAGGATATGACACAAGGTCATTTTTTAAGCGAAGTTTAACAGGTTTGAATTCAGAGTTTTCCTTCCTCCTAGACTTGTTGCCTTACCAAAGCAGAAGAACCCCAGTCTGTCCTACTATTTGCCCATAGCTGGAGGGAGAATAATTGGATTCATACCTTTCCCAAGTGTATTAGTACTATGTGAAATGCAATCAGTCTCGTCCAGGTTTGAACTCGTGTCGCCGTGTCCATTTCCTACGACGATAACCATTACACCACAGGCACCACCATAAATATTGCCCAGTCGGCTGGGGCTGTAGAATACACCAACTGTTTCTCTGCAGAGGGGTAAGACCCCCCAACGAGTTTCCTGGATATGACACTAAACAATATGATGGTGAGGTTCCAGCAATGCTGGAGCTTTGGGGAATGCGGAGTACCCCTTCATTGCCACTCTGGCCCGGAGTGGTAGCACCTGATAAGGGTCATATCTTTGGGTTAAACAGAACAAAACCGTGCTTCTTTCACTATACTGATTTTTGCATTTAAACTGCGTATTTATGCTAAACTGAATTGTTTGAAATAGAACTGTTTTGACATGGGCACTGCGTACTGCTGAACTGAATTTCTCGAAATAGAACCATTTTTGACGTCTAAACGGTGTACTTATGCTGAACTGAATTATCTGAAATCAAACTGTCTGACATTTAAATCTGTGTATTGCCCAGTCAGCTGGGGCTGTAGAATACACTGACTGCACCTCTACAGAGGGGTAAGACCCCCCCATAAACGAGTGTCCTGGATATGACACTAAACAATCTGATGGTGAGGTTCCAGCAGTGCTGGAGCTTTAGGGAATGCGGAGTACCTCTTCATTGCCATCGCTCCCAGGTCCACTCTGGCCCGGAGTGGTAGCACCTGATAGGGCCCTATCAATGGATTAAATAGAACTAACAGCATATTTATGCTAAACTGAATTGAGTAAACAGAATAGCTTGAAATAGAAATGTTTTTGACAATTAAACCGTACTTACACTTAAACTGCGTGCTTATGCTTAACTGAATTATTTCAAATAGAACTGTTTTTCGACATTAAAACTGTATTTACACTTAACTGAATTATTACATATAACTGCTTGAATAGTTTGAAATGGAAATGTTTTTGACAATTAAACTGTGTACTTATGCTGAACTGATTTGTTTTCAATAGAACAGATTATTTACATAAAATGGATTTGGCATTAAATAACCTACAAAGGTTGATATGCCATAAAACCAACAAACCAAACAAACCACCATAAATAAATAATGTGAATCGACGGCAGAATTGCATAGATGTCTAGGGGTCCTATTTTGACTGATTTAAACACTGTTTAAATTTATTTATTCTCGAATAAAAGTCTATTCTAAAATCGGACATTATTTTCAGAAAAATTCAATCCTATCATTTGTCACTATAATTTTTCAAGGCCTTTCTTTGAATATTTAAAATGCTTTTAATACAAAAAAGAATTTAAACATTTTTAGACGTTTTGTTAGATTAGGTTTTAAAATTTAGATGATCACCTATCTATGAAGAAGTTAATGTTGCAGTCGACTTAACCTTTAAACAGATGTATAAAATATTTAGTCATTGGAGACATTAAGTTCACCGGTTCTCTCATTAAATGCGCTGTTGTTTAATATAAGTTTTTATCCCTTTTCTTTGTTGGTTTGTGCTTCTTTCTTTTTTGTTTTTCGCTGCTGCTGCTGCTGCTGCTGCTGCTAATGTAAATGGTACTTTTTAATGTTTATTTATTTTGAGGGGAGGGCGATTGTCATAAAAATGTTCTAATGTACATGTGCACAACTTAGACAGTTTATGGGAAATTAACTTGCTCGATATTAATGATATAAAAAATCAATCAGGATGAAAATACAAGCCACCATATTCCTAATAAAATTGAGGAAATATTTTTCGATAACGACATCATATAATAAACATAATATTTTGACGTTATTGTGCTGACAAAAGTAGTACTAAGATGAAATTTATATATATATATATATATATATATATGGGGGGGGTGACTTAAAACCATAACATTCCAATTCATAACTGTCGATAAAAACAAATTAAATGAGGATTTCATTACCAGCTACTTTTTCGCGTTACTGCCTGTTTCATGAAATATATCCGATAATCAGTTGAAGAAATCCCTTTACAGTTGTGAAAGTAATCACATTATGCGTCTGATGATTGACAATACCCGTTGAAACTGGCAGTAACACGAATAAAGTGTTTGTGTATAACACCCTCTTTTAATCATTTTTAGTGATAAGAACGGCAAAAGTAACTTATATATATATATATATATATATATATATATATATATATATAGATAGATAGATAGATATTCTGTTTGCAGTGTAAATAGATAAATTCAACTTACGCTGTTTGTTTTTCGACAATGCTTGATATTTGAGATAGAGACAGAGAAAAGTGACGTTGAAACAGAACTAAAACGATAAGAAATAAGAGCTCAAAGCACAAAGATTACTTATTTTATTACATAAGGTCTCACTTGATGATCAATGACGTGAAATTCATAGTAGTGAGAAAAATAGTTTAAAGCTTATAAATAGACCTAATTTATACATGCTTAAAAGATAAAATTGAGCAACTAACCGGTTTCGGTCCTACCTGTTCACAGTTAAACAAGGACAACGATTAAGAAAATTGGGGAAACAGACTCTGTAATGTAGGAAAAAAATTATATGAAAGGAGAGGGAGATGTTAAATTGTAATCACATTAAGACCCAATAAACATTCCCTCTGCTTAAAGAGGGACGGTTTATGAGTCAAAATGTATATAGTTTCTAATACTTTAAGGTGGAAGTCTGAGTGGGACCTGCTTAAAATAGTAAACAGATCCGCACTGTAAGTTGAGGCACATTCACGGTTATTTATTAGGTGTTCCGCAATAGCAGACCCATATGTGTTATTGATATGGTCAGCAAAGTAGTTTCCTAGCCATATCTTAGTAAGAACATGCTGTTTGACTCGAGCGTCCAAACGTTGGCCAGTTCTCCCGATGTACTGCAAAGCGCAAGTACATCAAAAGGAATATATTAAAGCGCTGCTATTTGGGTGGGTACATCTTATTGCCCGGATGGCAAAACAGTACCCCTGCGATACACAACACGTAAATTAGAGGCAAAGTAACACCTCCGTATACATTACCTTTAATACACACACACACACACACACACACACACACACACACACACATACACACACACACATATATATATATATATATATATATGAGAATCATTTTTTATTTATTTATTGTGGACTTTTTGTCCTCATCTTGGTAGTTTTGTGTTGTTTCCTCTTCTCTGCGTTTCGGCCAAATTTCTCCTCTGGTGTTCGTCAGGTGATTAACCGCGATCTCGGATAGGAATGCTGAGTCTTGTAACCGTATCCCCAGTAAGAAGGCCAGGGGTGAAATTTGACCGAAACGTAGTGAAGAAGAAACAACACAAACTGCCAAAATGAGGACAAAAAAGTCCGCAATAAATAAAGAATTAATTCTCAGATTAAGAAGCTTCATCTCAAAAGTATTCTAATTAAAAAAAAAGACAATATATATATATATATATATATATATATATAAATTGAAAATAATTAAAGCGACTTTTGTATGCCTATTAGCTAGTAGGTAGAGTCTTCGTTAATGGCTCGGCAGCATGAGATTAAATCCCAGGTTGAGTCATATCAAAGACTCAAAAATGGGTCTTTGAACCTCCTTGCTTAACGCTCAGCATTGTAAGTTACGTATCAAGGGTAAAGTGGGGTATTCCCGTTAAAAGATTAGCAACGTCCCCTACACCTTGGTGTAGTAGCTATTGAAAAGGGAGCCTTCAGGTTGTCCTCGTGTAAGGTCACCTACTATGCTTACTTTTTACTTGTATATATATATATATATATAAAAGTAAAGATGGCGACCGTAGTCGAGGGTGACCCAAAGGCTCTATTTTCAATAGCTACTACACCAAGGTGTAGGGAAGTCCACTTCTCCATTTCCTGGATTGCCCCACTTATATTTGATCCTTACTTTACAATGCCGAGTGTTAACCAAGGCGGCATCAAATACCATTTTTTGAGTCTTTGGTTTGACTCGACCTGGGATTGAACACCCTCTCTTGACCACTGGCGAACACTCTACACATTTGACCAATATATATATATATTTATATATATATATATACTTCAGGAAAAAAGTCATGGTATTCCTTATTCTTTTGTATAGATCGAAATCTTAAAAACATTAACTTTGATGTCCTTTATCTGAGTCATCATTGTTCGATTTATGGATACATATGGTAATACAATTTGGAGAACGCGATATTAGAAGCATGAAAACTTTCCTCGTCCAATGACAATTGATATGAGCTTGAGATGTCATCAGAATGAGAGACTACAGAATTCCAGAGATCTCCATTTATAGCCAGAAATAGAAATATTAGAAGATCATGCTGAGATGAAGAGGCAAGCTTAAAAACAATCTTATAGCTGTCGCTATATCTGTTAATATATTCAGGCAAATTGCTTCTATTCGTGAGAAGTGGAGTGCAAAATGTCTCAAAACCAGCAAGAAGATTTAAGAAACACGTCGCCATCATCGCGGAGAATTGAAAGTGAAAGTGAAAGCTCGATCAGTCATGCCAGTTGCCAGTTACTTTAACTACTTATTATCCTGCCTTCAATATTTGCGAACCTTTATGGAAATCTATGGCTGGATTGAAACCTCCTACGCGACACAAGCTTCAGAAATTACATATTAGGCCCTCGTATCGAAGTACAATATATATATATATATATATATATATATATATATATATATATATAATGGTGTTTGTGACCCTGGGTTTAATACTGAAACACAGGTTCACAGACACTATCATGTAATATATATATATATATATATATATATATATATATATATATATGAGCTCTTTCATTGACCTTGAGCACCGTAGTCTCACCAAATGATTTAGTGAGGAGCATAAACCTCTACAATATATATATATTTTTCAACTATGAAATAAAATAGGGTATAAATATACGAATCTGAGTTTCAGGTGGCTGATTTTCAGTTGAGCCTGTATTGACACGTCTGAAGTCCGTTGAATTCAAATGAATAAGTTTCTTTTCTAAATCCACAATTTTGAGTAATTATTATGTGGCTAAAATACCAATTCATGTAGCTCAACTAGGCTCCAAATTACAATATAAATATCTACTCTCATATCAGCATTTAGCTACTAATTTCGATCTGGGTAAGTACCTGTGACGTAGTGGTTAACGTGCTGGACTGTGACATTGTTTTAAGCGAGTTTGAGAAACAGTTGTGCTATTACGTTCACTTTCAGACTAAAACACACTGGAAAGTTATTCAGCCAGCATCCTCCCACTCCTGGTGTAATAGTTAAGCCGTTGGACTGCGGAATTATAGAGAGCAAGTTCGAACTCCAGTCGTTCACTTTTGGACAAATACCATTGGGAAAGGTATGAACCCCCTTATCCTCCCATCTATGGGTTAAATAGTACCACTCTTTTTTCTTAGAAGGATGGATTTGGCATTAAATAAACTATGAAGGCTGATAGGCTATTAAAAAACAAAGAAACTGAAGAATAGGTTAAATCGCACAATTTTTTCTCTTCTAAAAGAATAGCTTTGATATTAAAAAAACCCACTAATGTTTATATGCCATTAAACAAAGAATCAAATTTTCAAATAAATGTATTGGACCTATAGATTGGTCCCTGACATGTACCACCAATTGGAGTTAGAGTTGGCCTTGGAGTGATGGCAAGGCACTCCACTCACCTCAGGCGTGTCCTCGTGGTGTAATGGTTAAAGCGATGGACTGCGGAATCGTAGTAAGCGAGTTCGTACTCCAGTCGCGCTATTACGTTCACTTTCGTACAAATACCCTTGGGAAAGGTATGAACCCCCTTATCCTCCCAGCTATGGGTTAAATAGTGCCACTACTGTTCTTCTAGAAGTATGGCTTTGGCATTAAATAACCTTCAAAGGTTGATATGCCATTAAACAAAGAAACCAAACCAAACCAAACCACACACCTCAGGACTAGAGCCTCACCACCAGATGCAATTTAGTGACATAAGAACAAAAATACTTTTTGGTAGGGGAAATACTCCTATGAAGCGATACAACCCATATAATAAACCTCAGAGTATATAAGTGAGAAACAATAAAGCAAACGAGAAAGAATTGCCAATGGATTTAAATGCTGTTGATACCTAAATAATATCATAGAATTTCTTTCCCTTTCTCCAAAATTTACTGAATTCCTATAGTTATTCTTTTTTAGAGTCTCTAATGAGTTTATTCATAAACCTTGTATATGTTTTACATTATCAGTCCATTTAGTTTATATAAATCTACTTTGCTTGAATACCTAGAAATCAATTCTGAATTTTTTTCCCGATTGGTTTGGTTTGGTTTGGTTTTATGGTATATCAAACATTATTGTTTATTAATGCCAAATCCATTTTATACATATAAACAGTTCTATTTCAGTATTGCATAAGTATGCAGTTTAAATATCAAAAAGAGGTCTATTTCAAACAATTCAGTTTATCATAAGTACACAGTTTAGTTCTATTTGACCAATAGATAAGAGCCTATCAGATGCTACCACTGTGGGCCAAAGTGGACCTGGGAGCGATGGCAATAAAAGGGTACTTCGCATTCCCCAAAGCTCCAGCATTACTGGAACCTGACCATCAGATTGTTTAGTGTCATACCTCGGACATTGGTTTGGAGTCTTACCCCTCCGAATTTGATGCAGGCAGTATATTCTACAGCCCCAGCCGACTGGACCATTGATATGATTTATAGAAATAAGTTGAGGGATTTCAATTTTTTTTTCTCTTCGTTCGGTACTTTAAATTTCATGACTACAATCATCACCGTGTTCCTCCAAATTAGTGAGTAATTATTGTAATGAACGAAATAAGAGGTTATGGTGGTTCTGTATATATTTATAAAGGTAGACAGTGTTTTGATATACGCATAAGCATATAATAACTTGAAAAAAAGTTTTTCCGTTACCTGGTTTTGGTTTCTTTGTTTGATAGCATATCAACCTTCATGGGTTATTTAATGCCAAAGTCATCCTTGTAGAAGAACAGTAGTGGTACTATTCTTTCCATACCTGGGAAGATAAGTGAGTTCAAGGGCTTATATGGGTATTAGTCCGAAAGTGAACGTAAAAGAACGACTCGCATTTGAACTTGGTTATTACAAGATGGCATACTGCACGTTAGCCACTACGTCACGGGAATTACCGCCTTCTGGTTTGTTTATGGTGGGGTGCTACTCCTGTAGCGTGTCTTGGACAAGAATAGTCTGGTCGAGTTCATCTCTTCTCAAGTTCTAGTTTGAATTCACTTTTCCTTCTCGTTTGCCTGGTTGCAAACCAAGGTAAGAGAGGCAGTCTGACCTACTATTTACCCATAGCAGTGATGAGTGGAGGTAGATTCGTTTTCCTAGGTGAAATGCAAACAGTCTCGTCTAGGTTTTGAACTCGGGTAGCTCGGTCCACTTCTTACGGCGAAAACCGTTTCGCCACCAGCACTTCCTCTAATAACCTAAATCCCTTGACAATTTGATTTTTTTTCTGGCCAACGAAAGTGATAACTTTGATCATTTTGACTACGATGATTATTCTCTCAGAATTTTGTCTTCATGCCGGATTTTTCCTCTTTGAATTTGTTTATGTTCTTTTTAATCTTCATCCCTCTGCACCCTCTCTCTCTCTCTCTCTCTCTCTCTATCGCTATCTCTCACTGACAGTATACATGTTTTTTGGGGTTTTTTTTTTGGTTTTTCTTCGTTGCCCTGGCATTGATACGTATCAGTTGCCTTCACATATATTAAATTTTGGGTCGGAGACGCTTTTCGCTCTTATCTACGATTAATCTTACGTAATGATTTTCACTATCAGCTTTCCACCTCTACCTCTCGTTCCAAACTCTCTCCCTCTGTTTTCATTTCTTCTTCTTCTTCTTCTTCTTCTTCTGTTTATACAACCTATTTCTTCTTCTTCTTCTTCTTCTTCTTCTTCTTCTTCTTCTTCTTCTTAATAAATTTCTTATCTTTCATTTACTTCTGTTTATGTTTATAAACCCCAATTTTTTATTTTCTTCTTTAAAAGTTTTTTTCCTTGAAAACTAAATGCACTAAATTCTTTCCCAGAGTTATAACCTATGTTGTTCTTTCTTTTTCTTTCTGTCTCTTGGTTCGTTCTCATTTTCTTTTGTGGGTATTTACTCTCTATTCTTCACAGTTTCTCCCTCTTTTCTCTCTCTCTCTCTCTCTCTCTATATATATATATATATGACGATGATATACATTTATATATATATATCATCGTCATCATCAAATGCTGATCGCTCAGATTTCCTTCACACACGTACACACACACTTTCTCTCTCTCCCTTTCTCCCTCACCTTCTCACCCCCTCTCTCTCTCTCTCTCTCTCTCTATCTCTCTCATCATCTGTCTCTATTATCCATCACTTTTTGCAGGTCCTCTAGATGGCATCCAGTATTCCCAAAGCGTTGATGAATATAGGTTTTTGCTGGTCGGCCTAATCAGTTGTGTCCATGGTTGAGAGCCCAAAGAACTCCGTTTGTCCCTACTTTCACAGCAATACTCGATATGTCTTGTTCATCTTACACGGACAGCCTGTGAGATGGGAGTTAAGTGACTATACAGTTGCTGTTTTGTGGGGTGCTACTTCCAAGATATCGTCCAAACAGTATGAAGCATCCTTGCGTAGTTCTCATCAAGCTTTTTCTCAAAAAATATACAGTCTTGCTTAAAGTCCTGGTGGTGCAACCATACAATAGTATTAACATGGTTACAGATTGCAAAATTACTGTTTAATTTTCTCAGAGAGATCATATTTTCTTTCATTTTGTCGATTATCTGTCGATAGCAGTCCATGCTTTTCCTACGCGTATGTTGACATGACTTTAAGTAGATGAGATATTGCTGCCAAGGTATGTGAACTAGTTTACGATTTCAGATGCTTGTTATTTAATGTGGAGTTGGCATCATCTTGTTTAGAATGCATGAATCCTCTTGTGTCTGCGTTCATATAGAGACTAATGCCTTTTTTGACTGTTCCAGGTTAAGTAAAATGGATTCGGATTGCGCAGGTGTATTTGTAAGAGGCTCTACATCTTCTGCGTAGTCTGCATCTGTGATAGTGTCTGCGAGATTTCGTCTGCTTCTGACTTTCTTTAGTATAAGAACATTTTCGTTCATTAGATCTATTGACGTTCACAGCACGTAATCTAGGCAAATTATAACCATGTATGACGCTAGTGTATCTCTAAGTAGGAATCTAGTGACAATTTCGACGAAGTTGGTGTCACCATCAGGTAATATCATGGGGCATCAGTCGGCATATTCTACATCGCCACCTGATTGAGCTATAGAAGTATTTACTCCATTATATATATATATATAATGGAGTAAATATATATATATATATATATATATATATATATATATATATATATAATGTCATCCACAGACAGACTGTTTCGTTGTATCACAACTCTTCAATGTGGCTAGACACGTTGGACGCTTGAAGCTGGGATCGAAATCCGATATATATATATATATATATATATATATATATATATATATATATATATATATATAATGGAGCAAATACATATATATATGTATATATACGTAAATGAAAGAGACAGAGAAAAATGCCAAAAAAGAAAAGTTTGCATAAAAAAGTGCTCGATGCTATTCTATTATGCATAATTTTCATTATTTTTCTTTTCAGACACAAGCTGCAGATTGGGTTTAAAGAAAAAATGCTGCATCCTAGACTAAAACATGCAGAAAGCAGATTCCTTAGCAAAAGCAACAAACTGATATCCAACTGTAGATATTTGATAAATACTTCCTGTATCATTTACCGCCTAATTCTCTCCCTATTCTCCTTTATGTGGACCGACTAATATAACACACACAAAGACTCACACACATGGTCACACAAACACACACACACACACACACATACACACACAGAGAGGAGCCTAGTTAGCTAGGGATCTAAAATACACTGACTGCAACTCTGCTTATGGTAAGACTCGCCCAATGAGTGTCCTGTATATGACACTAAACAATCTGATGGTAAGGCTTCAGTAATGCTTGAGCTTTGGGGAATGCAGAGTACTCCTTCATTTACATTCCTCCCAGGTTCACTCTGCCTCGGAGTGGTTATACCTGATAGGATCCTATCTATATCTCAAATAGAACTTATACTAAACTGAATTGTTTGAAATAGAAATGTTTTTACAGGTAACTGTGTGTAAACAAACAATCTACTTATGCTAAACTGATTATTTGAAATTAAGTAAAATCGTTTAACCGAGTACAAAAAATTAGCTCCAACTTGTTTAAAAATGTTATCTACAAAATGTGTTTAGAAACCATACATTTAATGTATGTCTAAAAAGGATTTCGTATTAAATAACCAACAACGGTTGATATACCATAAAACCAAACCAAACCAAACCGAAAACACACTCATACTCACACATGCATATATATATATATATATATATATATATATATACATTTTCCTGGGTGAGTGTCATGTGTATTACTACTTTAACGCGTAACTATACACTCACTATAAATACGATTGATTTGTGATTTTACCTCATTTTTCTGTCTGATGATTGTGCACATCATATGAACCTGCAAATAATGTTTACTATATCCTTAAAAAAAAGCACCTCACACACACACACACACACACATATATATATATATATATGTATATATATATATATATGACATCAGTGTTCGCCTTCCGTGCACATTTTTTCTCTTTCTGTCCTTGTTCTATTTTTACGCCTCTCCTCTCCTTTGCATACTTGGTTATGTTTATCTCTCTCTTGCATCTTGTTCTCTCTCTCTCTCTCTCTCTCTCTCTCTCTCTCTCTCTCTCTCTCTCTCTCTCTGTTTTTTTCTCTGCAGTATTCTTTATGTACCTCTCTCTTTCTCTTGGACCTTTCCTTTCTGAACTTTCTCTTTCTTCATTTTCTGTTTCTTTTTTTACTTCTTTGTCTTCTTCTTCGTCCCCATCTCTGTTACTCATATTGTCTTCTTTGCACTTTTTATCATCTTTTTTCTCTCTGCTCTCATTCCTCTTTGGGCATTCTCTTTTTCTTTCATTTTTTAAATCTCTCTTTCTCCCCCTCTCTCCCCCTTTCTTTCTTTCTTTCTTTCTTTCTTTCTTTCTCTCTCTCTCTCTCTCTCTCTCTCTCTCTCTTTCTTTCATATCTCATTCTCAATTTTTGTCTTTTTCTTTTTACCCTCTCCCCTCTCCAGTCTTGTGCTTTATTTCCTTCTCTTCTCACCCACCTATTTCTCACTTTGTTTTATCTTCTTCGGATCCCTCTACTCTCTCTCTCTTTCTCTCTGTCTGTCTGTCTGTCTCTCTCTTTCTTTCATATCTCATTCTCAATTTTTGTCCTTTTCTTTTTGCACTCTCTCCTCTCCAGTCTTGTGCTTTATTTCCTTCTTTTCTCACCCACCTATTTCTCGCTTTATTTTATCCTCTTCGGATCCCTCCCTTAATCTCTCTCTCTCTCTCTCTCTCTCTCTCCTTTGCTTTACTTTTTGCACTCCTTTACTCCTCATCACTCTCACACTTATATATATATATATATATATATATATATATATATATTCTGAGTTTTCGTATATAGTAAGTAAAGTTGGCGACCTCAGTCGAAGGTGACCCGAAGGCTCCCTTTTCAATAGCTTCTACATCGTGGTGAAGGGGAGGGTGCTACTCCATTCCCTGGATTGCTTCACTTTACCCTTGATCGTTACCTTATAATCCTGAGTGCTAAGCAAGGTGGCATCAAGTACCATTTTTTGGGTATTCGGTATGATTCGACCTGGGATTGAACCCCGGTCTTCCGGATCATTGGCGAATACTCTACTCATTAGGCCAATGGCTCGTATATAATGAACACTTATTGTGACGTGATGAATACTCGCTCATTTGACAGTATTTTCATTGACATAGTTTCCCAATCTGATACTCTTAACCATCTGAATTGTAATTTTTTAACCAGTTTTATGATCATTATCTCATTTTATACTTAAAAGGCCAAACCGATAAACTTAAACAAAACTTATCTGCACGAGGATATCCCCATTTGTTGATCAAAAACTTGACACCCAAATTAATCTCCCCACCCACTAGCCTAGGGACCTTAAAACTAAGACCAAAACAGAAGATTAATCGCATTTTCTTCATAAAAACATTCATCAACTTTCTCTCACCACAAACCCAATTGTTTAATCCAGATAATCCAATAATCATGATAATCAAGAGCCGTTGGGACATTTTGAGAGTGAGCTCCATTTTTCAAGAACCAGGCATACTCATCCAACGTCGACCAAATAACCTAAGAGAAATGAGAGGTAGCAACAACATATTAAACAGTGAAATAATCATTCGGAAACCGACAATAAAATCCTTTAAATTTTGCCAACCATGCAATATCAAGAACAATTAATTCTGTAAATACCTCAAATCAACCAACTCATGTAAAAGTTTCTCAATCAAAAAGACTTTCAAAATTTACCACGAAAAATGTCATTTATTTACTGGAATGCAAACGCTGCCAAAAACAATACGTTTGAAAGTCAGAATGATCGTTTTATTTTGACTTAATAACTACAGACACAGGATCAAATCTATGGTTCAAAATAATCTAATATTAATCAAACAACATTTTCTCTTAAACTTGAATAGAAATGCATGATTCATGATCGTAGAAAGAACTGATTGGTTTGGTTTGGTTTGGTTTTATGACATATCAACCATTCTAGGTTATTTAATGCTGAATCCATTACTTATACTTCATCAGTACAGTTTTCACTTCCTCTTCAATGGCATAGTGTTTGCCACTTAAACTTTCTTTCATGGGGCGGAAGAGATGATAGTCCGATGTGAGACCCAGCTTGCCAATTGACAATGTCTTCCCTCTTCATGACAATGCTCAGTCATACATAAGCATCGAGGCCAGGATGGCAGTCGCTTCATTTGGGTGGACAACTTTACCGTATTTTTCATCTTTATACTCATCAGATTTAACGGCTTCAGACTGTAATTGTATTTATATACATATGTGTTAACATAATTAATTTTTCAAACCAGTGCTAATGTACTTGAATGTCTTTAGCAACTGACACTAATTATAGAAGTAAACGCAACACACTGCAACGGCCCAGATGCTCTTCTTACAAAGTAGTAGTGCACATACAAAAGTTGCATCGCTTTTGTAATACATCCTCCCCTGATGATGGCCCAAAGTCGGGCAGAAAGTACTTGGGAAATAAACAATAATGGAAAATATAGCAATCAATTCCCGCCGAATACTACAAAATCAACACGGAAATATGAAAGGATCAACAAGAAAATATGTAGACAGAAAATGTCTATTATGTTCAACGAAATTTGTATATATATATATATATATATATATATACTATTTAGCATTGATTAACTTACATTGGTTTATATGCAATAAAACACAACTAAATCTTGAAACCCTTCTTCCGTTATTTTATTGTTATTTCCTCTGCATTTGCTATTTTCCCACTCTTTCTCTCTCTCTCTCTGTCTCTGCCTCTGTCTCTCTTTTAATCTCTCTCATTCTTCTTTTCTCGTTACATCCCTTTTCTTCTCTCTTTACACTTTTTCTTTTCTCTTTATCCCATCTTCTTCTACCATTAATCTCCCACTGTTTAATTTCTCAGACGTAAAATCACATCTCTAATTAAATCAGAATGGCGATAAATATTTCCCTGATAGAAATCAAAATTCATAATTACTTTATCTCAAACAAAACTCATCCAACGACTCCAGTATTCAAATCTACGTACACATGTAAATTATTTACAGAATCAAATATCAAAAAATCCTTAGATGATTAAATCAAACGATTAAACTTATCTTTTGCACAAACTTAGTCCGTTACATGGGGAATTCCGAATCAGCAAGATTCCAGTTAACTATCAAACGGAACCCTAGATTGTATAGCCCGGTAGGTGGGGCTTTGATTATGCCGGCCATATCCCCTGCAGAAGAGTCGGGCCTCACCCCCAAAAAGCGGTGTCCTGTGTATGGTACTAAACAGTATCTGATGAAGAAGCTCCAGTGCTGTGATCTGGGGAGTAGCTCTTTTTTGTTAAAACTCCCAGCTCCACACTGATCCGGAGTAGGGCCCTCTTATATGGATCAAACAAATATGTTTAAAACATATTCGTATGTGGATTGTGTGTAAAAAAAAGCTCATAAGAAAAAATACACAAAATGTACATAAGATAATACAATGAATAAGATTCCCAAACTTCTGGGCAAATGATAACCCTAGACGGGTTGATATGCCGTTAAAATCAATCAATCAATTTAGATCTTAGTACTGAAGTTTGGTTTCTTTATTCATATTTTTGTTTCTAATTTTTTCTACAGTCTTTTTGTTTCATTTTTTTTCTACAACTATGTTTTTTTCTCCAACCATGTTTTTTTCTACACACACTTTGATTTTTTTCAGCACCAATTTCCTTTCTCTTTTCTACACCCATTTTATTTCTTTTTTTAGCACCAATGTTGTTTCTTTTTATTCTACAGCCATTTTGTTTTGCCTAATACACCCATTTTATTTTTTTGCACCCATTTTGTTTCTTTTTTTCTACGCCCATTTTTTCAGCACAAATTTTCTTCCTTTTTCTTTCTACAGCTCTTTTGTTTCTTTTTCAAAGCCATTTTGTTTCTATTTTTCTACACTCATTTTGTTTCTTTTTTCTACGGCTATTTTGTTTCTTTTTTTCTACAGTCATTTTGTTTCTTTTCTTTTTTCAGTCATTTTGTTTGTTTCTTTCTTTTTCAGCTATTTTGTTTCTTTTTTTTCTACGCCTATATCAGCACAAGTTTTCTTCTTTTTTCTTTCTACAGCCATTTTGAATCTTTTTTAAAGCCATTTTGTTTCTATTTTTCAACCCTTTTCTTTTGTTTTTTCTACAGTTATTTTGTTTCTTTCTTTTTTTCACTATCCAGGTAGAAAAAAGAAACAAACAGGCTTTTAAAAAATGATATAAAAAAGAAAAAGGTATTTCTTTTCTACAGCCATTTTGTTTTTTCTTCTCTACAGCCATTTTGTTTTTTCTTCTCTACAGCCATTTTGTTTCTTTTTTCCACAGCCATTTAGTTTCTTTTTTTCTACAGCCATTTTGTTTTGTTTTTCACAGCTATTTTGTTTTGTTTTTTTTTTTTCTACACCAGTTTTTTTTCAGCAGTAATTTTGTTCCTTTTTCTTTCTACAGCCATTTTGTTTCTTTTTTAAGACCATTTTGTTTCTTTTTTACGACCATTTTTTTTCTTTTTTCTATTGCCTTTTTTTTCTTCTTTTTCTCTAGCCTGATAGAAAAAAGAAACAAAAAGACACCGAAAAAAAAAAGAAACAAAATGGCTGTGAAAAAAGAAACAAAATATTTCTTTTTTTATATCCATTGCCTCTTCTTGAGATTGAACAAAAAATGTCAGTTTAAACGATATATCAGGATTTGTAACCATTCTCTGTTCTGGGATTTGGTTTGTTTTCTTTGGTTTTAGTAGTATATAACCTTCGAGGGTTATTTAATGCCCAAGTCACCCTGGGGACCACTCCTAGTGGGCCAATGATAATTACTATCCCCGTCACCCGCATGTTCTAACGTTTTTAGTGCTCTAGCAATGTCTAAATATTTATTTTCACTCTGTGGTCACTGGAATGGCAAAATCCACCAGATGACCAGTTCGTTTTTTCTTTTTAATTATCACTAGGACTGGTCTTCTGGACGGGGTTAGGTGATACGTCTGCATCTCAAAATCCCAAAGAATTCAATGTGTTTCATTCTCTCGGCTGGATTCCAGTTTGGCATAAGTAATGTTTTTGTTTACACACAGTTAAATGTAAAAACATTTCTATTTCAAATAGTACACTGACTGCGTGTCTGTAGAGAGGTAAGACTCCCTCAACAAGCGTCCTGCATATGACACTAGAAAATATGATGGTGAAGCTTCAGTAATGCCGGAGCTTTGGGGAATGCTGAGTAACCTTTTATTGCCATCGCTCCCAAGTCCACTCAGGCCCGGAGTGGTAGAACCTGATAGGGTCCTATCTATGGGTTACATAGAACTAAAGTGTACTTATGCTAAACTGAATTGTTTGAAATAGACCTCTTTTTGACATTTAAACTGCGTTCTTATGCTAAACTAGCATTAAGTAACCTAGAAAGGTTGATATGCCAGAAAGCCAAACCAATTCTTGACAATTCCCATCGTATGCCTTTTCCTTAGATCATACCTAGACTTGTTTATTTTTTTCAGCTTTACTTTCAGTTTTTTTTTCAATACTACACAGTGCCTTTACACAAGATCGAGGATTAAAGAAGTTAGTTATTATATGTATTCTATGTTCTATCCATATTTTTTGGTAATACTTTTCCAATGACTTTGAAAGTACTCTCGTAAGGGGATGAACAGCACCGCAAAGTGCAATTTTTGTATTTCATATAGGTTGGGATAGACAAGTATCTTGTTAATGTGTTTATCTGTCCCTTTCTTTAACAAACCCAGGGCTCCAAATATTACTGCCCAAGTAGTTGTTTTAAGATGCCACATTTTCTCAATTTCTATTTCCAATATACGTAATCTAAACACCAGCACTCAACCCCCCCCATTAAAATGAGTTTTAGATAATTGAAATATATGCATAACTTTGCCTAAGGCTTAAAAACATAAAAATGCCCTTAAGATGTTCCATAAAAAATCTCTGTTGATTAAAAACCAAAATTATTTTGATAAATCAAAATGTTTTAATGAATTGTTTCAAAATGTTTTAAGTTTTAAGTTTGGTATCCTCACTCTTTAAAAACTAATATGATAAACCAATATATATAAGCTCCCTCTGATAAAAATGTTTTAACCACACCCATCCAGCAACAGTAATGACAATTAATAAGTAACACTTGCCTCATATATATATATATATATATATATATATATATATATATATATATATATATGAAACATTCAATTCTTTGTTGTCATTATAAATTTATTAAATTTATTTCAGATCTATGATGACAGTCTTAATTTCTTCATTCAACATCTGAAGAGGGTCATCATAAATTCATAATGACGCCAAAGAATTGAATATTTTTTAATATAAAGAATTTTGGCTATGCACGTTAAGTTTTGATGTATTCTTAATTGCAAATTAATTATATGTCGATAGCCGTTGGTATTGAGCACTCAAATCGGATACTTCTAACTCATGGATCTTTCCTCGCATTATATATATATATATATGTATGTATTATACACACGGACTATTGGCATAATAGTTCGGAGACCGGAGTTTAATCGCAGGTAGAGTCATTCCAAAAACTCACAAATGGTACTTAATGTCCCATTGCTCAACACACAGTATTATAATGTACGGATCAAGAGTAAGTGGAGCAATCCAGTTAAAGAAGTAGCGCCCTCTCCTATTACTCGTTCTAGTAGCTATTACAAAGTGAAATTTCGGATCGCCCTTGAAAACGGTCGGCTAACTTATATATATATATATATATATATAAGTTCATAATGACACCATATATATAGAGAGATATATACTCCCCTACCCCCGTAGGGTTGAGTTCTCGAGCGAATGAAGTAATCGTGTTGCCATTAGCGTTTATTGCAAGACTCTTCATATATGAATTGATGTCTCGGTAGCCGTTAAACGGATGTATGTAAAACAATAGTAATTGTGATTCATAACCGTTTAAAATTTACTTCGCTGCTACTGGCTCTTTTTGCCTGAGGGTTAGAGGCTTTGGATTGGCGTTTGAGTCAACCGGGTTTCGGTCCCAGCAACGGGAAGCTAATATGTCTAGCCGCACTGATGAGTTCTGATAGAACGAAACAGACCTGTCTGTAGATGACTATATATATATATATATATATATATATATCCTACCCCTCCATAGCATATTGTATTTCAAAATTATTGAGACCCTAACATATACACCCATTCATGGGTAGAGTAGAGTTTTATTGATTTTAATAACTTTTCATAGTTTAGATATTTTTTAAATAGATCTGATTTACCCATAGATCCGGACGCTAACAGGTACTACCTCTCCAGTGAGTAATAGCAATGAAGAAGTTACCAATAATTTCCAGATGTCCAGAACCGGAGACTCATCCTCAAAATACTTCAATGCGTCAAAGTTCCGCGCAAGTTTTCACAGTCAGCCATGTACTTAAAAATTAAATTAAAAATCTGCTCCGTTTTCGTTAATTCAAGTGAATTGCACTTCACACTAGCCAAGCCGTTAATTATATTAACCCACTTTCTTAAAACTTTTCGTTGTATAACGTCTTCCTTGTTATATCTAGACTGAAAGTTTACTTCGAGCTTGATTTAGATGTTATGAAAGGCAATCAACTGCTACTGAGTCAAACGAGTGAGCCGAGTTTAAATCCGGCAAAGACAATTCACAGTGAGTAAAAAATATTGTGTGAATATATCTTTTTACCAAATCAAAATTATAATCAACATGAGCATGTTTCTTTTCTATTGCTTCATATTACATTATATGAACTAGGTGTGCCGAGTTCAAATTTCGACAGGAATAATTTGCAAAGACTTCATAAGAATTCAATTTTAAAAGGTATGGGACCACTCGTCTCTGTTGTGGGGTAAATAACATAGTGCCTTCAAAGATAATTTATTGTAGGCGTTTGATAGTAAGTAATGCAGCTGGCATCATGTAACTTATGACAATTTATCACATATTACAAGAAGAGATTATATATAAAGAAGTACTCAATATGGCAGTCAGTGATCGAAAGGCTTTGAGAAATTCTGCGTCCACTCGTTAGTTTATGTTTTGTGGGTTCTAATTGCTGCGTATAAACAGTGGTTAATGTGATGGTCTGTGACATCGTAATAAATGAGTTCGAACTCCAGTCGCGGAATTAAATTCACTTTCGGTTAATGTGTTGGGCTGTTACACCGTAATGAGCGAGTTCGAACTCCATTCGCGTAATTAAATTCACTTACGCACTAACGCATCAGGCAAAGATGATTAGTTTATTGATTTTAACGGCATTTCAATCCGGGTAGGATTTTTATGCCAAGAGGTTAGGGAATGGCGTTCATTATACGTTTATGTTTATGTTTTTTGTTGTTGTTTCTTAAGAGGTTTTTTATTATTTTGCACACGGTCCCATCGAATAGGATAATTGTTTAAACAAATTTATTTGACCCATAGATGGGACCCAAACAGGTATTATGACTCCGGGTCAGAGTGGACCTGGGAGTAATAGCAATGAATGGATACACCCCACTTCTCATATCTCCATTACTGGAGCCCCACAATCAGTTATATTTTAGTGTCGTACCCAAGACACGGTTTTTGGAGGGAGGCAGTCTTATCCCTCTTCAAAGAATACATTCAGTGTGTTCTAAGCTCCTTCCACATGGCGTTTAAAAAAGAATTTTGAAAAATATAATTTTCTTATTATGTGACCGCTACGCAGCAAAAATGCTGCCACAGAAAATGTCACGAAGTGAAAGTTAATTGGTTTTACGGAATGTTGAAGCTTGTTAGGTAATTTAATGACGAAGTCAGTCTATTCTTTTTTTCCTGCAAGAAGTTATATACTTCACTTCCGCGAAACTGTAATAGGGGTCATTTGCAAGCATTTCTAGCTTCAATATGTATTTACCCAACTCCTTCCCAAAAACAAAATGTGACACAAGATCAATTTTAAGAAGAGTACAGCTTGTTTGAATTCAAAATCATTCTATTCCTAAACTGATGACGTAAACAAGACGAAAGAATCAGTCGGTTTTATTTATCTATAACTGAATTGAGGTGCCCGTGGTGTAATGGTTATCCTCACAGGAAATGGACACGGCGACACGAGTTCAAATCATAGACGAGACTGATTGCATTTCACATAGCACTAATTCCCTTGGGAAAGGTACTATTTACCAACCCCTCTGCTCGGGCAGGATATGACACAAGGTCAATTTTTAAGCGGAGTTTTAACAGGTTTGAATTCAGAGTTTTCCTTCTCCTAGACTAGTTGCCTCACCAAGGCTGAAGAACCTAGTCCGTCCTACTATTTACCCATAGCTGGAGGGAGAATAAGGGGGTTCATACCTTTCCCAAGGGTATTTGCCCGAAAGTGAACGTAATAGCGCGACTGGAGTACAAACGATTCCGCAGTGCATCGCTTTAACCATTACACCACGAGGACACCCACAAATTGGGAAAGGTAAGAATCCAATTATTCTCCCTCCAGCTATGGGTAAATAGTAGGGCAAACTAGGTTCTTCAGCCTTGGTGAGGCAACTAGTCTAGGAGAAGGAAAACTCTGAATTCAAACCTGTTAAACTCCACTTAAAAAATTGACCTTATGTCATATCCTGCCCGATTGGAGGGGTTGGTAAATATGGTTAACAATATTTTAGTTTTTACCAAGTAGTTGGTTCTTAAAAATCAATTACAGAATATTACAGAATAGAGAACAGATGGATTCATGCCTTTCCCCGGAGCATTTGTACAAAGTAAGTAAAGTTGGTGACCGTAGTCGAGCGTGACTCCAAGGATCCCTTTTCGATAACTACTACACCGACGTGTAGGGAAGGGCCCTACTCCTTTCCCTGGATTGCTCCACTTTACCCTTGATCTGTACCTTATAATGCTGAGTGTTAAGCAAGGAGGTATTAAGTACCATTTTTTTAGTCTTTGGTATGACTCGAGCAGGGATTGAACCCAAGTCTCCCCGGCCATTAGCGAACACTCTAACCATCGTACCTGGACAAATGCAAAAATTCTCCTCTAGGATATGAATTTGAGTGTCTGATTCCATTTTCTACGGTTGTTATCGTTACGCAAAGAGCGTTTCCTTGTTTCAAATAAATATTCTTCAGATAAATAACTTGCTAACTGTTACACGGCTTCAAACTGCCTCCATCACGGTTTCAAACTTCCTCCATCACGGTTTCAAACTTCCTCCATCACGGCTCCAAACTTCCTCCATCACTGTTTTAAACTTCCTCCATCACGGCTGCAAACTTCCTCCGTCACGGTTTCAAACTTATTCCATCACAGCTTCAAAATTCCTCCATCACGGTTTAAAACTTCCTCCATCGCGGTTTTAAACTTATTCCATCACTGCTTCAAACTTCCTCCATCACGGCTTCAAACTTACTCCATCACGGTTTAAAACTTCATCCATTTCGGCTTCAAACTGCCTCCATCACGGTTTCAAACTTCCTCCATCACGGCTTCAAACTTCCTCCATCACTGTTTTAAACTTCCTCCATCACGGCTCCAAACTTCCTCCATCACGGTTTCAAACTTATTCCATCACGGCTTCAAACTTCCTCCATCACGGCTTCAAACTTCCTCCATCGCAGTTTCAAACTTCATCCATCACGGCTTCAAACTTCCTCCATCACGGCTTCAAACTTCCTCCATCGCGGTTTCAAACTTCATCCATCACGGCTTCAAACTTCCTCCATCACGGCTTCAAACTTCCTCCATCGCGGTTTCAAACTTCATCCATCACGGCTTCAAACTTCATCACGGCTTCAAACTTCATCCATCACGGCTTCAAACTTCCTCCATCGCGGTTTCAAACTTCATCCTTCACGGCTTCAAACTTCATCCATCACGGCTTCAAACTTCATCCATCACGGCTTCAAACTTCATCCATCACGGCTTCAAACTTCATCCATCACGGCTTCAAACTTCCTCCATCTAATACCAGTTATTTTCAAGTGACTTAGTGGTCTTAAAAATCTATTACTGTGAATCATAGTCACTATATCAAAATTTAAAGCATAAATTTAGTTCAAAGTTAAGTTGAATATTTTCCCAAATAAATCTATTTGATCAAAGGACGAGACTCTGACAAGTACGATCATTTCGGGTAGATTTAATCTTGGAGTAAAATCCAACAGAGAGATGACTTCACTCAATCAGGAGCTGCAGAATTGGTGTCTTACCACTGCACACTGTTTAGTCCTGCCTTATTCAAATGATAACCAAAATTATCATAATTTCTCTCTAGTTTACCTGGCGTTAACACTGAGTGGGAGATAATCACTGTTTTAAACTTCCTCCATCACGGCTCCAAACTTCCTCCGTCACGGTTTCAAACTTATTCCATCACGGCTTCAAACTTCCTCCATCACGGCTTCAAACTTCCTCCATCGCGGTTTTACACTTATTCCATCACTGCTTCAAACTTCCTCCATCACAGCTTCAAACTTCCTCCATCACGGTTTCAAACTTCATCCATCTCGGCTTCAAACTGCCTCCATCACGGTTTCAACTTCCTCCATCACGGCTTCAAACTTACTCCATCACTGTTTTAAACTTCCTCCACGGCTCCAAACTTCCTCCGTCACGGTTTCAAACTTATTCCATCACGGTTTCAAACTTCCTCCATCACGGTGTCAAACTTCCTCCATCGCGGTTTCAAATTTATTCCATCACGGCTTCAAACTTCCTCCATCGCGGTTTCAAACTTATTCCATCACGGCTTCAAACTTCCTCCATCACGGCTTCAAACTTCCTCCATCTCGGTTTCAAACTTCATCCATCACGGCTTCAAACTTCATCCAACACTGTTTCAACTTCCTCCATCACGGCTTCAAACTTCATCCTTCACGGCTTCAAACTTCATTCATCACGGCTTCAAACTTCCTCCATCACGGCTTCAAACTTCCTCCATCGCGGTTTCAAACTTCATCCATCACGGCTTCAAACTTCATCCATCACGGCTTCAAACTTCCTCCATCTAATACCAGTTATTTTCAAGTGACTTAGTGGTCTTAAAAATCTATTACTGTGAATCATAGTCACTATATCAAAATTTAAAGCATAAATTTAGTTCAAAGTTAAGTTGAATATTTTCCCAAATAAATCTATTTGATCAAAGGACGAGACTCTGACAAGTACGATCATTTCGGGTAGATTTAATCTTGGAGTAAAATCCAACAGAGAGATGACTTCACTCAATCAGGAGCTGCAGAATTGGTGTCTTACCACTGCACACTGTTTAGTCCTGCCTTATTCAAATGATAACCAAAATTATCATAATTTCTCTCTAGTTTACCTGGCGTTAACACTGAGTGGGAGATAATTACACCTGCTCCCTTCGCCTATTATGGGTAAAGGCTGGGTTTATTGACCGTTGCCTGGGGCACCACTCAAGGCTATGCTGAGAGAATTTGAGCAATTTTTTACAAAAACCTGCTGAAGTTTCACTTCCTACGGCACCCCACATTCAACGGACCTTATGGTTAAATTTTGGCAACGTGGGGATTGAAATAAATACACCTGGCATTTAATAAAAGAAAAACAACATAAGGGAAATAAGTCTCAGGTATCAATCTCACTGGACAATCCCTACGCTTACGTCCATAAGAGTTTTGGTTGGATTTTTAACTTGATAAAAGGCTCATTAAATAAGTTTTCAGATTTTTTTCGTATGGGCACTTTTATTGATAGTACACACATGAAACTCTAGTCCCCTTCGAAGTAATGCCACTGACCCGATTTGAAGAGTGCTGGCCTCTTCCGATGGAATCTCTTCCTGAACTCCCTTAATACCTCAATATAGTATTCCTTGTTGACTGTCTGTCCAGTAGGAACTCAGTGCATGTAGATCATGCCAGGGCTGTCAAAAAAGGGATCATCAAAAGTTTGTGGGTGGATTTGCTCTGTCTGGACTCCTTGGGTCTGGAAGAGCCAGCATGCTTCCACTGGGAACTCTGTCTCTTGGTCTCTCGGTCATAGTAGTAGATCCAGCTTTCATCGCAGGTTACCAGAGCATCAAGAACTGCGGGATCTGAATTGATCTGCTCGACCATCTCCCTGTTGTCATGACAACGTCTTTCTTTCTGATTTTCTCTGAGTACCCTTGGGACAAACTTGGCGCAAATCTTCCGCATCTTCAGTTCCTCGCGAATGATTGTGTGTATAGTTCCCACACTGACATCAAACTGTGCACTTATTGTCTCTATAGACACACACGACTGTCCTTATCTGTGAAATTCTTTATTTGGCCAATCAACTCTGGTGTTCTGACTTCCTTACTCCTCCGACACCTCTCATCATCCTTCACAGACTCCCTGCCTTCCTTGAATCTTTTATGCTACTCAAAAACTGATGCTCGATTCATGCAAGATGGTCGAAAAGCAGTATGACGCATTCCATACGTTTCTGTGGCATTTTCCTCAAGTTTAAAACAGAATTTTATTGCGTATCGTTCTTCTAAAGTGTCCTCACGTCCAGATTGCATTTTTGAAATTCCCCAGCTGTGACAATCAGGCTTTAGTAGGGTGTATTCCAATTGCTGCTGTAGCTGTTCATTTAAATCTGAAATCATAAAAATTGGTCAGTCATCTCATAAGATGTATAGCAATAACATGCTGAATTTTTAATAGTCTACAACAATTTTAAATGCCTGTACAAAAAATTGTCTGGAGACTTATTGAAGGCACCTCGTACATGAGACGCCAGAGAGAAAGTTAAAGGATACTATGCTAATTTTGGCACCGGTCTAAACAATAGATAAATGTGTGTGGGAGGCCTTCAGCTTAGAAACTGAATTTATTTTGCATACTCCTCTGAACCATAGATAAACATGTGTGGGAAGCTTTCAGCTAAAAAATTGAATTTATGTTCTATTTTCCTCGTTGAGGAGAGTTGAGAAAATTTACATGTTTTCTCGAATATACGCTAACTTAACGTATCAGAATCGGGTTAGATTTTAATTGTTATGTATTATCTTATTGTGGTGATTTAATAGAGCGATGGGTCTTTTTTTATTTATTCTCTTACATGCAGATAGAAGATGAAAGAATCTTGAGGAGGATAACATTGTTTGTGCTGTGTGTTCATTTTAAATTGGTTTTCAAGGCCGCAGGAATTATTTTCAAAACTTGTAAAGGGGAAATACATGATTCAATATTTGAAAAGAGTGCTTCAAAATGGTTTAAGTGCTTTAAAGGCAGAAATCTTATCTCTTTACACAAAGCCCAGAGGAAGACAATAATAATCAGTAGTGGATTATGTTGCTTTAAATTGCAATATACAGGGTGTCTCTGTATACATAGGAACCGTGTGACTGCTATTAACTTTAATAATAACTCCGATAACTGGAACCAATGGCAATTAACGCAAATATCTTACAATGCAGAAGTTATTTATCGAATTTGAGTTTATTTGGCACAAGTCCATAAATCTATTGTAGGTGGTAAAGATCGAACTCACGACACACATGATAGGATCTTGATTTGATGAGTACGGCATAAGTGAGTTCTTACTGTGGACAGCTCTCACTACAACAGCAATGTTTATTTGCTAAACGTAGATTTATCTAGTATGGTGCAAGGCCATATATGTATGGCAGGTTTTGAAGATCGAACTCATTGGTACTTGATCATATTAGTTTGCCACAAGGCTATACGTCGAAAGCGACTGATGTGGACAGTTCTAGCAACAGTAGTAATAGCTTTATGTTAAATGTAGCTTAATGTAGTGTGGCAAATGACCATATGTCACGTAACGTAACCAAGCCATATGTAACTCAATCTGATATATCATAAGGCCATATATCAGGTAATTTCACAAGGCCATATGTCCCTGAATCGAATACGTCAAACGGCCATACGCTACTTAATCGAGTACGTCACAAAGCCATAAATTACATAATCTAGTATGTCACAAGACAATGTGTCACTCAATCAAGTAGGTCATGAGGTTATATGTCATTTATTGTCACAAGGCTATATGTCACTCAATCTAGTTTGTCACAAAGCCCTATGTCAGTTAATGCTACAAGGCTACATGTGACTCAGTCTAGTATGTCACAAGGTCATATATCAGTTAATGTTAATAGTCTATATCTCAGGCAATCTAGTATGTCACAGGACCATATTTCCCATTATTTAATCACAAGACTATGTCATTTAATCTAGTATGTTATAAGACTGTATTTGATTTAATATAGTATGTTATAAGACCATATTTCACTTAATGTCACAAGGCCATATGTCATTTAATCTAGTTTAGCACAAAGACATATGTGCCTGGCAAGTACTGAAGATTGAATTCATTCTACTCCTTATAGGTTATGATTAGATTAGTCTGGCACAGGGCTATTAATAGAAAGAACGTAGTTTGGACAGTTCTCACTACAATAGTAATGCTTAGTTGCTAAACATAGCGTGATTTTATATGGCACAAGGCTATGTGTTTGAGTGCATTGAACTCACTGTAGTAAAGTAGTCAATCTAATTACTATTCCATAATATCACATCCAACCATTTGATGAACATTTTTATGACATTTTTAAGAAAAAAGGCATATACAACGCTTGCTGTAGAGGTACTCAATGAAAAACGAACACACTTGCGACGATCTACACACCTAGCTCGTTTACCACAGCATCACGTAAAGCGCCCGAGGTTTTAAGGAAATTAGGAATGAAAAACTGTTTAAATACATATTTGAGCAACTCGATTGTTGTTGTTTGACACCATATCGGTGGTAACCTGGAAACGGGTTTTAGCTCTTTGATTTTTGACAAACGCCCCAACTCCTTGACTTTATTGCAAATAGAGACCCGGAAGGAAATGACGTCAATAGGAAAAACATCACCAGTGATTTTTTTACTTCTACTCACAGATAGTGATTACAGGTCAAAGAAAAAAGAAGAGGAATGCACTTGACAACACCTGACTGATACATGACTTCTTTTCTTATTGGCCTTGTAGCAGACTTCGTGTGAAGATACAATCTGTCATAAAAAGAGAACATAAGAATAGTTGATTTTAAAATATTTGGGGTAATACTTATATTTTAAGTTCTAAGTTAAAATTTTCTTTAATATTATATGCTCGCTTCCGCCTTGTCGACAGAACCTTACAATACACTCATTATGGGAGTTTCCCTGTGGCTAGGTGATTAACGAGCTAGACTGCGGCATAGTAGTGAATGAGTTCGAGATCCAGTCACTCTTTAATATTCACTTCCGGACTAATACCCATCGGAAATGAACGAACCCCTTGTCACCCAAGCTATGTGTTAAATAGTATCACTTCTGTTCTTCCACAAGGATTGCTTGCCCAGTCGGCTGGGGCTGTAGAATACACCAACTGCATCTCGGCAGAGGGGTAAGACCCCTCTCAATGAGAGTCCTAGAAATGACACTAAAGAATCTGATGGTGAGGATCCAGTGATGCTGCAGCTTTGGGGAAGGCGAAGTAACCCTTCATTGCCACGGCTCCTAGGTCCACTCTGGCCCGGAATGGTAGCATCTGATAGGGCCCTATCAATTTATATATGTATATACATATCCTACATATACATAAAGAATGTCACACATGCACATATATTTCATACACTCACAAACACACGCACACACAAACGCACATGCAAATATATATCACACAAATATACACACGTACATCACATACACACGCACAGATGCACGCACATATTTCTAAGAGATAACTCATCTTAGTAATGATTTGGCACATTGCTGCTTAACTTCGGTGATCTTGTAGGAGTCGGTGCTTTCAGCGTGACGTGACCGTAAGTCAGATATAGCCAAATGTTTTGTCTGGTACATATGCATATAGCTCATTCGATGGTAAAATATTTTGTCCATTTTCACAGGTGCACAGAACAAATTACTGCAGATGAAACAGGCAATTACAACACAAATAAATGAATCAAAACAATTGTTGTTGGTTTTGTTTGCTTTTTTTTTTCTTGATAGCCTATTTACTTTCATATTATATTTATTCAAAATTTGCTTCCCTACACTCTCTTAAGTGATGTGGCAACGACCACTTAAGAAGCACACTAGAAAGACGCATATCAGTTCAATGAGGGTGCGAAACAGAGGGAGAAAGAGAAAGAGCAAGAAAGAGAGTGAGAGAGAAAGAAAGAGAGAGAAAGAGAGATAGACTGGGATTCAATCCTAGGTCGAGTATTTATCAAAGACTTAAAAAATGGTACTTGATGCCTCCTTGCTTAACACTCAGCTACTCAACATTATAAGGCAAGCATCAAGGGTAGAGAGCAGCAATCCAGGGAATGGAGTAGCGCTCTCCCCTACACCTTGGTGTAGTAGCCATTGAAAAGGGAGCCTTCGGGTCATACTCGACGAAGGTCATCAATTTTACTTACTTGGAATATATATATTTATACATATATATATATATATATGTCGTTTGAATCTCTCTCTCTCTCTATATATATATATATACTTATGTGTGTTTATGTGTCTATTCATATATAGAGAGAGATTTGGATATTATCTATCTATCTATCTATCTCATTTGAATATTATCCATCTACATATGTATATATATATTTGTGTGTGAATATATATATATGTGTGTGTGTGTGTGTGTGTGTGTGTGTCGTTTGAATCTATCTATCTATCCATCTATTTGTATATATATATTTTTATATTCATATACGTATATATTTATGTGTGTGTGTATGTGTCTATTTATATATACATCGATCGATCTAAATATTTCTATATATATACATCAGTCTTGATAATCCTTTTAAGTATCAAAATAAGACGAGGTATCGGCATACATTAAAATTTACTTCATTGCTAAAAATCATGTTTACATATTTTCTAACTCATGTAAGTACTGGCAACAGGAGTGTATTTATTTTTCTCCAAAGCTTCCCAAGGCCAATATACCCACTCAAGCGAGTTGAATAACCCCTGATGCACAGACTTTTAGCATTGATTTCCAAGTACTTTGTCTGTGGATAAGCTTAACCCTTGATTAATGTCGACTTACCGAGAGAAAGTCCTGACATTCAAACGTCGAGAGGAAATAGCTCTTATGCCTATATTAGAGCAAATAGATGTTTTAGTTCGTAAAGTTTGTTCTTGCTGAAGAACGAGAAACTGGAATTGGCCATGTGAAGGTTAATAGTGCTCTACTATATTTCGAAGAGAGTCGTTATGTCGCAAATGCAACGGAATATGAAGAGGCTGATGAAGAGGGTTGATAGAAGAGAAGAATGACCATGTGCCGAGAGCCTTCTGCTATGAAAGTTCTTCGGTCTAAAGATGGTACAGCTGTGTAGTTCAATACTTGATTAAAAATGGCCAATAGATTCCTTTCGCTTTTTCAGACGAGAAAACATTTTACAATTTAATTTAATCGTGATACTATGAATGGACAAAAATCATTAATTGTTTACACTCGATATAAACTGTTGGTTATTTATACACACCAAAACCGACTTTATATTTCAATGAATATGAAAATATTATTCCTTTTCCTCGATTATAATTACGTGGTGTAATGGTTATCGTCGTAGGAAATGGACACGGCGACACGAGTTTAGATCCTGGATGAGACTGATTGCATTTCACATAGCACTAATACCCTTGGGAAAGGCATGAATCCAATTATTCTCCCTCCAGTTATGGGTAAATAGTAGGGCAGACTAGGTTCTTAAGCCTTGGTGAGGCAACTAGTCTAGGAGAAGGAAAACTCTGAATTCAAACCTGTTAAACTCTGCTTTGGTAATTCTACGAGCTAGGTATTTAAAAAAAATACCAAAAGTGTTTATTTAGGAAGAAAAACAAAAATCTAAATCAATAAATCGCTTAAGTATAACTTACGCAATTTTCTTTTTAAATTCTCTACAAAAGTTCGGGAAATATTTCACAGACGTTTTAACTTCAATGATGATATGAAATATAATCGTTTAATTTCTTTTCAGGGCGTGTCTAAAATAGCTCGCAATTCAAAATAAGAAAACGCTTCAGTCATTTTCTTATTCAAAATTTTTATTGAACAGATAAGTTCCAAAACTACGTCTTCAATTTGCAACAATTTAGCCATCGGCCATATTCATTCTTTCTCTTCTTAACTTCTAGGAAAGTGTATACTCATATCCAATTTGCAATTCCAGTGAATCCCTTTTAACTGTTTACTTAATAATGAAGCAACTGACTTCAACTTTGGCAATTTTTCTCAAGCTATCGCATTTCAATTTGTCTCTATTTTTAAAAAAATTAAAGAAGTCTGAGATAGATAAATAGATTCGGTTTGTTTAAAGGCTTAACCCTCGTGGGTTATTTAATACCAAAGCCATTCTTGGAGAAGAAGAGTTGTGGAACAATGTAATCCACAGCTGGTAGTGAGGGAAAGAGGTTCATACCTTCTCCTAAGGGCATTAGTCCAAAAATGAACGTTATAGCGTAACTGGAGTTCGAACTCATTTACTACGATGTCGTAGTTCAGCACTTTAGGCATTACGCCACGAGGACTCCCTGATGTATACTCATAATGATCTTAATAACAACAGTAATACAAATACAAATACTGGCGGACTCTGTCGTTTCGGTTACGAACGGGTTTATAAATTTCTGGCTTCAGTTCTTGGCGACACGAAGAGAGAGACACAAATCATAAAAAAAGCATATTCTAACCATACTATGCTGACCCCACCCTCATGCGCGGCGCACCTTGTGATGTTTGAGATCTCTGCCGATCGAGATCTGAAAACCGAACACCTCAACGACAGAAAATTCAACTCTCTTTTGAAAATCCTCAAATTCTCAGGTCCATCTCTTTTGGGTATGACGTCATCCACACTCCAGCTTCATTTCCTGTCTGGCGGTTTATTATAACAGATAATGATTGTCGTATCCTTTCCGCACGGGCGTAAGACTGCATCATCTGACTATGCACCTGGACTAAAAAACCCGAGTAGTTCAAAGCCTTACCAAACTGAATAATAATATATAATTAACAAAAAATGATTGATATAAAAAAATCATTTCCTTAATTATATAACTCTCCCAAGTTAGATAAATAGATAGCATTTACAAAGCTTAACCGAAAGTATTCGATACTCAGAGAGAATCGAATTCACTAACGGATGGTTTTCAAACCTTGGTTGTTAATCTTTACGCTAAATGATGTGACCTTAATCTACCTAATTACCTATCTATATAAGCTCGTGTAGCATAATGTTGTATTTTGGCCTTTTGACCCGAGCAAAAATGCCATTCCAAGGTGATGCACCGGAAGGAGGTGACACATTCTAATGGCAGTTCTGAGAGGAAATCGCGTAGGCGGAAATTGGCTGATGAAATGGGACGAGATAAAAAAATTCCCATGGTACACTCATAGACTGATGCACCGGAAGAGAGTGACCTGTGAACTGCATGACAGTTATTTCCGCTTGATGATGATTAAACATTCGATTTCAAAGATCGAGTGGGCGTCGAACGATTATATAATTCAGTTGAGTTCGACGAGCGAGTTGTGTTGGAGTTCCAGCTAGTTCGAGAGAGATGTGGTAGGGAAAGCTACATCAGGCCAAAGGGGCCATTTGGGCCCTGATGAGTGGAGTTGCCAGTTGAGTTGCAGGCAGCCAGTTGGAGACGAGATGTGGTAAGGAAAGCCACACTAGGACGAAAGGGCTTGAGGCCCTGATGAATTGGGGTCCATTGAAGATGCTGATAAGATGCTGTAAAGAAAGCCAGCACCCAGCAGAGTGGACCCCAGGCCTCCGGTTGAGCATCAAGAGGACAAGAAAGATACAACGTGACGGCCATAAGAGTGAGGGGTCAAAATATTTCAGTTATGTTCGATCTCCAGCTCCCTCTAACACGCAAACCTTGAACAACCCTTTCGAAACCTTGCAATAAAGTGAGAGGTATATATTTTTATAAAGAAGTCTTCCTGCGTCGTTTATTACTGCGTCTGTTATCATTGCGTCGGTATGTATCCTACATGAACATGTATATGAGAATACAACAATAATACATAATAGATTTCATAGATAGATAGATAGATTCCCTAGGAGTGAAATAAGTTTAAATTGCTTAATACTCTTCCAGAATGCATTAGGCTCCAAGAAATTAACCAAGCCTTTAACCCTCCTAGTATCGGGGTCAGCTGATGAGGTTGTCCTCTTGAACTAAGCAAGTAATTTTTTAACCACCTCGCACGAATTCCTGGTGGCTTGAGGGTCTCCTATTATTCTAAAAGATTCGACTCTAATGTGGTGCCACATGCTTGTTGCCGTGTACCATACTAATCTAAGCGTAGCATATATCGATAGAGGGTTTCAATTCTTCTAATACTAGGAGATTATTATACTAAATACGGAAAAAAACATCTATGTACTTCAAACACATGCATAGATGTCTGTGTTGGGGTAAGAAAAGATGTCTGTGTCGGAGTAAGAAAAGGCCTAAGAACTCCCGTGGACAGGTTGAAAATATTTATCCCCCGAAAATATGAACGCACAAATAATTAAAACAACTTAAAAAAAACAACCAGAAAACAAGCCCAGCTCCATTCCAAAGAAACAACAAACAATTTGCCATATATCCTACATAGAAAGCATTCTTTGAATACGAAAGCATTGTGTTCCTCTTCAAACAAACCTCAGAGTATCGTGAGATGGAGAGTGAGTAGGCGAAAAGTTTTTCGGATATTCAAGCAAAGGATGGGGGAAAATGGCTGGAATTCAAGCAATGCAATCGTCTCTCACCAACCCAAGGTAAACTCTCCTTCCAGATCCCCAAATGTAATTATCTGACCTTTGTGTATATGTTATAAAAACATGAACAATAACGGTGCGTCGTAGCGAGATGTTTTATTAGCTCTACAGCATTAAAACGTTTTTACTTAGACTATAAAGCAAATTTCTACTCTAATGTTCATCTTGATTAGTTGGGGGTCTTCATTTTCGTACATACAGATCATTATACTATAATTAGTTGTGCATAACATACGTTCATGTATAGTACGCACCTCTAACTTTCGGGTGTGAAATTCTGAAAAAAAAAACTCCCGTGTATAATACGCAATGACTTTTTGGAATTTGTCGCTGCTAAATATAAAGTAACTTTTGTTCAACTTTTTATCCGGTTTGCATCGACTAAAAATAAGAATTTTTATTGCTTATTTACTGTTTCGAACACAACATTGACGCAGTATTTAGAAAAAAGGACATGTTTACAAGAAAATGAAGCAAACCTTTGGCGAAAATAAGTTAGCAATGAATAAACAAGTTATAAACAAACACACATTCCAGAAGCTATTTCTCCGTAGCATTATAAAACAGTGGTGTATTGGTTATCTTCGTAGGAAATGGACACGGCGACACGAGTTCAAATCCTGGACGAAACTGATTGCATTTCACATAGAACTAATACCCTTGGGAAAGGTATGAATCCAATTATTCTCCCTCCAGCTATGGGTAAATAGTAGGGTAGACTAGGTTCTTAAGCCTTGGTGAGGCAACTAGTCTAGGAGAAGGAAAACTCTGAATTCAAACCTGTTAAACTCTGCTTCAAATATTGACCTTATGTCATATCCTGCATGAGCGGAGGGGTTGGTAAATATGATAAAACAGAAGTATTTACTCGACATTTGTTAGTTTGAACGATAAATATCACTTACTTTTGGTTGGGGTAAAACACGTGACTGGAAAGTCAAAATTTAGTTCTCATGTATAATACGTACCCCTAAATTTTGGGTTGAAAAATTTTGGAAAATGTTGTGCCATATTCAAATTAGTATGGTAATCACTTCACATTCAAAAATCTTATCTTAATCAGGATCATTCAAATTAAACCACAGTTTTAGGTTTACCTGACCTTTCGTGATAATCGAGTTTCTTATTACGTTAGCAAAATTTCTTCACAAATCTAGTTATTATACTAAGATTAACTACGCCTTCCCCTTTCTTAGCTCATCTGGTTACTGTACTGTGATCAACTCCGCCTTTCCCTTTCTTGGCCCATCTGGTTTCTGTACTGTGACCAACTGCGCCTTCCCCTTTTTTGGTCAATCTGGTTACTGTACTGTGATCAACTGTGCCTTCTCCTCTCCGTGCCCATCTAGTTACTGTACTGTGTTCAACTACGCCTTCTTCTTTCTTGGCCCAGTTGATTACAGTACCGTGATCAACTGCACTTTCTCCTTTCTTGGCTCATCTGGTGACTACACTGTTAACAACAGTACCTACACCTTTCATGGACAATCTGGTTACTGCACTATGATCAACAGTGCCTTCCCCTTTCTTTGTTCAGTTGGTTACTGTACTGTGATCAACTGCGCAATCCCCTTTCTTGGCCCATCTGGTTACTGTAATGTGATCAACTGAACCATCCCCTTTTCTTGGCCAATCTTGTTGCGGTACTGTGATCAACTGAGCCTTCCCCTTTCTTGATCAATCTGGTTACTGTAATATGATCAACTTCGCCTTCACCATTCTTGGCCAATCTGGTTATTGTACTGTGATCAACTGCGCTTTCCTTCTTTCTTGACTCATCTGGTTAATGTACTGGGATCAAATGCGCCTTCCTCTTTCTTGGCCCATCTGGTTGCAGTACTGGAGTCAACTGTGCCTTCCTCTTTCTTGGCCGATCTGGTTGCGGTACTATGATCAACTGCGCCTTCCTCTTTCTTGGCCCATCTGGTTGCAGTACTCTAGTCAACTGTGCCTTCCCCTTTCTTGGCCCATCTGGTTGCGGAACCGTGACCAACTGCGGCTTCCTCTTTCTTGGCGCATCTGGTTGCAGTTCTGTGATCAACTGCGCCTTCCCCTTTCTTGGCCGATCTGGTTGCGGTACTATGATCAACTGCGCCTTCCTCTTTCTTGGCCCATCTGGCTGCGGTACTATGATCAACTGCGCCTTCCCCTTTCTTGGCCCATCTGGTTGCGGTACTATGATCAACTGCGCCTTCCTCTTTCTTGGCCCATCTGGTTACGGTACTATGATCAACTGCGGCTTCCTCTTTCTTGGCCCATCTGGTTGCAGTACTATGATCAACTGTGCCTTCCCCTTTCTTGGCCGATCTGGTTGCGGTACTATGATCAACTGCACCTTCCTCTTTTTGGCCCATCTGGTTACAGTACTGTGATCAACTGTGCTTTCCCCTTTCTTGGCCCATCTGGTTGCGGTACTATGATCAACTGCGGCTTCCTCTTTCTTGGCCGATCTGGTTGCAGTACTATGATCAACTGTGCCTTCCTCTTTCTTGGCCCATCTGGTTGCGGTACTATGATAAACTGTGCTTTCCCCTTTCTTGGCCGATCTGGTTGTGGTACTATGATCAACTGCGCCTTCCTCTTTCTTGGCCGATCTGGTTGCGGTACTCTGATCAACTGTGCCTTCCCCTTTCTTGGCCGATCTGGTTGTGGTACTATGATAAACTGTGCCTTCCCCTTTCTTGGCCGATCTGGTTGTGGTACTATGATCAACAGCGCCTTCCTCTTTCTTGGCCGATCTGGTTGCGGTACTATGATCAACTGTGCCTTCCCCTTTCTTGGCCGATCTTGTGGTACGATGATCAACTGTGCCTTCCCCTTTCTTGGCCGATCTGGTTGTGGTACTATGATCAACTGTGCCTTCCCCTTTCTTGGCCGATCTGGTTTTGGTACTATGATCAACTGCGGCTTCCTCTTTCTTGGCCGATCTGGTTGCGGTACTATGATCAACTGCGCCTTCCTCTTTCTTGGCCAATCTGGTTGCGGTACTATGATCAACTGTGCCTTCCCCTTTCTTGGCCGATCTGGTTGTGGTACTATGATCAACTGCGGCTTCCTCTTTCTTGGCCCATCTGGTTGCTTTACTGTAGTCAACTGTGCCTTCTTCTTTCTTGACTCATATGATTATTATACTGTGATCGACCAAGCTTTCCTCTTTTACTAAACAAACACTTTTTTTTAGTGTTTTCGCTGCCTTATGGCCCAGTTCGAAGTCTTAAAGCATAAATTTCAAAATTGGACAATGTTGCTCCTTAATCTACGTAATCTTTAAATCACGCACGGGAGGAAGCAATGTACAACCTCTCAGCAGACCAACTATCATTATACTACCAACAACAGTGAGTACCTTTTTACACATTATGATCTGTTTTGATCACATTATATAAGCCCCTAAATTTATCAAAATTTTGCAGAACTTTTGACTCACACTAGCGAACCATTGTTCAACGTCATTCAGTCTAAAAAAATTAAAGAAAGTAAATGAATTATGCTTCCGTCTTGATTTCCTTTTTATCACACTTTGTATCTAATTATTTATTAATTTTCAATTAATTGAAATATAAATTTTATAAATAGAACACGCCTTGACATTAAATTTAATTAAGCGAGTTTATCAAAATTAAGGCGTTAATTAAAGTTTAAGTTTCTTACTAATTACAACAATTTCTAAGCTACCATAATCTTATATTTGTATTTATATTTCATTCTTTAATGATAAAAATTATCCTTTTCAGCTTATATATATATATATATATATATATATATATATATGTGTGTGTGTGTGTGTGTGTGTGTGCTTTTTAACAACTCCATTGGACCACGCGAAGAAAACATTATTACCTGCACCAACTCTTCTGGCTTAAGGTAATTTTTTAATCAGTTTCACCCCCCACCCCCGCTCCCGACGTTTTTGATGGACAATATCCCAAGTTTACTTTCTCCTATGTAAACTCTTTTGTCACTGACATAATTCTCTGAAGAGAACTGACCAAAACAAAGGGTCCACTTTTTTAAGATTTTAAAATATTCAAATCATTTTCAAAATATTTTATGATGCACACGCTTTTAAAAACAATTTTCTAATTCTGGACCTACCACAAGATATATATATATATATATGTATATAAATATATGCACCATTTTCTTATTTAAACATATGTGATTAGATAGGACAAACACTTAGCGTCTGCCTATTCTGTCCTGATCCAATCAAGTCTCCTTAACAGACATTTGACTTTTATATGAAACGAATTTAGGAATCTTTCCCAAGTACCTCCAGCCCCAAATTGAACCACCTTCAAAGAAAATTCACCACCCACTTGTTTTTCCTCCAACACTTTATATGTAAGTATATTACTGGACATTGTGTTTGTCATTTCAATATTTGCTCCCCGAAGATCGCCCCAGTTGAGGGTCGTAAGTACTTGGGAAACACACAGCGCCTTCCTAATTTCTTGCATTCTATAGTGAAAGGACTCATACTGAAAGCTAAAGGGATCCAAGAGAGAATAGGCTGACACGAAATGTCTGTCCCATTTAATCACACACACACACACACACACGCACTTATATATATTCATTGAGAGAGAGAGAGTGAGAAACAAAAGGACAGACAGACAAACAGAGACAGAGTGTATTTAAGCCGCAGATTTTCTTGAATGCATATTTTATGACAGCCAAGGATTTTAATGTGGTTTTTTTTATAAACCTTTTTATGTTCGAGATTGAAATGTTTTACTGAGGGTAAATCTTTTAAATAATTATCCGAAATCTCTGATACTATAATCCGGGTACTTGTACTTTCGACCTTTGTTGAACATTGTCGAAGATGGGATTTATAAACATTCAGACGATTAGCAACGGACTGCGCGCGTTCAAATACAACGTCAACTGAGTGGTTTCGTTCAAAATCTTCATAATCACATAAAACATTTCATAATCTATCACGTAGCCGTAACGACATCCTTGACATTTGCCAACCAAAGTCAAAAGTAAATGTACTCAGGTAACAAGATCGGAGATTTCGGACAATTCCTAAGAAGCCTCCACCTTTAGTTGCAATATCTCTCCTGGGAACACGAAAAGGCTAATGAAAAAAAACTCAACTCTAAATCCTGGTTTGTTATTTTCATTATATATATATATATATATATATATATATATATAAACAAATGTAATTAGTTAAGATATTAGAAAAATAAATAATGCCTTCCAAACGTACTTAATCAACTACCTTCTTAATATCATTTAATTATCAATGTACATCGGTAGTGGGATTTTAGTATGTTTTATATATCTAAGTAAACACTGAAAGCTACATCAATGTCAATACTACACTGCTTATTGTGACGGCAAATTCTTTAAAATCCCAAAACGGGACTTTAATTTTCGCACATGTGAAGACGGGGCAGGTTGGCACTTGATCCCTTGTAGAATAAGTCCTCGTTCAGAGTTTTTTCCTCAGGCATATAAGAACTGGCATATTATGTGGGGGATTAATTTAGGGCTAGACTGACCGCCACTGGCAAGGGCTTCCAAATTTCACACTATACACACACCCACCAAGGCCACTAAACTTCCTCCCCTAGACAATGGAAGATATGGACCTCTAGGTTGAGACGTAATAATATTAATTATAGTAGTCGGCAATCTCGGTTTCCCGTGTGATATTTTAAAGGAATAAATAGGACAATTTTAAGCAAGATAACATAAGGCGAATAGAAGCTGAAAAGAAAGCATGAAGTAACAAATTCGTAGCAGACGCCACAAATAACAACTTAGACCACGTAGGAACATTAAAATACATGAATCTTTTACTAAACATTGATATACACCTTCAAAGTATCAAATATATAATAAATGAACAGTCCCTGAACATAAGTGTCTTTCTTCTTTTCTTTTCTTTCGTTTTCCTTCAAATTGAGAGAGAGAGAGAGAGGGTATACAAAATTTGGTATTAGGAGAAACAGTCCCAAGGGTACTTATCTTATTTCTTTGATGGAGTTCCGTGGAGAATCTTTCTTCTTTTACGGGCTAATAGGTTTTATGCTACTTTTAATACTGGCTTGAAGAAAATGGCTTCTTCATGTCCGATATATTCTTTTGTCTTCTTCTACCCGGAGTACTGGCTTTGGTTCTGTCCCCTACGAACACTGTCCATCAACTAACTTTCTTATTTTCTATTTCCGCTGACGGGAGGGAGTCCCTACTTCCGCTTTAGGGTCCCAGCCAATCGTTTGGCTTCAACCTTCCCGTGTCAGGCGACCCGAGTGAGGTCACCAAGTATAAATATCTGGTCTCCCCTGTGACCTACATTCTTTCTTAACAGTCACTCTCTGATGGCTTGCTACTGTTAATTCAAACACGGGGAATAGGATTAATCTTATGTCTATCGTCTCAGTGGGACATCACGTGACATTATCTATGCTATTGTGCTGATTTGTATTACAGTAGTTTTGAAAGTATAAGTTTTTGAACGTTTTCCCTTGGTCATTGAATGTTAGGAAATGTTTTTGTAGGCTTGACGAACCAAAATTTTGGGTCGTTCAATATAAGAAACATATGAAAAAAATACCTTTTCTAAGGCTAAAATGTTTCATTACTTCATCAGAACACCTTATAAATATTCGGGACTGTGCAGAGAATTTTTGTGAGGACTTGTTCACCATCCTAAGTAAGTCATGCTCTTCATTTCATTTTAAAGGTTGTTTGGTTGGGTTTTATGGCATAGCAACCTTTGTAGGTTATTTAATGCCAAATACATTTTTATGAAAATAGTTCTATTTTAAACAATTCAGTTTAGGATAAGTACTCAGTTTAAATGTAAGTTGAGTTTAAATGTGAAAAGCATTTTTATTTCAAGCTATTTACTTTAGTAAAACAATTCTAATTCAGCTAATTCAGTTTAGTATAAGTACAGATCTTGTTTACACACTGTTAAATGTCAAAACAGTTCTATATTAAACAATTCAGTTTAGTTTGAGTACAGTTTCAATGTCAAAAAACAGTTATGTTTCAAAGAATTCAGTTTAGTATAAGTACGCTGTTTAAATGTAAGTACGGTTTAATTGTCAAAAACATTTCTATTTGAAGTTCTTCTGTTTAGTCAAACAGTTCTAATTCAAACTATTCAGTTTAGCATATGCATGCATTTAGTTCTATTTAACCCATAGATAGGGTCCTATCAGGTGCTAAAATTACCAGCCAGAGTGGACCTGGGAGCAATGGGAATGAAGGGGTACTCCGCATTCCCCAAAACTCCAGTAACACAGGAACCTCACCATCATAGTGTCATATCCAGGACACTCATTGGGTGAGGTTCTTACCCCTCTGCAGAGGTGCAGTCAGCGTATTCTGCAGCCCCAACCGACTGGGCAATTTCCATCTTAAAGTATTAGAGAAAATACATATTTTGTCAAATAGACCGTGACTCTGTTAACAGAGATAATGTCTGCTAGGACTTCATATTATTTCGATATAGTCTTCTTTTCTCCTCCCGAAATATTTCCGACATTTTGGGGGAGGGGGTTGTTTTGTATGATACACTCCACGATTTTAGCTCTGTTAAGCGAGGAGGAAACCAATCAGATAGCTTGTCACCCGTATTTTTTCATTTTTTTTTAAAAATTTAGGTTTCATTTCCATATCGAATAAAACCTTCGGTCTATTCATTGCCATAATTAAATTTTGTATCCCTAAGAATATCTTTAGATATATATAAGTAAAAGAAATAAATCCAAGCGCAAATAAATCATGACGAATGTTGTTTTTTTTTTTTTGTTGTTGTTGTTGTTGTATATATTTGGGCAAAAATATCTTTTTATATACTACTAGCAAAAATTAGAGAATTAGCAGATTTACAAGATGCTTTTTTAGGGTTTTTATTTAGCAGTAAATAAACTAATAAAACTAAAAAGATTTTCTTAATATCCGAACATACTGGCTTCATAAACTATGCCTTAAATAAGCAAGATTGAACTACCTGATTAATGTAGAGAATGTTCAGTCTAAAATTTGGTACTAATTTTTAAAAAAGTTAAGTGATTAAAAAATGAGGAAATACTAGTAGATTACGAAAGAAATGAAAGTGTCAGGATGAAAAACTCAGAGAAACATGTCCTTCATATAAATAGAAAATGTACAAAAATCAAGTGAATAACAAATGGGTCGAAGCATCAGTCCATATTTGTAATAGAACTGAGAAATCGATTGAATGAAATCAGATTTACGTACTGAAAAGTCAAACAATATCATCATGTCACGCTGCCAGCACAGATTTCCCTGACCCTCTCTCGCCGCGCGTCTCTATCGTCCATCGCTCATTCTGTATTGGCACAGAGCTGTTGTAGATAGACTCCAGCTAGTCGTCCAACCTTTATCGTCCATGTGAAGGGATCCACAGGAGTAAATCGGTCATGAGTTCTTCCTTACTTCTCTAGCAGTGTCCTGCATGTCTGCTTCGTCTAACTTGGATAGTTTTCATGATGGGTGGTTAGTGGTCGTACAACTGCTGCTTTCTGGGTTGTTGCCCCTAGGGCTTGTTCAATACTGCTCGCAGCATTATTGAGTAATTTCTGTTAGGCTTTTTCTCCATATGTTTAGTTAGCGTCCATGTGGTGCATCCATATATCAGTATTGACATGACCGTTGATTGGAAAGAACTACGTTTTATTTTATCGATCAGGTCTGATTTCCATATGACTGATAGCCTATCGATAGTCTTTGCTAATCGCGTGTAGATGTCATTTTTAGTAGACGAGACACAGCTTCCTAGGCAAGTGAACTTCTCCACAAGTTTCAGAGAACCACCATTTAGTATGGAGATGTCGCCTCTTTGATTAAAGCACATTTTTTTTTTGTTTTGTCTGCCTTGACGTGGACGCCTATGTCAGCAACTGCTCGTTCCAGACAATGTAGCTGGGATTCGGCTTGGGTGGGTGAATTTGCTAGAAACGCATTGTCATCGGCGAAGTCCGCGTCCGTTATAGTCTGTGTGGAGTATCTTCTGCTTCTTTCCTTTGCCAGCTTGAAATCGTTTTCTTTTATTAAATCTATAGACTTTCTACGCATTTAGTCTAGGGGGTAATAAACAGGTATGGGGCTACTGTGTCCCCTTGCAGTACACCAGCTACAATGTTGGAGTATTTTGTCTCCATCCGATGAGCATATTTTTACTTTCGTGTTTTTATAGAGCATCATAATGGCTGCGGCGGTTTCTTTGAGGAGGCCGTAGGCGAGAAGTATTTGATCAATCTTCCCTCTGTGTATGGAATCAAATGCCTTGGAGAAGTCAACGAATTATAGTGTTGCCTAGAGGATTTTTGTACGTACACCTTCTAGAATTCAACGGAGAGTCAAAATATGTGATGTCCTGGATTGATTTCTGCGAAAGCCATTTTGGTTCTTCCTAAGTATTTTCTCAATTTTAGGTTCTATGCGATTGAGTTGCAGACCATTGCAGATATTGGCCGTTATGGATGTAAGGGTTATGCCTCGGTAGTTCTTGGCAATTCCGAGGTCACCCTTCTTAGGGAAAAGGAAGGATGCTGCCCTTTGTCTATCCGTCTATTGTGTTCTGGTTATATACGGCGTTGCAGTATCGGAGTATTATGTCATCGAATTCTTTGTCTTCCATACTTCTGGGGGTATTTCATCAAGCAATGCTGCTTCCCTATTTTAAATTTCTCTTAGTACTAAGTCGAGTTCTTCTTGCATAAACTGTTGTAGTTTGATGTCTATTTGATTCCTAATCATTTTCCTGATTGGTTCACGCGTAACTTTCGGAGATTTTCCGAGTAAAATCTCGAAATGTTGTTTCCACAGGTGTTCGTTCTTCTTGTCTGGCAGCTTTCAGTTTAGCTTTCGAAGTACTCTTCCTTCTGCTCACTTCGTTTACTGTCTGCCATGTTATCCTAGATTGTCTATCTTCAACGTAATCACTAATCTTATTGATCTAATTTTATATGTGTTCTGTTTGTTCTTTTAGGTATACGTTGGAGGTGTCCGTGGTGTAATGGTTATCGTCGCAGGATATGGACACGGCGACAAGAGTTCAAATCCTGGACCTGACTGATTGCATTTCACATAGCACTAATACCCTTGGGAAAGGTATGAATTCAAATATTCTCCCTCCAGCTATGGGTAAATAGTAGGGCAGACTAGATTCTTCAGCCTTGATGAGGCAACTAGTCTAGGAGAAGGAAAACTCTTAATTCAAACCTGTTGAACTCCGCTTAAAAAATTGACCTTGTGTCATATCCTGCCCGAGCGGAGATGTTGGGTAAATATGATACGTTGGTTAGTTCATTTTGTGCCTTCTTAAGTTTCTGAACATTGATATTGCTTGGGTTCCTCCAATAACACAGGGAAGCGGTTTTTATATCAGTTCGCTTTTTTCTAACCGTTAATGTTTCCCATGGAACTCTTGGTTTAGGTCTTTGTTTAGTTGATATACATTCTGCTGCCGCTTCTATGTGGGCATTGACGAAGTAGATATTTTTGATATCTCCTGAAGTGTATCGTATTTGTTTCTTAGTGTTAACGTATATTTATCTCTAATATCCCTATTGTTAAGCAGGGATCAGTCATAATGTACGGTCATGGTTGTTTGGTCCGCATTCCTTCGTTGTCTCAGTCGTATCTTTGCCGTGAAATTTCGGTGATCGGAGGACACACAATTCAATGCGCTATTATTTCATTTTTTTTTATTTATGAGGGTGAAGTCTATCTGTGCTAAAGTATTATCTGCGTAGGTTTAGGTCCACAGTTTTCCCTTTCTTTCCTGAAATTTAGTATTAAGGCATATGAATTTTTTTCTTGCGTGAAATCTTTTAGATGTTCCCCATTTCTGTTTGTCGATTTGTGTAAGCTGAATTTGTTGTTTACATTTTTACTTATTTGGACATTCATGTCTCCACCGATGATGGGAACGTTGTGTTTCGAGATGCAACGAACAAGGGAGGATAGCTCGTTATAGAAGGCGATTAAGTCCGTTTCGACACTAACATTGATAGGGCTGTAGCAGAAGATGATTGTTTTGTTGGGGTTGCTATTAAACGTGGCTCGGTTGTATTTTATCGATTCTATTAAGTGATTTTAGGGCCCATGGACCGATAAGCTTACCTACACCCCTATCGCAGCGTTGACTCAGTTTTTCCATGCAGATGCCGAGACAAACGTCTATCCATTGCCGGTGTTGTGGTATTCCATATCTTCGTTATGAAGGTATCAGTGTTCTTGTATGCATATTATGTCTATGTTATGATCTATCACTGAAGCTGTCAGCTCCGTTAGTAGGACAATTCGACTTAAAGATCTAACGTTGAATATCACTATTTGTATTATGCTTTTACATTCTTGTAAATTTTGTTTTAGTTTGAGTTCTGCAGTTGATTTTTCTAACAGAGACCCATCACTATCCCACCCACAAAAAATCTGTTGCTACCGTTTTGAACTTATCAACTAACAGGTAAGTTAGCTCTGTCTTTTTCAATAAAGTCAAATTAAATTGTGATGGTTTTTTCCTTGATTTATTTTATAGCCACACAACACACACACACTGAAACACACATTTATATATATATATATATGTATACATATGAATAGGCTAAATCAGTCACACATAAGTAAAAAGTGAGATCTATCAGTATATATGCATGCAAGTAAGTTTAGAAATATAAAATGAAGCAATGAAATCTAAAAAACAAAGAAAAATACAGAAAAACACACAAAAATGAACCAAAGACGTGCATTCTGTAATTGTTTCCAAATGCCAATTCCAATGAACGTAAGTTCTTTCTGCATCGGCTACTTCCGGTCAGTGTGCACACCTATTTAACGGCTGACTTTACACATTGCTGTACACTGTCTTAACCGAGATTGATTGACTGGAATGAAAAGACAGTTATAATACAAGTACTCCTACCGCCTACACTTTACATGAAAAGGTTACATTATGACAGCACAATTTTTGACATCAAGAGATAACATACAGCAGAATGCAGCACCTGCATGCGTACCAGCCGATCTTGTGTATAGGTCGACTCTTGATTTTTATGCATTTACCAAACCCCTCTTCATTAACAGGATGCAACTCGGAGTCAATTTTTAAGTGGAGTTTAATAGAGTTTGAATTCAGACCGGTTGTAATACAACGTTAAAAGTCTAGTCTGCCCTACTATTTCCCCATTGCTGTTGAAAGAATAGTTGGATGCATATCTTCCTCAAGATTATCAGTGCTATGTGAAATGCAAACAGCGTAGCCCAGGATTTGAACACAGTTCGCCGGGTCGATTTCCTACGACGATGACCATAACACCAAAATTGCCTTGATTTAGTTTAGAAGCTGATGGTTGCTGCTAGTCAATCATAACGTACAGTCTCGTGTATTAGTCGACGTGGTTCATAGGTCGATCAGTTGCCGATCTGTCTACGTTTCTCTTAGTTCTAATGCCCATCATACTGGCATGAATTAATCTATTTCCCCCTGACGAGTGGCAAGAAGTTGGGACTTTAGACTTGGTTTGGCAACTAGTCTAGGAGAAGGAAAAGTGCGAATTCAAACAAATTCTACTCTGCTTTATGATTGACCTTGTGTCACATCCTATCCGTGGCAGAGGAGTTGGGAAAATGTATGCGAATAAGTGTATAATGTTTTTTTACCTGAACACTCGTCACCATTTTGGGTGTGTCCCGTGGTGTAATGGTTAACAAGGAAGGTTAGTGAACCACCGTCCCACCGTCTCTCTCTCCATCTCTCTCTCTCTCTCTGTATATATATATATATATATGTATATACAAACATATATGTGTGTGTGTGCACAGAAATACCTACATATTGAATGAGCAATAAATACATTCCAACAAACCTTTTATAAAAAGTTATTTCTTCAAAACTAAATATACTAGGAGTGAAGTTTGCCTGAGAAGCCACACTTGCTTCTATGAGCGCTTTATTGGTGGATTGAGAAATAACGATTATCTGTAAAGTACTGGTAGTTACTAATATATATATGTATATATATATAGAGAGAGAGTAGCACATACACCTCTGGCATTTTAAACTGTCACTTATAGTGTGCAAGTGAACTTTGACAAGGACTAATGGTCGCTCTCCCTTGTAAATCTTATTTTTTCCTTTTTATTCATTAATTTTTTCTTATTTAGATACAATCAGTTATGATAATGGTTTGGACCTGTGCAAACTTTGTGTTTGCTTTTAAAAACTCTTTTTAAAACTGGTGAATCTGTAAGTTTTACACTGAGAACTTTCATTTATGTAACGTCAGAATGATGCTGTTATGGATAGAATTTTCAACCAATAGCAATTTCGATTTTCTTCATGAAGCTACCATTGCTACTTGCCTCAGTCCACTTGTACCACACAGGTGATAGTTTAAAATATACGAACTATTTCTGCAGCAACCTATATATATATATATATATATAGCCTTCTATTTGATTATGATTGATAACATAAAGCGCAGTAAGTGTATAGGTTGAATACTTATAAATCTTTGGTGTTTCTCAGAATTTTCTCTGTACTTTTCTTCAAAGGTTTATGACAAATGATTATCTAACATTCCAGCTCTATTTATCATTCGGTCTATCTATATTTCACATCAACGAACATCCTATTTATTATGTGGGATCTTCCATTTCTTCGGCATTCACTCATGGAATTCGCCACCTGGTGGTATTTCAAATAAATTCGAGGAAGATGAATTTTTATTTTTTTTTATTTTATTTATTTAATTTTGCGGGGTGTTGGGGGATAAAAAATTTATGATTCGCCAACTTTATGCATGCTACGTAAAGGTTTCAGAGGAGTTATTTTCAAAGTTGAACTGGGTCTGCCACAAGACTACAAATCAATTCACTTCAGCTGTAGTCTGAGATTCTCTAAACAATATATATATATATATATATATATATATATATATATGTATGTATGTATGTATGTATGTATGTATTATTCGGTCCAGTTAAACCGGAGTTGGGAGGAATTCCATCAGGACGAAAAAAACATTCAACAGTGAACATTTAAATTTTCCTGGTAAAGAGCTTAATGTAACTGACATTACAGAGCATTACTTTCTTTAAGAAAAAACAAAACCGGTCACATTAGGATTATAAATTTATTTCCATCCCGTTTTGTGTTTTTGATAAAATCAAAAAACACGAAACAAAATTAACAGGACTTCTTCAGATATAATGGATTAGGTTGTTCAGAATATAATGTTCGATTTTTTAATAAACTTTATTCCTTAAATTAAGCTTTCTGCAATCGATTAACCATTTTATCTATGTCTGTGCGATAAAACTTGAAAGGTTTTGATGCCAAAAAATCTTTTTATGCAGTTTTGCCTTTTTCTAAGGAACGGAATGTTTTTGGCGCAAAAAAACGATCCAGATGCTTGAAAAATAGTTGTCGGTAATTGAAATATGAGAATATGATGGATGTGACGATATCTCATATCCCAAAACTGCGAGCTTCTGCAATGTCACCTTGGCAACATCAGGCCAAACATTGTCACGAAACAAAATTTTGACCAAGTTAAAATTATGCAAAAATTAAACAAATCACTTCTTTTTTATGTTCATTATTTTGGGAGATATAACCTGAAGGAAGTGATAGAAAAATGGCAAAAAAGACACTTTAATCATTAGGAATGGGAATATTTTATTCAGCTACAATAAAGCTGATATCTTAGAACAGAATGTATATGGTTTATACTTAAAGCAGACGGTAAAGCAGATTGAGATAGATAGATAGATAAAGAGAGAGAGAGAGAGAGAGAGAGAGAGAGAGAGAGAGAGAGAGAGAGAGAGAGTCATAGCAACAGAATGAGCCAGAGATAGAAAAAGATGGAGATAGAAAGTGAGAAAGAGAGAAAGTGAAATCAACAAAAGTGATATTTTAAAACAGAATCTATTTGGCTTATATGAAAATCTGACTGTATTTTCCGAAATATCTATCTATCTATCTATATATATATATATAGAGAGAGAGGGGGGGAGTGAGTGATAGTAATGGAGATAGAGAAAAATAGACAAATTGAGTGATAGAGATAGAGAGAGACAGAGATAGAAAGAAAGAGAGATAAAGAGAGAGACAGACAGACCGACAGAGTGAGAGAAAGTAAATTCAACGAAAGTAATAAGATAAATAGGAAGATTTTCTTTATAATTGTTTATTTTTCATTGAAACCCTCTATGACTGATTGATTTTAACGGCATTTCAACCCGTCGAGGACTATTTCAATTTCTTCCAAGCCAATCTAATCAAACCCATGCTTTGCGAAAAATTCAGCAGACTATTAGTATCTGCAGTCATTTCAAAAAAAAAAAACAAACATATAAAACAACGCCCAGGATTTTATCAGATTTCATCATACCTGGCAAACATCATACAACACGAAAACAATGTCAAAATAGAAAACGGATAATGGGGAACATTTTCCCACTCTGAACCATGATACTTTTGAGGGTTCTTTCCTTATGTAACGTTACCCCCCTCGCCCCCACATACGTTACATCCTCTCTTCTAACCATTCGCTGCTCGGCCGGTGATCAACTAGTGGTTCCGAGGGGGGTAATGCACATTTCTTGCCACTACAAGAATACAATCGAGGGGGCCGGAGAAAATAGAAGGACAAACGAACAAACACTTGGGGTTAACTCAAGCGCAAAAAGAGGAGTTATGCAACACTACATTTCCGTTAGCATATATGGACTAACGCTAGCATGGATTACTAGCGAAAATTCCACAAAGCAACTGGAATGCCGACATCTTGACTGGATCTTCTTCGCTGGACCCTATCTTTTGCTACTGTGTCTGGAGTCGACCGCATCTCTCCGTGTCGTCTCGCCAACTGCCTGCCAATTCCTTTGTCCAGTGTCGACTGCCCCTGTCCGTGGTTCCACGCCAACTCTCTCGAGCTCCTTTTTCCAAAACTAACTCTCTTTCGCGTCCCCTTACCACTTCCGGATACGGCAAGATCTCAGGTCCAAAAACCCTTTGTCTGGTTTCGCGCCAAAACAGACAAAGGAATCGTCTGCTTGGCGGGCCACCTATATAGTGTTACACTTATCACTTTCTCTTTCCCCCTTTTTTTTCCTCCCTGCCCTATTAAACATGACATTGCAACATAACATTATGATCAATGTCTTTCGACGAAACAGAATATGCCGAAACCACTTTCCCCTTCACCTTTTTCCATGTTTCTTTCCTATCAGCCCACTAAAATTATTTCCATTTCATATGACAAAAAATCTTGAATGGAACCTGATACATTTGACTCTAAACACTTTCCTTCTTCCTGCTACACCTTTATCCTCTCCGTCATTTTATCATGTTCCTCATTTGCTCATAAATAGGAGAATTCAGAAAACGGTTCAGTTTGTGAATGATCTTCAAAATTAAAAACAAAATAAAAGAACGAAATATCACGCCTCAAAACCCGTTTTAAGTGTTCGATTTATCCGAATTTCCACATATTTCTATCATACCCCACCACACACATACACACATATATATATATATATATATATATATACACACACATATATATATACATGTATATATATATATATATTGTCATACTGATGCCGCTTTGCTTAACACTCAGTATTATAAGTTACGGATCAAGGGTTAAGTGGAGCAATCCAGGGAATGGAGTAGCGCCCTCCCCACACTTTGGTGTCATAGCTATTGAAAAGGAACCCTTCAGGTTGCCAACTTTACTTTATATATATGTATATATATAAAGAGAGAGAGAGAGAGAGAAAAAACATTTTCACTCTTAATCATATTTAATGAAATAAGATAGACCCTTTAGTTCTTATTTTATAATTGATCCGTTCACGTCTTTGTGTGAGTCGTTTGACATCGAAATGAAATGAATTTAAAAGGGGCGCCATATTTTCTTTCCAAATACTTTCAGTGCCAGTAAATTATTTTTCTATCGTAAATTCCCCTCTCACTTGTTTTTCCCTCTTTTATATATTCCCATACGACTCTTCATTGTGTTTGTAATTGAATTCTTCATTCGTTCGAAGATGGCTCCTGCTGAGCCTAAAAGTACTTGGGGAAAAATATGGTGCCATTTTAAGTTCTTTCCATCCGGATGTCAAACATCACATAGAAATATTTGAACGGATCGACTATAAAATAGACAGAAGCAATGTACCTGCCCCATTTAATAAATTTATATATATATATATATTGTCATCCACAGACAGACTGTTTCCTTCTGTCAGAACTCTTCAGTGTGGCTAGACACGTAGGACGCTCGAAGCCGGGATCGAAACCTATATATATATATATATATATATATATATATATATATATTTATTTGCCGCAGCAAAATTGTTTAATTATAGTTTTTCTTTCAGGGTGAGGTTAGAACTTTTTGAATGATACTAGTATATATATATATATATATATATATATATATATATATATATATATCTTCTCGAATGAACCCAACAACCTTGCTGCACAGCGATTACTCTGTTCACATTTTTTGTTCTTATTTTTAGATGCCGACATTTTAATGCATTCTTGTCTCTAACATTTTACTTCATGCTTTTCAAAACTAAAAATAGAAATGAAGCCGTCGTCTTTGTTTTCTAAATTATAGTTTCTATTCTTTTCTTTTGTTGCTTGAAGTTAAAAGAAAAGATGTTTTTCATATCTTTCCCTTTATCGTTTTTCCTTGACTTTTTTTCAAAACATTCTTTTGCTGAGTTCTTTATTTTTACTTGAATTGTTTTTGTTTTTTTATCAATGTATGCAATAAATGTTTTGGCATCAAATATCAGAACTTATTTTTCCTAAAAGACTTTAACGCTTTCTCTTCATTTCTCTTATCATTATATTCTTTCTAAAAACAGATTCTTATATGAACATGTAAAGCTTCATCTGAAGGTTGCAGGTTCAATCCTCACTACAGGCGAGTAATATACAGGAATACTTAACACTTGTACCCGGTTATGGCTAACAGAATCAGAACAGGCGATCCCCGTGGTTTCAATAAAGGACGTAGTTCGAAGTTCCGTGAAGGTTCCCGAGTTCGACAACACCTGAAGAAGGCCGGAGGACATATCGGCCGAAACGTTGTGGAAATAACAATAATGATGAAGACAATAGTCCAAAAAACCTTAATGATAAAAATCAACAAGCTTCGTCTCAGAAACTTAGACAACATGTAAAAACTATGAAATTTATTAACTTTGGCAGAGATATGCAGGCATTTTAAATACATATTGGTCAATACGAACAGTACAGTCACCTGTAGCTGTAGAATACATCAACTGCAAAGGGGTAAAACTCCTCCAACGAGGGTCCTGTCGGCTGGGACTGTAGAATACATCAACTGCATCTTTGCAAAGGGGTAAGACTCTTCCAACGAGGGTCCTGTCGGCTGGGACTGTAGAATACATCAACTGCATCTTTCCAGAGGGGTAAGACTCCTCCAACGAGGGTCCTGTCGGCTGGGACTGTAGAATACATCAACTGCATCTCTGCAAAGGGGTAAGACTCTTCCAACGAGGGTCCTGTCGGCTGGGACTGTAGAATACATCAACTGCATCTTTGCAAAGGGGTAAGACTCCTCCAACGAGGGTCCTGTTGGCTGGAACTGTAGAATACATCAACTGCATCTCTGCAAAGGGGTAAGACTCTTCCAACGAGGATCCTGTCCATTGCCATTGCCACCAGGTCCACTCTGGACCGGGGTGGTCACACCTGATAGAGTCCTATCTGTGGGTCAAATAGAACTGTTCGACAATTGAACTGTGTCCAAACACATGACTTATGGAAAATCAAATTGTTAGAAATAGAATTCTTTGATCCTTTAACAGTGTGTAAACAAATGGCTGATGCTTAATTGAATTGTTAATGATACATAGGAATACTTGAAACCATTTAACTGTGTAAAAAATGAGTGAGCATACAAATGATTGATGTTAAATTTTGACTGTTTTATAGCAATACTCGAAACCATTTAACGGTGTGTAAAAAAATGAGATCAGGCTCGTTTAAAACTGTTTTATACAAAATGTGTTTAAAAATCAAATGTGTTTACAAATCATATATATATATATATATATAAAATTAACTCCCTGATGACCCGTTAAGGTAAAACTTTAGTAGGAGAATTCCAACTCGCGATTTAAGTTAATTTTGTAATTGGCTCCACTCGTGTAATTGTTGCATTGCAGCGTTTATGGTGGGTTTTATTTTTCTTTTGGCCAACTGACTGCATATCTCTTGATTTTTTTCAACTTGTTTGGCGGAGTTAGCCTTTTCTTTTTCTTTTTGTCCTCTGATATTTTTTCTTTTTCCCCCGGACGGTGATTCGAGATTTTTTTCTTTTTTCCTGGTAACCGTGAATGCTGGTAGATAGTAGGTTAGTAAATAAATAAATAAATAAACACACACACACATATATATATATATATATATATATATATATATATATATATATATATATATATATATTGCATACGAGTCTTCATTGTGTTTGTAATTGAATTCTTCATTCGTTCGAAGATGGCTCCTGCTGAGCCTAAAAGTACTTGGAAAAAATATGGTGCCATTTTAAATTCTTTCCATCCGGATGTCAAACGTCACATAGAAAATGTGTGTGCGTGTGTGTGTATGTGTGTGTGCGTGTGTGTGTATGTGTGTGTGTGTGTGTAAACAGGATATTGCATTTAAAAAACCTTCAAAGGTTGACATGCCTCAAAACCTCACCAAACTAATCAAACTAGACAAAACTACTTATACTTTCATCAATTTTATGATTAGTTTTTCCTATTTGGATGAGGGATCCGATTGTACTATTTTCTTTCTATAATGAGACGAGTATTTAATATTCAAAAATTATTTACTGTTTCTTTTTCTTTGCTTAATGATATAACAACCCTCGTGAGTTATCTAATGTCAAAGCTATCCCCCAGAAATTTTAGTGTGGCACAGTTGCCGTGATAGTTAATCATTTTATTACCTGGTTTGGTTAGGCCCTGAGCTTTTCAGTTAGCAGTTAAGTTAGCTAAAGTCTTTAAGAAAAATGTAAGCGAGTACATTACTTTCAATACAGGAAGGCGGAAATGTGAGCAAAATGGATTCATATCTTTTCTGTGACAGGTTTGATTGGAGAAATAAAAATAGTGAATTTTGGACTCTTGAGAGATGACGCAAAAATTTAGCAAGATGATATCACCCCCACCGATATCCTGAATTTAAATATATAAAAATTAGCAAATTTTGAAAAAGTAGTCAGTCAGCCAGTCGGTCAGTTGTCAGATGTTTGCATTCAGAGAGTTCTGTCTGGCTGAGGGGGGGGGGCGTGCCTCTTTGTGTCTGTTCATAGACCCTTACTGATTCTCTCTCTCTCTCTCTCTCTCTCTCTTGCTACTGTATGCAGTCTGAACATCGAACAATAAATGACTGTTAATTATTGACAGAGAGTTCTTTTCGTTTTTGAGTCGCCGACACCCAGGCAACTTTGTTCCAACGGATCACCACTACCGTCAGAAGAATTTCCGGATGGAATGTGTTATTCTTTGTCTGTGGATCTTTCAAACACAGCGTGAGCACAGAGAGGATTGATAAACGATCTATCCGAAAATGTGATACTACAGGATCACATTAGGCTGCGTGTTCATTTTTTTAATTCTATAAATGCCGCTTGGGGCTGCTAAATGGTTAACGACACAGGAAAAGAAATTAGGGAGCTGAGTTCAAGTACTTCCCTCAGATGCCATGGAAAATATTTGGATGACTGAGTAATGAAGCGATGAAATTATACATCCGCTCACATATTAAGTACAAACAAATACATTTTCAAATGATTTTCTAAAAAGATAACAATTCCAAAGAAATATAGAACAGTAGGCAAGTCTGGTCTGTTTTATTTAGCATATAGAGCTACTTGCATGGTGATCGTATCTTAAGTGGAAAGCTATGTTTTGCGCATGCGTCATGAAAATTACTAATGTTTTAAGTAACTCATAAAAATTGTTAATAGAGAGGGATTCACGTGGCTTACTGGTTAACATGCTGGACAGCAACATTGTAGTTAGCGAGTTCGAACTCCAGTCACGCTATTACCTTCACTTTCGGACTAATACCTTTGGGAAAGGTATGAACGTCCTCATTCCTCCACGCCCAATAATGAATTAAATAGTACCACAGTTGTTCTTCTAAAAGGATGTCTTTTGCATTAAATAATCACCGAATGTTGATATGCCATTAAATAAAGAAATTAAACCAATTATAGCTGCAAGTAACTCTTCTTAATACAAATAATTTACAATTATATGGTATCAAGTATTCCTATCTAATAATTTATACACGGTATTATGGTTTCAAGTAAATATTAATTAGACACGACTGCGTAGGATATATGCACAATAAAGAATCCGTCCTTGGAAATGAGACGCACAAAATTCTCTGGGATTTTGAGATATAAACGGATTACCTAATCTCTGCTAGATGATAGCTTTTTTAAAAAAAAAAAAAAAAGAGAACCCGCTGAATAGCGGACTTTGCTTTTCTGGCTGACCACTGGGTAAAACTAAAAATGAAAAGAGCGATAAGTACTTAGACCTTGCTAGAGAATGAAAAAAAGCTATGAAACATGTCAGTGAAAGTGATACCAATTGTAATTGGCGCGCTCGGTACAGTCACTAAAGGATTACTGGAGGATTTAGAAATAAGAGGACGAATTGAAACCATCCAAATTGCAGCATAGTTGAGATCGGCTATAATACTAAGAAGAGTCCTGGAGACTTCTTGTCACTCAGACTCCAGTGAAAAACTCTCAAAAGAGTTAAATAGTCCTTTGAAAACAATTATAGGTTTTAGTAAGTATTCTTTAAACAAATAATTTACATTTATTTGGTCCCAAGTATTCCGATCAAATACGAATAATTTTTAAACAGCTCTATTTGAATCATAGATGGGATCTTATTATAGGTCAGAGTGGACATGGAAGTAATGGTAATGAAAAAAATACTCCACACACTTCAGATATTTAGAACTGAAGCCTCACGCTCAGATTAAGTTTAATGTCATACCTCGGGCACCCTATTCAAATACTTTTTTTTCTTTATTGGCCTGATTGTTTGAAATTTTCACATCACTTGCCACAGTGCTCTTCAATTCCATTCTTGACGACACCACTTATTATTATTATTAGCCTGAATCCTTTGACAATTTCATGTCCCCATCGAAAAGGAAATCTTCCTCGTGGTCATTTCTGGTTCCTCGGATACCACTCGACAAATGCTTGGGTTCAACTATTGTTTTTAGCACAACGCAATTTCTGTTCCCGATACTCCACAATCGCATCCTTCACTCCGCTCCTGAATTACCTCTCTTTACGGATCATGTATATTTGTAATAACAACTTAAACTCCCCAACTGATATGAAGATATTTACCTTATCAGGTTAAAACGAATGTAATCTCTGATTTTAGAGTGTATATTCAAATTTAAAAACTAATGCAGAGAGAAATATTTAATCATAAACATTGCTTCCCAGAACCTCATCTGTCTTATGGAAGCCATGCTTGTAAAATTCTTTCGGATTTGATGCAAAATATGGGAACAAGTCGTGTTCAATATCTTGTTGACAGATGGAACGAGGTTCTAGGAAGTAATGGTGGTTATGTTAATGGTTAAATATCTTTATAGGCATAAGCTTTTTATTTCATTAAAAATATATTCACTAAAATAGGACATGACATTCATTCCAACCTGATAAAAGTCTTTCATCGTCAATCCATTTAATTCCTCAGTATCTTTTGCAAGCCATTTATATGCATACCATAATTATTGTTTTACGATAGAAAATCTTATTTATAATTGGTAAAAAAACGCAGGTCTGTCAAGAAAGTCAGAAGGCTGACCATTTAAAAATATAATTAACTTGATTAGACACGAAATGTATCATCTTTAAAATAGAGCCCTGGGAAGCCATTCATACAGACGAAGATATTGTTGCCATTTCTAAAAAAAACTGATGAAAATCATCGACTGCCACTGCCTTCAGTTTGTTTGGTTTGGTTTGGTTTCTTTGTTTAATGGCATATCAACTCTTTTTAGGTTATTTAATGCCAAAGCCATTCTCCGAGAACAGTAGTGGTACTAGTTAACCCATAGCTGGGAGGATAAGGGGGTTCATACCTTTCCCAAGGGTATTTGCCCAAAAAGGTTTGGTTTGGTTTCTTTGTTTAATGGCATATCAACTCTTTTTAGGTTATTCAATGCCAAAGCCATTCTCCTAGAAGAACAGTAGTGGTACTATTTAACCCCTAGCTGGGAGGATAAGGGGGTTCATGCCTTTCCCAAGGGTATTTGCCCGAAAGTGAACGTAATAGCGTGACTGGAGTACGAATTCGCGTACTACGATTCCGCAGTCCACTGCTTTAACCATTACACCACGAGGACACCCCCCTTCAATTTGTTTGTCACGTCTTGTACAATGTCATCCCAACAGCTACCACCAATCAGGGTTTTGTTTTTTTTTAGAATAAGTTAAAAGTTACAATGACTACGTGATATGGATATCAGCTTTTCTTCAGATCGCCACGAATTCTTTTTAACATATCACTAGAGTTTTTGACAATATTCCAAGTACTTCAGTTTTTACTGGTTAAACTTAACTGGTATGTCCTATATTTTCTTTAGTTTCCAATGGAAGTTCTGAGATATTTCCGAGAATTTAATGTCTTTTATCTTGAATGGTTTTGCAGACAAAGAATACTTTGTATCAGATAATTCGTCTTCATATTTATTTCTCTTTTGTAATATTGCTTTTATTTTCCAATTTTCCCAGACATAGACAGCCGATTGAGAATGTTTTTTCCCGTTGATTGAATAAAGGGATCAGTTGGAAATTCCCTGACGTCAACAAATTACCAAAAAAAGACATCTTAAAAAATCGGAGATTACAGTGGGTGAAACGTTGTGGGTATAACAGCCAAGTTGAGCATTATAGTTCAAATCTGGTAAATTATATAGATAACCCCAAAATGGTTGAAATGTCGTAAAAGCAAGCAACCAAACAAACAAACAAACAAACAAACAAACCATCAAGGATAGATAGTAATATGATGCTCACAATGTATTTTGAAAAATTTACGTGTTTTAGGTAATTTGGTTGATTTGGTTTTATGGCATATCAACCCTTGTAGGTTATTGCATGCCAAATACTGTTATACATATATGTTGAATATGATTTGTAAACACATTCAGTTGATAACACCTTTAAACGAGTCCGAACACATTTTTGCACGCAGTTAAATGGTTCCACGTATTTTCATCTAATACAATTAATTCTATTGGCTATTAATTATTTGTTAGCACACATTTAAAGGGATATATATATGATTTGTAAGTTTAGTTTTTACCTAGTTATGTGATTTCAATTATTGTTATCTAATACTACTAATTCTATTCAATCTTAATCATTTGCTGGCAGACATTGAAGTGGTTACAAGTATTGCTATTTAACACAAATTATTCTGTGGAACACTAGTCATTCGTTTGCACACAATTAAATAGTTCCAAGTATTGCTATGTATCACTAACAATTTAATTAAACATCATTCATTTGTTTAAACAATTAAATGATCAAATAGTTTTATTTCAAACAATTCAATTTAGCGAAAATCATTTGTTTGCACACAGTTTAAAAGTCTAAAATTCTATTTGACCCATAGATAGGACCCAATCAGGTGCTACTACTCTAGTTCACAGTGAACCCAGGATAAATGATTATGAGGGGTACTTCATATTCCTCAGAGCTCCATGACTGGAGTCTCACCAGCAGACTGTTTTATTTCATATTTAGGACACTCTGCTGGGGGAGTCTTACTCCTCATCAGAAAAGTAGTCGATGTAATCTGCAGTCACAGCCAGCTGGGCCAGCTACGTGTTTTAAAATGTTATTTTTAGATTTCAATTTGTTTATTTAATGGCATATCAACCAACGATGGGTTATTTAATGCTATATCCATTCTTACAGAGGATCAGTAGAGGTACGGTTTAACCCACAGCTGGACGGATAAGGGGGGTTCATGCCTTTCCCAAGTCCGAAAGTGAACATAATAGAGCGAGTGGAAATCTCTCTTTTATTGTTTAAAAATTAGTTCATTTTGCTCTGACAATTGATCTTCTTTATAAGGTACTACCTCGATGTCCCTAGGGATCGGTTGGGGATTCCCTGAAATTTACCAATTACAACAAAAGTTAACTGAATAAGATCGGAGGACATAGCGACCGAAACGTTGTGAGTATAACACCAGGATGAGGATATTAGTCAAATCTTGTAAATCTTTTGTTTATTTATTTTATGCTTGAGACGTATTTTTTAATTGCAATATGTAGAGCTGTTTCGTATATTATTTCATTTTCAATGCAAGAATTGATAAGACATAAATGAGCCCTAGATAAATTTAAATCTTCCTAATGCCAACTTTCGGTTGCCCAGTCGGCTGGGGCTGTAGAATACACCGACTGCATCTCTACAGAGGAGTAAAAACCCCTCCCCAATGAGTGTCCTGGATTTATGACACTAACAAACTGATGGTGAAGCCCCAGTAATGCGGAGAACGCGGAGTACCCCTTCATTGCCATCGCTCCAGGTTCACCCAGGCCCGGAGTCGTAGCACCTGATTGGGTCCTATTTATGGATGAAATGGAACTGTTTGACATTTAAACGGTGAAAACAAATGACTTACTCTAAATTAAATTGTCAGGTATAGAACTATTTGACTGTGCGTAAACAAATGACTGATGTTTAATTGAATTGTTAGTGATACATAGCAATACATAGAACTATTTAAATTTGTTGATTTATGTTTACAAATCATATATATCTAATATATATGTATAAACAGGATTTGGCATTTAAAAAAGCCTACATTGGCTGATATGCCATAAAACCAAACCAAACCAAACGAAGTTTTGGTTTCTTCCAAGGGTAGAGCTGTGCAATGGAGCATGTCGATTCATTTACAGATTTCAAATCCTTCATACATGGTCTGACATCATTACCCACCACATGAATTTTGACAAGTGGCCATTGTATTTCTCTTTAGCTGATGTCTTATTATTTTCTTTCAGATATGATCAAATACGGTCATAGCTTGGATCAGAGCATATCGCGTTTGTAGTTGAAGTGGTTTTTTTTAAGACTGGTGAATCAATAATTGCTACACAAATAGATTTTCATGTTCATTTTATAGTATATCGGAACGATGCTGTTCCAGATAGAAAATTTACACTGTCAAGAGCTGACAGTTCTATCAGGAATAGCATCATTCCAACGTAACAAGAGATGAGCACGAAAAGCTCTGTGTAGCAATCACAGATTCACCAGTCTTTAAAAAGATTTCAAAACTAAACTCTCTTTGTGCACCGTTCCCAGCCGTAATCGTAACTGATAATATTTGAAAATAAATAAGATATTAGCTAAACGGAGCTTCCATTACTATTTGCCTAAGTTTACTTGTAATACAAGAGAGACAGTTTAAAATGTGAGAGGTATTTCTGTCACACCCCGTATATCTAAGCTGCTTTGGAACTATTTCAAATATACCAATTATGATAACTAAAACTGAGTTTCCTATTTTTCCAATCTTTTACAAGATCTAGGTATTTTTCCAACTTTTAGAATCGACTTTTTTCGATTTTACGCCTTGGCCATTTGGAATTGCTAAATCCAATACTTGTGTGATATTATTCTTGTCACGGTATCAAATGTGAAGAGTGCAACAAATGGCACCATCTCGAAAATCGATAGATGTTTCACTTCTTCAAACACAAGGCGACTCAGTCATTTCAGATACGAAGGTGTTTATTGTTTAGACTGCATACAGTTTCCTTGCAGTCATCGAAGCACAAGAGAGAGAGAGAGAGAGAGAGAGAGAGAGAGAGAGAGAGTGAAAGGGAGAGAGAGATTGTAATGGTCTATGAATAGAGATACACTTGCCGCTACACAGTCACCCGCCCCCTGTTGCAGCCCCAAAGGTTTCTGTGGATCTCAACTCTGTCTCAGGTCTAACTCAACTCAACTGCAATTGACTTCTGAACTTCTCAACGGACAACTAAATAATTTTTAAAATTCTGTAATTTTCATATATTCTAGAAATCGGTATATCATTGGTGTAATGTCATCTTACTAAGTCAGTGGGTCATATCATCATGATCATCACACGTGTCCCTAAATTTCCGTCTGTTTTTACTCAATTCCCATCAAACTTATGACAAGACATGAATTCATTCTATTTACATATGACTTTCCTGTACCGAGATGACAGGTGTCCTTTGTCATATGTTCGCTGTTGCATGCGCTTGACCTTTCAAACTTGCCCAATCGGTTGGGACTGTAGAATACACCGACTGCATCTCCGCAGAGGGATTAGACCCCCACCAAGGAGTCCCCTGGATATGACACTAAACAATCTGATGGTGAGGTTCCAGTGATGTTGGAGATTTGGGAAATGTCGAGCACCCCTTCATTGCCATCACTCCCAGGTCTGCGTAATTAAGCTAAACTAGATTACTCGAAATAGAACTGTTTTGATTTTTAAAGTACGCTCTTACGCTAAGTTGGATTGTTTGAAATAAAACTGTTTTTTAACATAAAAACTGTACTTAAGCTAAACTGAATTGTTTGAATTAGAACTGTTTGACTAAATTGAATTGCTTGAAATAGAAATGTTTTTGAGAATTAAACTGTGTTCTTACATTTAAACTGTGTACTTATTCTGAACGGAATTGTTGGAAATGGAGCTGTTTTTGACATTGAAACTGTACTTACGTTAAACTGATTTTTTTAATAGAACTGTTTTGACATATAACTGTGTGTAAACAACATTTGAACTTATATTAAACTGAATGGTTTGAATAAGCAATATTTGACAAAACTGAATAGCTTGAAATAGAAAAGTTTTTGACAATTAAACTATATACTCATGCTAAACTAAATTGTTTGATATAGAACTGATTATTTGTATAAAAATGGATTTGGCATTAAATAACCTACGACTGTTGATATGCCATAAAACTCAACCAACCAATCTTTCCAACCTGACACATTTCCATTCAAAGATTTTAGCTAAATAAAAGACCCCTAAAATAGAATAATTAATACAATTAACCATTACCAATTATTTTATACTTGAACTTTCTTCTTTTCTTTCTTTGCTATAATTATATTTGTTTTTATGACCTTCATTGAATCCATTTGAATCTCCAAGATCCAGATAATTTTGTTTCTTATTATCTAATATTGGTTGAGTCGTTGGCTTTTACGGCAAGTCAGCCCTTGTATTATTTTATTCTGAAGACGTTTGGGGGTGCTGGTTGGGAGTTATTGGACAGGTGCGGTGGGTATCTGCTCAAGTCAGAGCTTCAAAAGTGAATATAGGTATCTTTTTCGAAAGGAAAGTTTATGGAACTATATCCTTGATTGGAGGCCGACAAAGACATATATCTAAGATAGATGTTACTGGATATGTAAGGGAACATAATTTTTATTGACACAGCCCGGCTGGTGAGGCTTAAAATACGCTGACTGTATCCTCTGCAGAGTAGTAAGATATCCCTTAAAAGGGTGTCCTGGGGATGACACTGAATTGCATCTGATGGTGAGGTTCTTGTTCTAGAGATCTGGGAAGTATAGAATATCCCTTCATTGCCATTACTCCTAGGTCCACTCAGAACTAGGACTCATATTATGTGAGTCAAATAGGTCTGTCTAAAAATCATAAATATTCGATTGGATCGTGAGCAAAAACAAACTCTTAAGAAACAACTATACAAAAGAATGTTAGTATAAAAGTACAATGGACGCAATTCCCTAATCTTTGGGCATAAAATAACCCTAGACAAGATGACATACCGTTAAGATTTATCAGTCAGTCATCTTTATTTACATAATAAAACCCCCGTCATTTTCATAATTCTTTGTTGACGTCATTCCCCATTAAATAATTCAATTTTTGTACTTATTCTAAGCAAATTTTGTTGTATTCGCTCAATTATAAACACGGAAAGATCATCCAACAAACTAGTCTCAAAAAACTATGATGTCCTACGATTGTGACATGTCCAGTTGACTAGGGATGTGGAATATACCAACTGCATCTCTAAAGCGGGGTAATACATTCTCCAATGAATGTACAAGATGATACAAAACAATCTGATGGTGTAGTTCCTGTAATCCTGGGTCTTTGGGGAATGTGGGGTACCCCTTCATTGCCATTGCTCCTATGTCTTCTCTAGACTGGCATAGAAGCACTTGATAGGGTCATATCAGTGGGTCAAATAGAACCTTTTGATATTTAGACTGTATGCAAACAAAAGTTTTATGTTAAACTGATTTTTTAGAAATAGAACTGTTTGATCATTTAACTGTAAACAAATGACTGGTGTTTAATTATAACTGCTACATAGCAATATCTTAAACCATTTATCTGTGTGCAGAAACAATAAGCTCAGGCTCCTTTGAAAATGTTATCAAGAAAATGTTTACAAAACATATATATTTAATATATGTGTCTAAACCATAAACTTACATAACCTACAGTGGTTCACATGCCATAAAACCCAACCAAACCAAATCCTATATATTTGATATACATGTATAAAGAGGATTTGGTATTAAATAACTTACAATGGTTGATATGCCATAAAACTCTACCAAACCAAATCCTATATATTCAAAATATATGTAAAAAGAGAATTTGGCATTAAATAACCTACAATGGTTGATATGCCATAAAACCGAACCAAACCAAACCCTTATGATTGAGACGTTGTGCAAAATAAGGTTACACTTAGTATACCACATTTCACTACCAGGCAATGATTTGCCAACTATACTTGAAGACTAACATTACTTGGTTTATAAGTTGATTTTCAGCCCATCAATTTTTATTGAATACAGTATACCTCTTTATACTTTTGAGTGGGGGAATCTTACCACTTTGCAGGGAATACTAAGCGCTACTGACCTGGAATTATATTGGTTTGAGTTCAACCTCACTACTATTATTCTGGTCTTAGTAACTTAGATAAGTCAATCTTGTTGACCATTACAGCTAAAGTAAACTCGAACCTCATTAGGAACCTTGGATTTGTGCCTTTGACTTTAGTAATTCCGATAAATATGAATGAAGATCGTTATGAAAAGTTCAAACTTATATTCATTTCGATACTTATTGAAACAAACATTCCCAAGTGAATTTATATTCCAAATGCGACGACTCAAATGTTAAACATTTTTATCCAATCAGAGAACTTTGCTTGCTTTGTGTTCCGACTACTTGTTTAAGTTATCGAAAGAGGACCGGATGTCCTGAACTGACCAACCGATAGATTAAATGTATCAACCAATCAGGACTCGTCAAACAGACATATATCTATGCATCTAATGATTAAGTGCAAATCACTTAATTGTTGTTGTCTTTGTAAACGTTCATTTAGAATGATATTTCCATGAGTGTTTTCCTTGGCATTTGTTAACCTTTAATGATTATGATACAATTATGAGTCGCCCTGTCAACGATTCATAGAATACGCCGAGTGTATCCCCTTTAGAGGAGTGAAATACCTAACAAAACAGGTGTTTTAGGTAGGATATAAAGCTATATCTGATGGTGAGACTCCAGTTCTATAGATCTGGAGAGTGTGGTGTATCTCTTTATTGCGATTACTTCCAGACCCACTCTGACCCGAAGACTTGGATCTAAAAAATCTTTTATAAATTTAGTGATGTTTGGATCTAAAAAAAACTTTTATAAATTTAGTGTGACTTGGACCTAAAAAGACTTTTATAAATTTAGTGTGACTTGGACCTAAAAAGACTTTTATAAATTTAGTGTGACTTGGACCTAAAAAGACTTTTATAAATTTAGTGTGACTTGGACCTAAAAAGACTTTTATAAATTTAGTGTGACTTGGACCTAAAAAGACTTTTATAAATTTAGTGTGACTTGGACCTAAAAAGACTTTTATAAATTTAGTGTGACTTGGACCTAAAAAATCTTTTATAAATTTAGTGAGGCTTGGATCTAAAAAAAACTTTTATAAATTTAGTGAAGCTTGGACCTAAAAAAAACTTTTATAAATTTAGTGAGGCTTGGACCTAAAAAAAACTTTTATAAATTTAGTGTGACTTGGACCTAAAAAGACTTTTATAAATTTAGTGTGACTTGGACCTAAAAAGACTTTTATAAATTTAGTGTGACTTGGACCTAAAAAATCTTTTATAAATTTAGTGAGGCTTGGATCTAAAAAAAACTTTTATAAATTTAGTGAAGCTTGGACCTAAAAAAAACTTTTATAAATTTAGTAAGACTTGGACCTAAAAAAAACTTTTATAAATTTAGTGAGGCTTGGACCTAAAAAAAACTTTTATAAATTTAGTGTGACTTGGACCTAAAAAGACTTTTATAAATTTAGTGTGACTTGGACCTAAAAAAACTTTTATAAATTTAGTGAGACTTGGACCTAAAAAAAACTTTTATAAATTTAGTGAGGCTTGGACCTAAAAAAAACTTTTATAAATTTAGTAAGACTTGGACCTAAAAAAAACTTTTATAAATTTAGTGAGACTTTGACCTAAAAAAACTTTTATAAATTTTGTGAGGCTGGGATTTTACAAAAATCAAACCAGACACCATTGCGAAGTGCCTAAGTTCCGAATGATCTTTCTGACTTTTTAAATCAATTGTTTCTTTTATTTCATACCTAGAGTTCTCTAAGCTTTTAAGGGTGATTCAAAGCCTCGCCAACGGGGTGATTGTGTGTGTAGATATGATTGTTTCAGAATGAAGTTGATCTTCAAAGCCAATGTAGGATAAGTCTTATTTTGAAAGATTGAGTAAGACCAATGTAACCTTGTAAGTAACTGTCTCAGGGGCACGCATAAATGAGTTAGCCCAGTCGACTGGGCAGTAGAATACACCGACTACATCTCTGCAGAAGGTTAAGGGCCTCCCCCCCCAACTAGCGTCCTGGATATGACACTGAACAATCTGACGGTGAGACTCCAGAAATGCTGGAGCAATAGCGAATGTGGGGTACCCATTCATTGCCATCGCAACGAAGTCTACTCTGGCCCAGAGTAAAAGCACCTGAAAGGGTCTTATCTATGGGTCAAATAGAACTGTCTGGCATTTAGACTGTGGAAACAAATGACTTATGCCAAATTATATCGTTAGAAATAGAACTGCTTAATCATTTAACTGTATAAACAATGACTGATTTTTAATTGAATTGTTAATGATGCATTGCGATACTTCAAACCATTTAACTTTGACTTATGCTAAAATCAATAGTTAAAAATAGAATTGCTTGAGCATTTAACTGTGTGTATCAACGAAAACGTATTTATAAATCAGATATTTAATATATGTGTAAAAACAGGATTTGGCATTAGATAACCAACAATGGTTGATATGCAATAAAACCAAACCAAACCAATAAATAGATTATCAAAACGACAACAGCTGGAAAAAAGACGAGTTTACAGAGTTCAAAATCTCACCCAGTGTGCAAGGTGAAACAAGATATTGCTTTATCTTGCATCCCAGATCAGATTTTGCAGATGTCACCAGCGATCGACCTTCTAAGTGGTGACAAGGGCTGATCGGACAATTTCACCCACCCAAGGTAGAAGTGGGAGTAGGATGTTCAGAGAAACCTAATTTAAGACAACGTATTTCTTTATTTACTCTTTCTATTTTGATAGCTGAAGGTGTGAGGGGACAAGCGTTCGTGTGAAGAGAGAACCAAGAACCATCCAGAGATACGGGAAGAGTTGGTTCTAACGAGATCGCAGAAGAACTTTGTGTCCGTTATTCATTTTTTCCGCTTCTAAGCCCCAAAAAGTGAACGAAGAAGTTCAAGCAACGAGGTCCTAACATTTAAGACAGGTTGGGTTTTTGAGTTTTTCCATCCCTGTCCAGTGATTAGACATCATCGACATAGCAGTGATTGGTGACTACGCAACACCATTTCCACGAGAATTTTATATCAGTCATTTTCTATGTAAGGTGAGGCTAATCTTGTCAGGGTAATATCTCAGTTCACGAGAATATATGATAATATTCACAGTTCAAGTAATTAGTTTTGGTTTGGTTTGGTTTTATGGCATATCAACCATTGTTGGCTATTTAATCCCAAATCCATTTTTATACATATAAACAATTTCTATTTCAAACAATTCAGTTTAGCATAAGTACACAGTTTAGTTCTATTTGATTTATAAATAGGACCCTACCAAGAGCAACGACTCCGGGCAAGAGTCGACCTGGGAGCGATGAAAATAAAAGGGTACTCTGCATTCCCCAAAGCTCATGCATTACTGGAGTCTCGCCATTAGATTGTTTAGTATCATATACTTTTCCGTGGATATTACTGCGTTATTATATTCTTGTAATACTTCCAAAAAGCGGCCAATATAACTAGCGACAAAACAAAAATCATTACCCATAAATTTAAAAGAAAACTTTAAAGTCCAGTTTGGAAATAAGCCAAGCACTTAGATTCATGCGGTCTCTGCAGACTATCTTAGATTAGATTGAAAATGTATTTCTGATCATGGATAGAACCCTGTCAAAGAAGCGTATGGCCAAACTTAGAACTTTTCAACTCTCACTCATAGATAGACATAGGTATAAACATAAAAAATATAAACTTTCAATTATATATATATATATATATATATATATATATATATATATATATTATAATAGACTCTCCTGTCAATTTCGATGTATGAAGGACTAATACTATGGTTAAAGATATTAACTGTTGGCCGATCAACTAAGGTGATTTGTTCATAGTGGTAAAGGTTTGTATAGAACCATCCACACTTCTTGGATAAGTAAATAACAAAATTATAGAGCACAAATGTTCCACAGATTCTCCTGATCAACACTCCTCAGGTTTTGAATTCAGAGATTTTTCTTCTCTTCTTCTTCAACCAAAGTTAGGGAAGTCAACCTATACTACTATTTTACCTATATCTGATACTATATATTTATATTGGGGTGAACCTAAAATAGGTTACATCTGACTCATCATTTGAATATATATATATATATATATATATATATATATATATATATATAGTTTGCTATATCCATAAAGTGCCCAATATTGGTGATAAAGTTTATCTATGAGAGTGTAGACATAAAGTCGTCGAAGCTTGGTGTCAGTCAGTTTCTCACCTATATGATAATTTTTGTCGTCAATAGGATCATCGTACCAACGACAATCAGAAAATACCATTGACTCTGTGTCTACTCTATCCTAACACGCACACACATGCATATATATATATATACAACACACGCACACACACACATATATATATATATATATATATATATCTATTATGAAAACAAAAAGAAAAAATTCATTTTCTTTGGAACATTATGAATTCAGATTGTTACAACCTTCTTCAGATGAACAATATATTTCAAGAAAAAAAACAATATATTTCAAGAAAAAACAATATATTTCTAGAAAAAAAACATTATTCCGTCACACTATCCTAATGTGACCAAATATTGGCTTTTTCTTTGAAATAATATTATTTGCTCTGTGAATTTACTTACATTGAGCTCTTTACCAGGAATATTTAAATATTCGAAATTTGAATAATTTATTTGTCCTGACGGAATTGTTCCCTATTCCGGATTTACTGGATTGAAGAGGTATTCTTCAATCCAGTAAATCCGGAGTAGGGAACAACATGTATATATATATATATATATATAGGTATTCTTCATATATATATATATATAGAGAGAGAGAGAGAGAGAGAGCGAGCATATATTACTATGGCCCAGTGGACAGAGATGTCCATGTTATGATACCATGTCAACTATTGTTGGGTTATTCGATACTAAAGTCAGTCTCTGGAGCAAACAATCATGTGATTTCAAGTAACAATTCCTATCTAATGATAATCATCATTTGCAAAGAATTACAACATCAAGTAACTATTAAAACAATTTGCCTACAATTATATTCCTATCCAATTCTAATAGTTTGCAATAAATTACTTGCACTTCACAGTCATTTAAATACATAAACACTTCACATTTAGTTGCAATATCAATGTTTCAAGTGCCGATATAGTCCAAAGTTATTTTAAGCATTATCTCAGATTTTTTTAGCAAGCAGTTATATGGTTTTAACTAATGATATTTGCCGTTTGTAAATAAATATTATTCAAAATACAATTCGCTCACGGTTATATGGTTTCAACTATTCCTATCTAAAACAATCAATTTTCAAACAGAAATATATGATCCATTGATGTTACCCTTTCCAGGTCAGAGTGAACTTGAGATTAAGCACAATAAGAGAGTAACCATACTCTCCTGAGTTACAGATACAATTTAGCGTCATACCCAGGATAAAAGGGAAATAATTGAGGCATGATGACCAACGTGTTAGACTGTGACATCGAGTTCAAACTCCATTCCCGCTACTACGTTCGCTTTCTTTTTAATGCCCTTGGGAAAGGTGAGAACGCCTTTATCACCCCGCTCCCGCAACCAACTATGGTTTAAGTAGTACCACTACTGATCTTCTAGATCGATGGCTTAGGTATTAAATAGCCAACGAAAGTTGATATACTACGTTACAGACATAGTTCTCGTCCTAGAGCGGATGGTAAAAGATTTCTTGTTTGAGGTCAACCAGTGTGCAAAGAATGAGTTAAGGCTTGTTTAAAATGTTATCGATAAAATGTGTTTACAGATCATAATATATATATATATATATATATATATATATATATATATATATATATAGGATTTGGCATTAAATAACATCCGATGGTTGATATGTAATAAACCCAAACCAAACCAAACCAAACTAGTAGTGGTACTATTCAACCCATATTTTTTCGGGGGGGGGGAGGATTTGGGGGTTCAAATATTTATCTAGGGTATTAGTTCGAAAGTGACTGGAGTTCGAACTCACTTACTTAGATGTCGCCTTCCTGCACGCTAGCCACAACACCAAAGGGACTCCTCCACAATAATTTATGAGGGCGGGCTGAAATGTTAATAGGCTGAAAACTTCATATGATGGCGTCATATCTACAGTAAGTGAATTTTTTACCGATGGAATACAAGCACTGCAACACCGATAGAAGAAGTGCATGGACCGCAAGGGAGTCAATTATATATATATGTTGAAAAATGAGCTTCTCTTGGTCAAATTCCATGAGATTATATCTTGGTCAGGCTATGAACTTTTCAGCCGATTATTGTATGTCAAGTTTCCCTTGGTAATAAAATCATTTTCATTCCGATGATGTTAAAGCTCTATTTTTAACACATCATCTCTCAAATTTATTTTCTTGATCTTATCGTTAAAAATTAATTGTATAGACACGAAAAACATGTTGCCCAGTCGGCTGGGGCTGTAGAATACACCGACTTTTTTTCTGCAGAGGGGTAAGACAACCCCCAACGAGTGTCCTGGATATGACACTAAACAATCTGATGGTGAGGTTTGGGGAATGCAGAGTATCCTTTCATTGCCATCGCTTCCAGTTCCACTCTGACCCGGAGTGGTTGCACCTGATAGGGCCCTATCTATGGGTTAAATAGAAATAACAGCATACTTATGCTAAAATGAATTGAGTAAACTGAATAGCTTGAAATAGAAACGTTTTTGACAATTAAACCGTACTTACACTTAAACTGCGTGCTTATTCTTAACTGGATTATTTCAAATAGAACTGTTTTTCGACATTAAAACTGTATTTACACTTAACTGAATTATTACATATAACTGCTTGAATAGTTTGAAATGGAAATGTTTTTGACAATTAAACTGTGTACTTATGCTAAACTGAACTGTTTTCAATAGAACAGAGTTTTTACATAAAAATGGATTTGGCGTTAAATAACCTACAAAGGTTGATATGCCATAAAACCAACCAAACCAAACCAAACCAAACGAAAAATATAATAAACTTGCTCTGTTTAACATCGTTTTGAGTGTATTGACAAGTTTATATCTGCTAACATTCCCTTCACTGTAACTTAGCACATAATTCTTACAAAAAATCAGCTGTGTTTCATCCCTAAAAGAGAAAGGAATTTGGATCGTTTAACTTAAAATGGACCAATTTTAGTATATGTACCGCCGAAACTAGTACGTAAAATGGACCAATATATTTTTGTATTAGGTTGTTTGGAAAATAATGTCTGATTTTAGTATAATTTCAGTTCAAACACGTCATATTAATAGCAATTTTATAAATAATTCCTATTAAAGTGCCATCTTTGCTAATTTTCTATCACGTCTTTCAGAATTTGATTTTGAAGGTTGTATGCCACTTTGGTCATAATTTTGTTTCATGAAAATTCTTAGTCACATATGTCCAGGATGACACTGCAGTTGCTCACTTACGAGGTGCCTTCAATAAGTCTCCAGACTTTTTTTGTACAGACATTTACAATTGTTGTAAACTCTTGAAAATTCAGTATGTTATTGCTATACATCTTATGAGATGACTGACCAATTTATATGATTTCTGGTTCAAAAGAACAGATACAGCAGCAAATGGAATACACCGTACTAAAGCGTGATTGTCACAGCTGGTAAATTTCAAATCTGGAAGTGAGGACACTTTAGAAGAACGATGTGCAATAAAATTCTGTTTTAAACTTGGAAAAAATGATGCAAAAAAGTATGAAATGCTTCGGACTGCTTTTCGACCATCTTGCATGAATCGAGCATGATTTTTTGAGTGGCATAAGATATTCAAGGAAGGCAGGAAGTCTGTGAGGGAGGATGAGAGGTGTGGGAGGAGTCAATTCACCAGAGTTGATTGGCCAAAGGGTGAGGGTTAGGTTTAGGGTTACTATGTTGAGGTTTTAAGGGAGTTCAGGAAGAGATTCCGTCAGAAGAGGCCAGCACTCTTCAAATCGGGTCAGTGGCATTTCGACCAGGACAATGCACTAGTCCACAACTCCATCCTTGTCACGGACTATTTGACCCTCCCTATAGTCCAGACCTTGCTTCCTGTAACTTTTGGTTATTCCCAAAGCTCAAGGAAAAACTTCGAGGCTGTCGTTATGAGACAATTGAGGAGATGAAAGAGGCTGTGACGAAGGTCATTGACACGCTCACACAAGAGGACTTCCATGGGACCTTCCAGAAGTTGTTGGAAAAGTACAAGTGCATTGCAACCGGAGAAGATTACTTTGAAGGGGACTAGAGTTTCATGTGTTTGCTATGAATAAAAGTGCCCATACGAAAAAAGTCTGGAAACTTGTTTAATGATCCTCGTCCTTGGAGATAAGATTTTTCCACTTTTATCATATCCAGATTTCTCACTCAGAGACTACCATTTTTTTATGCATATGGATACTTTTTAGGCCCAAAGACATTCTGTCCCACAGGAGAGGGCAAAACTACCGTTAAAGATTTCTTGGCTTGGAAACCATAGATGATCAGGGATCATATTTTGACTGAGTAAAACACAGATTAAATTCATTAATACAGGAATAAAAGTTTATTTAAAAATCGGATATCATTTTCCGAACCACCAAATAGGTAAGTTCAGCTCAGTTTGGGACAAGTCCTCAATAGTCTGTTGACATCAAAGAGGCCCACCACTTGAAAGCAATGGATTACGAGGAAAACTATAATAGACTTATACTTAGCCAAGTACAAGTGGTAGATCGATGTCTATTAAGCTATTTTCTTAAACTATTGTCTAGTAAGTTAAATCCCTTGGTGTCCGATTATCATGTCCCTGTGCCAGACTAAGCAGTGATTTCAAAGTATCGTAGATTTTTACTGTGACGCCTATGAAGTCGCGAATATTGTTTACTCGTTTAGAATTCAATTTTTACTGGGAGCTAACTTGTGACTTGATTCATTTACCATCGACAGTGCACATGACTTGGACGCCTACGATAAAAAAAGACATCTAATAAGAATAAAACCCACTATACTAGTATCGGGAGTTTGATCGATTTTGTGGTTAATAATGACTTACTGTAGTTATACAAGGTGATTTATGTACAGAAGCTACAATTACAAGTCCCTTTTGTTGGGCTATCTATCTATCTATCAATTTTTATTTTGTTCTGTTTTTCTCTCAGCCTCTGTTTCTGTTTGTCCGTCTGTCTGTCTCTCTCTCTCTCTTTCTCTCTCTTTCTCTATATATATATATCACTTTTTCTTTTTATATATCTTAGTTTATGCATATCTATCTCATTATATTAATCGTTATCTATCTATCTATCTCTTGCCCCAAGAGATGTCACGAAAGGGCATGGTATCCTAAATAATGTAAGACGTTTAATGGAGAGAACAGTGGTACCAGCAAGTAACCTTCATTTCTCCAAGAGATGCCATGAAGAGGTATTACTCAGTGTGCCACTAAGTCGACCTCATAAATCAAGGAAAATCTACCTCTATTCAACCCTTTTCGGAAATAAATCAATTTATTCAACAAATTCATGCATATATATATATATATATATATGTGTGTGTGTGTGTGTGTGTGTGTGTGTGTGTATCAGGCTATTCATATCTATTTATATCTCTCCACGAAATAAATACAGAATCTGTGCTGGTAGAATGTCGCTCACTCTTCGTCCATTATTTTTGGAGCTATCTGATAATTCTATCATTTTTCATATACCATATAAGGATATGAAAAGTCGTGGGATGTGAAATGCAATAATTTAAAATATCTGATAACGAGGAATAGAAAACATTAATTTCTCCTTTATAATCTATGTACCAATAATTGATTGGGCTTAATATCTATGTATGATTTATCATCTTTAATGGATGTACAGCTTCCACTATCCTGCTACTCCCTGGAGTCTAAGTACGCTGAGCATAGTAAATGTTTATTTCATTGGTGCATTCACCTAAACACTTGCATCGAGATTAGGATGTGACACGAGAAAACATTTTTAAAATGGAGTTAAGCAGGTTTTAATTTTGGCTGGTGTTCCTCAGAAACCAATCACCATAACAAAGTTAAAAATCCTAGTCTACTCTTCTAATTACCAATAGCTCACGTATATATATATATATATATAATTCAGAATGAACAGGTCCACTACGAGATTCGTATGTTATATCACAGGTGAGTTCCTGTCTCATTCTGAGCGCCATTTACATGGCTTTGTGCTACATACGTTCTCTGACGAAAGCAAAAAGCATGAAATATACACGTATGTACGAACAAAAAAAATAATTCTTTTAAAAACTACAAATCTCTTAGTGAACCTATTCATTTTGAATTATTTACTTTTTTTTCTCCCTTTAGAACTACAACGAAAAAACTTTATGCACACACACAAACATATATATATATATATATATAAATGCCGGTATATATATATATATATATATATATAATATATATATATATATATATATATATATATATATATATAAGTATTTGTAGCGGACAAGGGTATAAATTATTGAATAAAGCACCGATGTGCAAATTAATAACTTTTCACCTTTTCCAATTGACTGAGAAGTTTGTTGAAAAACAGAAGTTACAAAGTGTTGTGATATGAAATAAGTAAGGTCGACACATGTAAAATATGATGTACTTATTCTGAGAGAATACGGTACACAGTTTGGTACGCTGACTAATGTAAAAAAAGCCTTAGGTGTATTTATTTACAGACACAGCACTGCTCGAAATAGTCCTCAGACCAGTCCGTTTTGTGGGGAGGGCTTCAGCCACTGCACAACAAAGAGTCTTTCTTTTAAGCAACGATAATATTAGTCAGTGAATAAATATTTTAAAAGATAGAGTGAAGATTCATCCAGGAAATATAGCAGTAATTCTAGCTTAAATATAAAGTGGATATATCTTATAAAACGTCTGTGTGTAAGTGTTTCCTGCGTGAAAACGGAAATATATTTCTACATTAATCGTATGTGCAGCTCCTACAAGTGTAGACTGAAGTAGAAGTATTGATGAATCTATGTAAACAATAAAATATTCGTTTGATTTAAGAAAATTAAATGATGTGGAAATTAAATGTATTCTTGAAATAAAAAAATTAGATTTCTTTTAAAAGAAATAAACCAAAAGTTAGTTAAGTAAATACAGAATAAATACATACCTACGGAAGAAAATATTTATTTTTTCAATGTTTATAAGATTGAGGTATGCTCAAAATTAGAACAACTGACAAGTTATCTTCGGTGAAAACATGTATTTTTAACAATCTAGGAAGGAAAAGATTTCTTAAATCATTTTGGGTTTTGACCCAACATATATTTTGCAGCGTGTCAAATATTCTCGGGGGGTGTCCTCGTGGTGTAATGGTTAAAGCGATGGACTGCGGAGTCGTAGTAAGCGAGTTCGTTGTCCAGTCGCTCTATTATGTTCACTTTCGGGCAAATACCCTTGGGAAAGGTATGAACCCCCTTATCCTCCCAGCTATCAGTTAAATAGCGCCACTACTGTTCTTCTAGGAGAATAGCTTTGGCATTAAATAACTTACAAAGGTTGATATGCCATTAAACAAAGAAACCAAACCAAATATTCTCGTCTGCAAATATCTCAAAGTAAGTTGAGAACGAGCGCGATGTTCTGATTGGTTAATAGATACAAATATACTAAAATAAAAATTGCTGCTTCTTGAGCCTAATTTTTTCACAAAAAGTAACACTCACTTTTGGTTTAGGGGTAGAGTGTTCGCCAGTGGGCCGGGAGACTGGAGTTCAATCTCAGGTCGAGTCATACCATGACTCAAAAAATGGTACTTGATACTGCCTTGCTAAACACTCAGCATTATAAGGTACGTTTCAATGGTAAAGTGGAACAATCCAGGGAAAGGAGTAGCACTCTCCACTACACTTCGGTGCAGTAGCTATTGAAAAAGGAGCTTTTGGGTAGCCCTCGACTACAGTCGCCAACTTTTTGTATGGAAATAAGATGATTCTCCCCCCAAATATATATATATATATATATATATATATATATATAGAGAGAGAGAGAGAGAGGGGGGAGATAGCGTATTAGCGCTATGTGAAATAGAAACAGTCTTTCAAGATTTGAACGCTTGACACTATTTTCATTTCCTACCACGATAACCACGAATATATCAGTACATACGCACGAATATATTATGGTGTATTTATCTATATTTGTCGATCTATTTCTCGATGTTTATATATATATATATATATATATATACACCGAGAAATACATCGACAAATATATATATGTGTGTGTGTGTGTGTGTGTGTGTGTGTGTGTGTGTGTGTGTGTGTGTCTGTCTGTCTGTCTGTCTGTTTATGCGTGGATGAACGTGTGTGTATGTGTGTTTCTCTGTGTATGTGTGAGTGTGTGAAGCACATGAGCATACGCATCTACTTCTTATATTTTTTAATTCCACATTGCCCCAAGAGAAATTACTGCTGATGGCTTAAACAACGTAATTAATTATGAATGAGGTCCTTATAGATTTGCTACTGGAGATGTGTCGTTATCATCAGAGAAAACGGATATGGTGGACTGAGATAAAATCCTGAACGAGGCTGTTCCCATTTCAGGTCTCTCTAATGTTCTTGGGATAGGCATGAAACCCCCTCATCTTCCTTCAACTATGAAGCTATATCGTGACAAGATGATTTTTCTAGCCTTCTAGATAGGCAAAAATATCTGAAAGGAAAAATCTGAATTCATGTCCCCGAAACAGCGTAGCTGAGTAACTCACCGCTGGTACCATGTAATCTGATACCACCTGTCACATGCTATTGAAAGAAGGGAAAAAAACCGCTGAGTAAACCTGCTAATGTCTTCAGAGACGCCGTAAAGAGAAATTGCTCAGAATTATAACCCACATAACCGAAAAAGGTTATTAATATTTACTTTAACGCTTTCCATATATACTCGCGCGCGCACACACACACACATATATATATATATATATATATATATATTGATAATAGAGTTTGTTATATTTATGATTAAAGACTTTCCATTATCATTGATAGAGCGTACATATTTTGAAGTTAGAATGGTGTAGTCAACATTGTATATCAACAGTCCGTTTCTCTTTTATGCGTTTGTTGGTTGGTTGGGTTTTGTGGCATATCAAGTATTGTTGGTTATTCAATGCCAAATCCATCTTTATACAAATAGTTCTATTTCAAACAAACAAGTCTAGCATAAGTACACAGATCACATGTCAAAACAATTTTATTTCATACAATGTGGTTTAGCATTAGTACACAGTTTAGTTTTATTTGACCTATAGGTAGGACCCTATCATGTGCTACCACTCCGAGTCATAGTGGACCTGGAGTGACGGCAATAAAGGAGTAGTCTGAATTCCCCAAAGCTCCAGTTTTACTGGAACCACACCATCAGATTGTTTAGTGTCATACCAAGGACACTTGTTGGGGGAGTCTTACTCCACTGCAGAGATGCAGTCGGTGTATTCTACAGCCTCAGCCGACTGTTGTGCGTTCGTTTGACCAGATGAAGGCATAGGCGAGAAACTACAGTTGGCGAACACCGTTGACTCTATCTGAATAATATATATTGCCTTAGCAAAATTGAAATTTAATTACTGGAGAGCACATGCAGCTAAAACAAAACATTGGCAGCTAAGTCGGCTGAAGATGTAGAATACACCGACTTCTCTGCAGAGGAGTAAGACTCCACCCAACGATTATTCTAGATATAACATTAGATAATCTGATGACGAGGCTCCAATAATGCTGAAGCTTTGGGGAATGCGGAGTACCCCTTCATTGCCATCGTTCCCAGTTCTACTCAGGCCTGGAGTGGTAGCTCCTGAGAGATTCCTATCAATGGGTCAAATAGAACTGCTTAACATTTAAACTAAGTGTAAAACAAATGACCTATGCTAAATTGAATTGTTTGAAATATAACAGTTTGATCGTTTAACAAATGATTAATATTTAATTGAATTCTTAGTTACATATGGCAATACTTGGAACCGTTTAACTTTGGTTGGTTGGTTGGTTGGTTTTTGTTTTATAGAGTATCAAACTGTAAGGGTCATTTAAAGCCGAATTAAATTTCAAACAATTCATTTTTGTATGAGCATAGTTTTTTTTTACAAACAGTTAAATGTCAAAACAGTTCTATTTCAAACAATTCAGTTCAGCACACAAAAGCAGTTCCATTTCAAACAACTCAGTTTAGCATACGTATGCAGTTTAGATGTCAAAACAGTTCTATTTTAAACAATCCAGTTTAGTAGAAGTATGCCGTTTAGTTTTATTTGACTCATAGATTAGGTGCTACCACTCACGGCCAGAGTGGATCTGGAAGGAATGGCAATGAAGGGCATTTCGCATTCTCCAAAGCTCCAACATTACAGGAATCTCATCATCAGATTATTTAGAGTCATATACAGGACATTTGTTGGGGGATGTCTTACCTCTCTGCAGAGAAGCCGTCAGTGTGTAATATATGTATTTGAGTTATGTTATTTGAGATAATAAATGAGCAGTACAAATATTAACTTTAAAAGAGGAATTTCATTCTTCGTATACAACGCCACGTGTTGGCTAGAAAAATGTCCGGCGGTCAACACACGTGTTTTGTATCTGGGATCTCTTCAGCAACTGCTTTCTTTTCTGTTCTTGGGTCGTCTTCGGCAACTGCTACTATCTCCGCTGATTGGCCAGAGGGAGAGGGAGAGCGAGAGAGAAAAGGAGAGAGAAGGGAAGAGAGAAGAGTGAGAGGCGATGGATTCTGGGATAGCATTCCTTGGCCGAGGTGGAAGTAAGGACCAAGATTTCTGTTGATGTATTATTGACTGCCCCATTTACTGACCTTAGTAAGGGAGGTGATCATCATCATCATCATCATCATATCGCGCTGGTAGCACGGATATCCCTGACCCTCTCTCGCCACTCCTCCCTATCGTTCATCGCCCCAGGTAGGTCTTCAGGACAACATCCTGTATCTTCACATAGCTGCTGAATGTATGTTCGTGCTGGTCGTCCTGCTTTTGCGCGGCCATGTGTGGGGATCCATAAGAGTACATCTCTTATGAGTTCGTCCCTACTTCTCCAGCAGTGTCCTGCATGTCTGGTTCTTATAACTTGAATAGTTTTCGTGATAGGAGGCAGGTGGCCGTACAGTTGGTGTCTTGTGGGGTGTTGCTGCCAGGACTTGTTCAGGATTGCACGCAGCATTCTTGTGTAATTGCCATCTAGCTTCTTCTCCAGCCGTTTTGTTAGCGTCCATGTAGTGCATCCATATAGCAGTATCGACGTGACCGCTGCCTGGAAGAAACTGCGTTTCATTTTATCGGTTAGTCTGATTTCCATATAATCGATAGCCTATTGATAGCTGTCCATGCTTTCGTTAACCTCGTTTCGATGTCCTTTTCGGTTGATTCGACGCTGCTTCCTAGGTAAGTGAATTTGTCTACTAGTTTAAGAGGGGTTCCTTCTAGAGTGGAGATGTCCCCCGTTTGGTTATAGCACATATATTCCGTTTTGTGTGCATTAACATAGAGGCCTATGCTTGCTGCTGCTCGTTCCAAACTATGCAGTAGTGTTTCGGCTTGGTCAGGTGTATTTGCCAGTATCGCTATGTCATCGGCGTAGTCGGCGTCGGTAATTGTTGTTGCGGGGTACCTTTTGCTTCTTTTCTTCGTCAGTTCGAAGCCATTCTCTTTGATTTTGTCAATCGATGTTCTAAGTACGTAGTCTAGACAAATGATAAAGAGGTACGGAGCCAGCGTGTCCCCTTGTAGTACTCCTGCTACAATGTCAAAGTATTCTGTGTCTCCATCCGGTGATCGTACTTTTACTTTAGTGTTTCTATAGAGAATCGTTATTGCCGCTACGGTTTCTTTAGGTATGCCGTTCGCTAGTAGGATTTGTTCCATCTTTCCTCTGTGAATGGAATCGAAAGCCTTGGTAAAGTCGACAAATATTAATGTCGCTTGTAGGTTTTTTGCCCGTACACCTTCAAGGATTCTACGGATGGTTAATATTTGTGAGGTCGTGGATCTATTTCTTCGGAAGCCATTTTGGTTTTTTCTAAGTATGTTGTCGATTTTGGGTTCTATGCGGTTTTGTAGTAGGGCATTGTAGATTTTGGCAGCTATGGATGTAAGTGTTATGCCTCGGTAGTTTTTGGCTAATCCGAGGTCCCCCTTTTTAGGGAAAGGGAGTATGCATCCCTTCATCCATCTATCTATCGGATTTTGATTGTATACTGCGTTGCAGTGTCGGAGCAGTATGTCGTCGAATTGTCTGGTCTTCCATACTTCCGGGGGAATTTCGTCCAGCCCTGCAGCTTTCCTATTTTTAATTTTTCTGAGAACCGAGTCGAGTTCTTCTTGTGTGAACGGTCCTAGTTTAATGTCTAATTGTTTGCTAATTATTCTGGTGATTGGTTCCTGTGTTATTTTTGGTGGGTTTCCTAGTAGGTTTTCGAAGTGCTGTTTCCACAGTTTTATTCTTTCTTGTTGGTTTGCTGCTTTCAGTTTTGCTTTGGCTGTGTTCTTTCTTCTGCTCACTTCGTTTATTGTTTGCCAGGCTATTCTAGATTGTCTATCTTCCACCGAGTCTCTAATCTTATCTATCTGATTTTGAATGTATTCTGTCTGTTCCTTTATATATATGCCTGCTAATTGATATTGTGCCGTTTTTAGTTTTAAGGCATTTGTGTTTGTTGGGTTTTTTCGATAGTTTTTGGAGGCTGTTTTCACTAGTGCACGTTTTTCTCTCACCGCTAAAGTTTCCCAAGGGACTCTATATTTAGTTTTAAGTTTTGTTGGAATGTATTTTGCTGCTGCCTCGAGGTGTGCATTGACGAAATTTTCATATTCGTCGTTTGGTGTACTTTTTTCCGTCCTTTCTTGTAGTGTTTCGAATCTGTTTCATAATTCTAATACGTATTTATCTCTTATATCTTTGTTGTTCAATAGGGCCCAGTCATAGTGTTTGGTGGTCGCTGTTCGTTTGGCGTTTTTACGTAGGCTTAACCGTATTTTCGCCGTGACTATTCGGTGATCGGTGGACACACCCTCAAAAGAGGAGTATGCCTCGCAATTCCTTGCACTATTTTTCCATTTTTTGTTTATAAGGACGTAGTCTATCTGAGCTTTAGTATTGTTTGCGTACGTGTATGTCCATAGTTTGCCCTTCCTTTTTTGGTAGTTTGTATTGAGGCATGCTAATCTATTTTCTATCATGAAATCTGTTAGATGTTGCCCATTCCTATTTGACGTGTTGTGGAGGCTGTATTTGTTGTTTCTGTTTTTCCCGATTTGGGCATTCATGTCTCCGCCAATGATTAACATGTTGTGTTTCGGGATGCTACGCACTAATGAGGATAACTCATCGTAGAAGGTGACTAGTTCAGTTTCTTCACTAACATTGGTGGGGCTGTAGCATGAGATGATTGTTGCTCTGGGGTTGCCGTTAAAAGTAGCTGCCATCATTCTAGGTTGTATTTTCTTAACGCTATTAAGCGTTTTTAATGCTCTCAGGATCGTTAGTTCGATCGGGGAACTACTGCTGCTCCTCTATAAGAGTGGCTTCTATAGAAGAGAATAAAACAGCCATCGAAAGATAACCATGACCCACACTCAAACCATATATACAAACCGCATCGCTCTTCGCGCGGGTAAAAAAGGGGCGTGTCCTGCTGAGGTTGGAGCCCTGGCCTCAGTGTTCGAAAAATCAGCTACAGAGCTCAAACAATCAAAACTACTAAAATGCAAGCAAACACTACAAATAGCCACATTTACCGTAAGAACCTTAAATAGAATAGGACAACTACCAGACCTAATCGCATCGGCCGAAGAACATTAGATAGACATAATATGCATACAAGAACACAGATAGATGCACACCGAAGATATCAAATATCACGAAACTGGCAAGGGCTGGTCGCTCGTCACTGTATCCGCATGGAAAAACTCTGTCAAGGGAGGTGATACTACAGGTGTATTTGACAGTCCCAGCCGACTGGGCAACCAAACGGCTTTGGCATCAAGCTGAATATCATTGCTTTGAAATAGAATGGACAGATTTAAAGTGACGTATAAACAACGCAGTCATGACTAACTTGAAACACACTTCTTCCATGCTAAACATATACTTTCCAAATGGAGAATTTGATGCTCGAAATGCTGACAACAGAAAACAAAAAGTAATGATCATTCAATGAATGGATTTGCTATATCACTTTTAGTCGTTTCTCTTAAAATACGCCAATTCTTTTAAAAACTGTTTTTAAAAAAAATTCTAATTTTTTTCCGCTAAAGCTTTTCTCCTAACGATGACTTAATGTCGAAAAAGTTGGGAATATTAAAAAAAACACAAAAGAAATATTCCTTTTTGTCTCATCACGTTTGCTTATCAAAGATAGATGGATAATTAGATTGGTTGGTTGGTTGATTGGGTGGGTTTTATGGCATATCAACACTTGTAGGTTAGTTAATGCCAAATCCTGTTTATGTACATGTATACATTAAATATATATGATTTGTCAACTGATAGTTTGTAGATAACATTTTAAACCAGAGTTAATTTTTTTGCACTCAGTTAAATGATTAAACATATATACTTGGCCCGTAGGTGGGACCCTATCGAGTGGACCTGAAAGTAATATCAATGAAGTAGTCCTCACATTCCTCTGTGCTCCAGGACAACAGCTTTACCATCAGTTGGAGTTTAATGTCATGCCTATGACACTAGTTTCATTTGACCCAAGATGGGGCCTTAACTGGTACTACCACTCCGGGCCAGAGTGGACTTCAGAGCAATGAGTGGGTACTCAATATTCCCCAAAGCTCCTGGATTGAAGCCTTACCATCAGATAGAGTTTAGTGTCATATCCAGGTGACTAGTCAGAGAGGTTTTACCCCTCTGCAGAGATGCAGTCGGTGTATTCTACAGCCCCAGACAACTGGGATAGATAGATAGATAGATAGATATCACTAGGCGAATATAGATAGATAAATAGACATCACCAGGCAGAGATAGATAGCTAGCCAGCTAGCTAGCTAGCTCGATAGATAGATATCATTAGGCGGATATAGATAGATAAATAGATATCACCAGGCGGAGATAGATAGATAGATAGATAGATAGATAGATAGATATCACCAGGCGGAGAGAGATAGATAACTAGATTGATAGATACGTAGTTTATACATTCTCGTTTTTCTACAACTTGTAAAGGAAAAAATCTATTTGTCCTGGCATTTGCACAAGTAATCGCCTTGTTTCGTTTGTACAAACATATTCAAATAAATATAACTGTGTACACAAATGCAATTACTGACATTTTTAGCGTTTTAACGTCTATAAGACGCAGCACTTATCAGCAGGAAATATTCAGATTTCATATTCAACGTCTAATGATAGCCACACGCCTATTACAGGGCTTCAACTTTGAATATCAGTGGAAGAATATTTATTTATTTTAGCTATTATTCTGAAGAATTCGCCATTCGTATTCTGGTACATATTTTGTGTTGGCCTTTAGCAAGGGGCATCGGTAGTGAGGATGATATCACCATTGGAAATAAAACTATTTTCAAACTAGATTCGCACATCACTTTCTTCCGAAAAAAAATACCTTTTCGTTTTTTAGCACAACCCGGTCAGGAGAAATATTTGCAAAAGTTTATATAGATTTGTAATATGTGTTATGGTTAACAAGCGCGTTTGGTGTCGCAAGTTTAATCTTAATACGTGCTCTTCTATACTAGCCTTGTGTCAGAATAAATAAATAATGTATTGAATGTTGTGAAGTACCTTATCTTTTCTTTGATATTTTCTCCACTGTCAATCTTCCATCAGTTATTTAGATTGATTGACTGATTTATTTAAACAGTATATCGACTCGTTTGGGATTTTCATACTTAAAAGTTATGGAATTATATACATTTTGCGTCTATATTTACAGTTTTTACGTAGTTTCTTAACTATTTTAGACACCGTTATATGATATCAAGTATTCCTATCAAACACAAATAATTTGAAAACATATCTATTTAACCCATAGATAGGACCCTAATAGTTACTGTCACTCCGGGTCAGAGAGAAACTGGGAGTAATTGTAATGAAGGGGTTCTAGGCCCGGAGTCTCAGCATCAGACGCCGTTTAGTGTCTTACCTAGAACACTAGTTCTATTTGACCAATAGATAGAGCCCTAACAGGTACTACCACTCCGGGTCAGAATGGACCTGGGAATAATGAAAAAGAAGAAGTATTCCACATTCCCCAAAGCTTCAGAACTAAAGTCTCAGCACCAAATGTAGTTTAGTGTCATATCTAACCCACACATTTTTTGTGGGCGAAGAGAATCAAACAGAGCTTACAATCAGTAGATTCTTAGTTCCATTGACGAGGCTTCCACTTTATCGCCCATAAATAATTACGTCCATATCTTTCTTAAGAGAAAATTAAAATTTTCTCATCGATGCATTCCAGTGGGGAAGTCCTCAAGGCGTAATAGCAAACATTCTGGACTGCAGTCTCGAAGCGAATGAGTTCGAACCTCAGTTGCGCAACTAGTTTCACTTTTGAATTAGAACCTTTGAGAAAGGTATAAACTCCTTTATTTCCCACCTTCCGTTATAGGTTAAATAGTTCAACTCCTGTTCTTCTACAAAGAGGGTTTTCGCTTTAAATAACCCACGAAGGTTAAAAAGCCATAAAAAAAGATACCAAACCAATAATCCCAGAATTGAATTAATTGTATTTACCTTATGCCTCCCCTATGTGTAGAATGTGACACAGGGTCTATTTTTTCCGGAGTAAATTTGGTTGGAATTCAGTGTTTTCCTTCTCATAAATCGGTTGTCGTAACAAGGTTATGTCTGTTTACTTATACCTGTGGGGAGGGAGAGAACAAATGGATTCATGCCTTTCTCAAGGGCATTAGCACAACAACAACAAAAAAACGCAAAGTCTTGTCAAGGATTTGATCTCTAATCGCCGATTCTGTTTCCTACGACGATGATTGTAACTCCACGTATTTCTATACTATTTCATTATTTGTAGTGGAACGGTATATAATCAAAACGGACGTTATTAGGCATTTTTTATAATGTAACATTATTTATTATGTAACAAGGTGATAGGGGAGATTCAGTGTAATTGATCTATTGACATGTTTTGATAATTGAGTCAGGTGATCTCAGTATGGTTATGGGAACCAGAGCGGGAAACGAAGACAGAAGATTGTGTGTTTTTTTTTCACTTAGATTAAATGTAAATAAAATAGATTGACTAAATCTGAAGGCAAGTTCGTATACAACAGTAGCAATATCTCATCTACTAAAATTGATATTAACATACGCAGAGGCAAAGTATGGCCTGCTATTGACAGGTTATCGACCACTATAAAACATGATCTCGGGCAAAATCAAACTGGATTTCTTCCAGCTCCCAACCAAACAACAGCTCTTCAACAACTTACCTCCCATCTCAAACCATCCAAAATAGACGAACAAAAAATGCTGGGCGTTGCCGAAGAAGCAAAGATGAACTCAACATTGCCTATGGATTACTACACATGGACACACCTACAAAAATATATTTATCAGTTCAGACACTGCATGCCGTCTAGAAAACATACCAAAAGCGATGACCGATAGGGATGGATGGTGAGAGATGGATGGTGAGTACAATCAGCATGATGATGATGATGATGATAACTTTTAGCATTTTTCAAAGTTTTTTGTTTTATCCTATTAAAGAACGACGAGGGGATTTCTTTTCATTTTTTCATACCAGTACCGGCTCATTGGTCTAGTGGGTAGAGTGTTCGCCTATGATCCGGGAGACATGGGTTCATTCCCAGATCGAGTCATACCAAAAACTTTAAAAATTGTACATGATGCTTCCTTGCTTAAAACTCAGCAATACAAGGTACGTATCAAGGGTAAAGTGGAGCAATCCAGGGAAAGGAGTAGCGCCCTCCCCTACACCTCAGTGTAGTAGCTATTGAAAAGGGAGCCTTCTGGTCTCCCTCAACTATGGTCGCCAGCTTTACTTTACTAGTATCTGTGATATGTATAGATATATATAATCCACTACGGAACACAGCTTAAAAGAACTACCATTTTTAGACATTCTCATAAAAAACGAAAATGGCCAAATCACCACAGATATCTTCCACAAACCCAGAGACACCCAAAATACCTCATTTTAATAGCCACCACCCACAAAATATAAAATCTATCCCTTACACTCTAGCACGAAAAATATACACCATAATCATTTATAAAAACCTCAGAAAAACTCGCATTAAAGAACTACACACAACATTACACCAGAGAGGATACCGAACAACACTGATAAATAAGGGATTCGAATTAGCAGAAAAAGTACCGCAAAAAGAACTAGGAAACCCGAAAAAGCACAGAAAAGAAAAAAACCTTAGCATACGACGCAACCTAAAACAAAAACACCCCACTATTTACAGAGATAATAAAGAATCTACAAGAAGTTAAAAAAACAAATACAAAATCAAAGAAATACTAGACACCACAAAAATCATTAAAAACCAGAGACCACCCAAAAATCTTAAAAGAGTACTCACCTCTTTTAAATTCGGGTAAAACACAGCGTAAGGAGTTACCGAATGCAAAAATAAAAAATGTGGTGTGTGTAATAAAATTATATGAGGAAAATCATATACCTTTAAAAACTCGGAAACAAAATTTAGAATAAATAAAGACTTCAGCTGCAACTCAAAAACGTAGTCTACATAATCAAATGTAACAAATATAAAGAAATATACATGGGATCAACACAAGCCCTCAATACCAGAATATCACTCTACAAAAGCAATATCAAAATATCAAAAAATAGGAAATTAAATGTATCTAAACACCTTTACAAATGTGGTCAATGTAAATTTAAAGTCTGGTCCATATATGAAATTAACGATTACACATTACTTAAAATAAAAGAAAAAAAAATTTCATATATAAATTCAAGCCCATGTTGAATAAAACATGAATTATACACACAGACACAAACGGAAATATATGCATATATGTATATATATAAGTAGTAAGTAAAGATGGCGACCTTAGTCGAGTGTGACCAGAAGGCTCCCTTTTCAATAGCTACTACACCGAGATGTAGTGGTGGGCGCTACTCTTTTCCCTGGATTGCTCCACTTTACCCTTAATACGTACTTTATATTGCTGAGTGTTAAGCAAGGAGGTATCAACTACCATTTTCAAAGTCTTTGGTACGAAGCGACCTGGAATTGAACCCAGGTCTCTCGGACCATAGGCGAACACTCTACCCATTTGGCCAATGAGCCGATTTGTACATATATATATATATATATATGTATATATATATATATATACAAAAAAATGATGATAATAAAAAGTAAATCCCAGTAAATTTTAAACCACACTACTTCAAAAGTGAAAAAACCTCAAGACTTCACACAAAGTAATAAACCCAAAGTTACAAACGCACCTCCACAAAAGAAAATTTAACAGTTAGTGCAATTCAAAACAACTTTAATTCAAAAACATATCAATTAAATACACATATCCACAAGGACCCGGAGTAAAACAAGGAGAAATTTTACAACTTATCAAATATCAAAGACTAATTAGAAGTAAAGACAAACCAATTGACACACTCTGAGAAAGGGAGAGGGAAGAGGAAGGAAAGAAATCAAACACACATTAGTGACCTCTATATAAACCCATACAAAATCGAAAAAACATTACTTTAAGAAACCTACACGAGTGAGTTCGAGTCTCATTGGGTACCCAATTCACTTGGCTTTATGCCACACATGTTCTCTGATGAAAGCAGCAACCTGGAAATAATCAGGCATGTAAGAACGAAATAAATAATTCTTTAAGAAATACAAATCTCTTCGTGGACCTTTTCACTTTGAAATATATAGTTCTTTCTCTCTTTGGCCTACAACGGAATTTTTTTTGCATATATACATATATATATATATCAAAGGATGAGCTGAAAACTTGATAGGATGAAAACTTATTTGGCTGAAAAGATCATATAATAACGTCACAATCGATGATTTTTTTAACAATGGGGTTCAAGTATTGCAACACCGATGGAAGAAGTTTGTGAACTGCATGATGGATTATATCAAAAAATAAACCTCATTTGATCACATTCTATGAGACTATTATTGTCAGCCTACGAACCTTTCTGCTGACACTCGTATATATATATATATATATATATGTGTGTGTGTGTGTGTGTGTGTGTGTGTGTGCGTGTGTGTGGACGTGGTGCCTTCAATAAGTTTCCAGACTTTTTTGTACAGTTATTTAATATTGTCATGGACTCCTGAAAATTCAGTATGTTATTGCTATCCATCTTATGAGATGACAGACTAATTTTTATGATTTCAGGTTCAAATGAACAACTACAGTAGGAATTGGAATACACCGTACTAAAGCCTGATTGTCACAGCTGGTGAATTTCAAAAATGCAATCTGGGCGTATGGAATGCTTCAGACTACTTTTCGATCTTCTTACATGAATCGAGCATCAGTTTTTGAGTGGCATAAGAGATTCAAGGAAGGCAGAGAGTCTGTGAGGGATGATGAGAGGTGCTGGAGGAGTAAGGAAGTCAATACATCAGAGTTGATTGGCAAAAGGGTTAGGGTTAGGTTTAGGTGTGACTTTTGGTTATTCCCTAAGCTCAGAGGCTGTCGTTATGAGACAACTGAGAAGATGAAAAAGACACGCTCACTCAAGAGGAGTTACATGGAGCCTTCTAGAAGTTGTTGGAACGGTACAACAAGTGCATTGCAGCCGGAGGAGATTACTTCGAGGGGGACTAGAGTTTCATGTGTGTACTATCAATAAAAGTGCCCAAACGAAAAAAGTCTGGAAACTTATTTAATGATCCTCGTATATATATATATATATATATATATATAAAACGAGAGTCTTTAAACGTTCTAAGCTTGACCCAGATTTTATAATTTCGTACACCGAACCACTTTGTATGAGCCTCATTTGCACTGAAATTAAAACAGAAATCTGAATTAGTCTTGCAAGTTTTATAAGAATTGGCTAAGTGGATCGAGAGTTCGCCAATGGCTCTGGATACCTGGGTTCAATCCCAGGTCGAGTTATACCAAAGACTCAAAAAATGGTACTTGAACCGTCTTGCTTAACACTAAGCATTATAATGTACGTTTCAAGGGTAAAGTGGAGCAATCCAAGGATGGGAGTAGCGCCCTCCCTTACACCTTGATGTAGTAGCTATTGAAATGAGAGCATTCGGGTCACCAATTTTACTTTTTATTGTGTTACAAAAAATATTCAGGTATGGATCTTCTTTCTGGGTGAAAGTGACAAGTACGCCTTTGCCGTTACTTCCAGGTCATTTGGTTTGGTTTCTTTGTTTAATGGCATATCAACTTTCGTGGGTTATTTAATGCCAAAGCCATCCTTCAAGTAGAACAGCAGTGATGCTATTCAACCCATAGTTGGGAGGATAAGGGGTTCATACCTTTCCCAAGGGTATTTTTCCGAAAGTGATTGTAATAGTGCGACTGGAGTTCGAACTCGCGTTCTACGATTCCGCAGTCCAGCGCTTTAACCATTACACCACAAGGACACCCCACTTCCAGGTCCTTTCTAACCCGGAGTAGTGGAGACTGTTAAGGTACTACCAAGGTTTAAATAAATGTGTTTAGATATTCACATTTGATAAGAATATTTGATGTCATATCCCTGAGTGAACGTCTGAAAAAAGGAAAAAAGAAAATCGTCTTTATTTACTGTAAATGAAATACAAAAAAGGTAGAGAATTTAACGGGAATGGGATCTTATCTTAAAAGGTAAGATACGCTCGTTGTGTAACTGTTATCATCGTAGGAAATCGACACGGTGACTTGAGTTCAAATCCTGGATGAAGCTGTTAACATTTCGCATAGGGGTAATACCCTTGGAAAAGGTATGCATCCAATTCTTCTCTCACCAGCTCTGGGTAGATAGTTGGGTGGACTGGGCTCTTAAATAAAGAAAAACAAAAAAAAAAAAATCAAATTCCAAACTTTCCTTAAAAATTGACTCTGCGTCACATCCTGCTCGTACGGAGGGCTTGCTATATATAAAGACAGACAGAGATGTAATATAATTGCAGTGGGATTTCGTTTTATATATCTTGCCTTTCGGTTTAGTTAGGCTGAGAACCTTTCGCTTAGTGCATGGGTTATTTAGGTGCGCGCATTGAGCGCAGGTGTTCACACGCGCGCGGGGCGGATGTGACAATCAAAGATGTCACAATAAAAACTCCAGATAGGAAATGAAACCGGGGACTTGAATGACGTCATGCCCGGAAGAGCTGAGGATTTTGAAATTTGAAAAAAAAAAAACAGTAGTTGAGATTCGAGTCTAGAGGAAGGTAGTCGATTTTTGGTCTCGCCTCGACGAGACCATTTGGGGTCTACGAAATATGCCGCACGTGGTGGGGTCAGATGGAAAAGTAAGCATAGAAAGAAATTATGTCTCTCTCTCCTCATGTCGAAAAACCTTAAACTCAAAAAGGTAAATAAAAGTTTCGTACCTCAACCAATTTCGAGTGTTTTCGGGATTCCCTATGTATATTTCACATATTCATATCTTGGTCGTATTTTTGGACCTATGTATATATATTACAGAGAGACATGCTCACATCCCCCTAAAACGTTGTAGACATTTGCTTTTTTAATAGGTTCTATCTGAAAAATGCTTATAAAATTGCTATAAATTCATAAAATCCTTTCAATCTATGCATCAAACGAAAGAAATTTGATTTATCTACAGGTTTGTAAAAGTTGTTTATATCTGAATTGTTTTTTTAATAACTTTTTATTAATGATACATGAGAAAAATTACAAATATTTGAACACCGGTTCTTTCACTTATACTTCCCTTGCACGAAAGAGGGTAAGTATAGTGGACTTATTTAGAAAAACCCACTGTGATGTGAATTTGACCAAATTTGACAGAAAAAAAAATGTGGGGTGTCAATAAAATTTAATTTGGATGATTCACTTAAGAATCATTTTAAGCAACCCCGTCAGGATTAAAAATTTAAAAAAGAAGATAAGTGAAAAGGGAGTTTGTCTCATGCCTTTTGAAAAATAGAAGCAGAACAATTTAAGCTGAAATTTGCTTTGACCAAATTTGACAGAAAAATAGAATAAAAAATGTGGGGTGTCAATTAAATCTAATTTGGAATTTTTGAAATCAAATACATGTTTTATCTTGCCATATGATTGATAAGATAAGTTAACTTTTCAAGTCCAAAGTAATTCCTCTGCAAATGAACTATCGAGATTTTCAACTTTATATATTCTCTCTATCACATAATTTGTAATCAAAATTGGATCCAACCGAATACCTAAATGATATCAAATGATAGTTAACAATATTTTACGGAGGTGCCCGCATGTTACCCATTACACAATGTAGGTACCCGTGGTGTAATGGTTATTGTCGCAGGAAATGAACACGCCGACACAGATTCAAATCCTGGACGAGGCTGATTGCATTTCACATAGCACTAATACCCTTGGGAAAGGTATGAATCCAATTATTCTCCCTCCAGCTATGGGTAAATAGTCGGGCAGACTAGGTTCTTCAGCCTTGGTAAGGCAACTAGTCTAGGAGAAGGAAAACTCTGAATTCAAACCTGTTAAACTCCGCTTAAAAATTGACCTTGTGTCATATCCTGCCCGAGCGGAGGGGTTGGTAAATATGGTTAACAATATTTTAGTTTTTACCAAGTAGTTGGTTCTTAAAAATCAATGAATTGCAATCTTTCGACCGATACATTGTTTGGCCTTCTTCAGTTGTAATACACGACTACGTAAGAAAAGAAATTCTTGTTCCAGTTTCTTCCAAATGAAAAAGTAAAATTAGCATAAAACATTTTTTCATGGGCTTAGAACAGCAAAACTAGTCGAGACATAGTCAAACAATAGAAGCATAGGAAATTCATAACCAAAGTGGAAATAGAAAATCAGGTATAGCAGACCACATATGAAAAGGAAAATTCAAGCACTACACTGTTTTGGATGAAAGCGAAATCACAGAGAAGGGAAACATGCTCCTATCTTTAATAACCTTGTATTCTCTTATAGGTGTTTTTTGATCTTGTTTTTCACCAATGTAGAGTTAAATAATGTTATGTTGTGGCTTAGAATCTTATATATATATATATATATATATATATATATATATATACTCCCCTACCCCCGTGGGGTTTTGTTCTCTGGCGAAGAAGTAATCGTGTTGCCATTAGCATATATTGCAAGCCTCTTCGTAGATGAATTGAGGTCTCGGCAACCGTTGAACGGATGTATGTAAACAATTGTAATTGTGATTCATAACCGTTTAAAATTTACTTCCCAGCTAATGTCTCCTTGAGGCTGAATGGTTAGAAACTTTGGCTTGGCGTTTGAGTCAACCGGGTTTCGATCCCAGCTACGGGAAGCTACTGTCTAGCCACACTGATGAGTTCTGATAGAACGAAACAGATCTGTCTGTGGATGACTATATATATATATATATATATATATATATATATCAGACAGACAGTTAAGAAATATGACTGAAAAATGAAAACAGAGTTGTAAAAATTACCTGTTGATTCGTATAACACGATCCACCTAGACGGCGTCATAAGATACTACAAAATTGTTTTAGAAATGATAGCGGAATTTGTTGACGTAAGTCCAAATGGAAACAGATGCCAAATTGTGCTTATGATTAAACTAAATGAACAAAGATAAAAATAAAAATATTATTGAAATATAATAAAAGTTTTCATTCAATACTATACAATATAAGGCCCAGTCGGCTCTAGCCCGGAGATGTAGCACCTGATAGGGTCCTATCTATGGGTTAAATAGAACTAAACGGTGTTCTTATGCTAAACTGAATGGTTTGAAATAGAACTGCTTTTACATTTAAACATAACTGATGGCCTCGTCAACTGGGGGTGCATATTACACTGACTGCATCACTGCAGAGAGATAAGCTCCCAAACGAGTGTCCTGATATGACACTAAACAATCTGATGGAGAAGCTTCAACAATGCTGGAGCTTAGGGAATGCGGAGTACCCTTTTATAACCATTGCTCCCAGATCCACTCTAGCACGAAGTGGTAGCACCTGACAGGGTCCTATCTAGGGGTCTAATAGAACTAAACAATGTTCTTATGCCAAACGGAATTGTTTTAAATAGAACTGTTTTTGGCATTTAAACTGTGCACTTATGCTTAACTGAATTGTTTGAAATACAACTGGTTTTGACATTTTACATTATACAGAAACTATGCTTATACTAAACTCAAATGTTTGAAATAGAACTGTTTATTTGTATTAAAATAGATATAGCATTAAATAAACTACAATGGTTGATGTGCCATAAAACCAAACCAAACCAAACTATACAATATTTGTAGGGGGGTAGCGGCTAACTGCTAGACTGCGACTTTGTAGTAAGCAAAATCGAGTTCCAATGGTATTATTACCATCACTTTTGGACTTATACCCTTGGGGAAAATATGCACTTCCTTATTCCCTTCAGACATGGGTTAAACAGTACCACTACAATTTTTCTACAAGAATGGGTTTGGCATTAAATAATCCAAAAAGATTGATGACATTAAACAAAGTAACCAAATCAAACATTATAAATAAAGATATTTTGTGAAAAATAATATACTTTCTAATTCCTTAATTAGACTATAAATATAATAACTCAAGATTATTAGGAGGTGTCCTCGTGGTGTAATGGTTAAAGCGATGGACTGCGTAATCGTAATATGCGAGTTCGTTGTCTAGTCGCGCTATTACGTTTACTTTCGGGCAAATACCCTTGGGAAAGGTATGAACCACTTCTCCTCCCAGCTATGGGTTAAATAGTACCACTACTGTTCTTCTAGGAGAATAGCTTTGGCATTAAATAATCTACAAAGGTTGATATGCAATTAAAAACAAAGAAACCAAACCTGTAGATTATTATTGTAGAATAGAAATTGTAATGGGTCAGTTTTATTCAATCAAATGTATCATTTATACTTATTTCTTAATATTTTCTTTTGTTTTAATGTTAAAATGCCTAATCACGAAGGTTTATTGTTTAAAAAAAACTGTTTTTTGATCGTTTGTTACTGTGATATTATGGCGAATTCAAAATATTGGCGTTTTGATTTGCTTGTTTTGTTCGGAAAATTAAACTCTTTGTTTTTCAACCATTTCAACTGGTACATTCTCTTGTCTTCATCAGGTGTAATATGCAAGTACGTAAAGAAAAGATAATTCTTCTGGTCTCCTTCTTTGACAGTGCAATGCAGAAACATTATCATACTTAAATGCACACACACACACACACACACATATATATATATATATATATATATATATATATATAAATTGCATAGAATTTTTCAGAAGTCTTTTTACTGACCCAGTCAGCTGGGCTGCTTCTCTGACAATGGGCAAGACCCCTAACGAGTGTCCTTAATATGACACTGAATAATCTGGTGGGGAGTTTCCAGTAATGCTGTAGCTTTGGGGAATGCAGAGTACCCACCCCTTCATTGACATCGCTTCCAGGTTCACTCTGGCTCAGAGTGGTAGCACCTGATAAGGGTCCTATCTATGGGTCAAAAAGAACGAAACCATGGTTTTGAGAGTTTAATTTTTTTGCATTTGAACTGCGTATTTATGCTAAACTTTGTTTAAAATAGAACTGTTTTAACATTTAAATTGCGTACTTATGCTAAACTAAATTACTTGAAATTAAACTGTTTTTGACATTGAAACTGTACTTATGAGAACTGTTTATGACGTAGAAACTGTACTTACACTAAACTGAATAGTTTGAATTAGAACTGTTTGACAAAACTGAATAGCTTGAAATAGAAATGCTTTTGACAATTAGATTCATGCTATACTGATTTGTTTGAAATAGAACTGATTATTTGTATAAAATTGGATTCGGCAATAAATAGCCTATAATGGTTGATATGCCATAAAACCCAAACAACCAACCAACTAACCAGATCTTTTCACAGAAACCTATTTTGAGTCTCATATTTTTCTTGAGTAATAGAAGGCATGAGTTCAACTCCATGCTGGTCTGGTTTATATATTTCTATGACGTCTTGATATATCCACTTTCTTTGATTTGTTCTGTTTATCCTCTCTATGATTTTGCTTTCATCTAAGAAAGTGTAGTGTTCGCATTTTTCACTCTATATGTGGTCTGCCATACCTAACTTTTCTATTTCTGTTTTGGTTAGGACTTTCTTATGCTTCTTAAGTTTGAATTAGAGATGACTCGTTACGCTACCATAATTCCATCAAAAGTCTGTTTGTCAGTCTTAATATGGGTGTATATTACATCTGAAGAAGGTCGAAGAATGTAATGGTCCAAATGTTTGGACAACAGAAATAGGAATAAGTTTAGGTGTCCGAATAATTCTTTGAGTATTAATGACTCTTTTTATAACTATAAATGATTCCTTCGTATTCGAAATTAGAATAAATAATTTATTGATCGTTTGGTTGATTTTAACATGTCGGTGGTTCTTTTGAGCCGAGCGGTTAGGAATCAAGTTTTTTGTACAGGGTGTCTCAATATACATGGGACCCATGTGACAACTAATAACTCTACTAATAATAATATCGTGTTCTTTTTTGTTTCAGATTTCAAAATAGTATACTATAACAACTATTAATCGTCGATCTCAATACTTTGGACAAGAGAGGAAAAATATTTTGCGTCCCTAATTTGGAGACAAAATCATTCAAAACGGTATCAATATAGATGCAACCCATTAATATAGGGAGTCTCAATATACATGGGACCTATGTGACTCCTAACATCGCTACTAATAATAATGTTGTGTTCTTTTTTTGTTTCAGATTTGAAAATAGTATACAATAACAACTATTAATCCTCGATCACAATGCATTGGACAAAAGAGGAAAATATTGTGGGTCACAACTTATTTGGAGACAAAATCATTTAAAACTGTGACAGAAAAAAATGCAGGAAGTTTAACTTAACAACTATCCCCAGAAATGCCAAATTTATCGTTAGGTACACAAATTTCAAGCCACTGAAGTTGACTGCATGATGTCCTGACAATGTGGATGCGGTGAGTGATTCAGTCTGAAAGAGCCCGAAAAAGTTTTTCCGAAGACGTTGCCAAGACCTTGGTCTTTCACGTGCACAGTTGGATAAAGTCAATCAATTTCTGCCTTTGTCATCTGGTTTGACCTTTCTGAAGTGATATGATTGCTTTTTAAGACTCAGATGAAAGATGACTTGATAGAATAGGAATTATCATATTAATGGGTCGCATCTATTTTGAGACACCCTATATATATATATATATATATATGTATAATCCATAGAAAGACTGTTTCGTTGTATCACAACTCATCTGTGTGGCTAGACACGAAGGACACTTCAAGCTGGGATTGAAACCCGCCCAACTTTACGTTAGACTTAGTATCATACCGCTCAGCCGTCAGTCGACATACGTCAGCTCGGGAATTATAAAGCATGTAGTAGCTTTGCTTGTTTACATTTTGCCGTACCGGATACCAGAGTGCTCAATTCACACGAAAAGTTTTGCATTACGCGAGAGGCAGCCGTTAATTCCTTCGCCCGAGTGCTCAACCCCCGGAGGGGGCATATATATTGTCATCCAAAGACAAATGTTTCGTTGTATCGCAAATCATCAGTGTGGTTAAACACGCAGAACGCTTCAAGTGTATGTGTGTGTATATAAATATATATATATTCACGTTTTTTATGTTTTAAAAGATTTTCTTTCGCACAGGGTCCAATATCGAATACGAATAATTTTCAAATTAATTCATTCGACATATAGATGAGATTCAAACAGGTAATACTGTAACATATTGACCTCCGACCTGGCCGAGCTGTCAAATAAGAAATGCAACTCTGTAAATAACAGGTGCATCCGGTCGAAGATATCAGGGGATAACCTTGACTTTTTATGGGTTGAATTGGGTGTAGATGTGACGTCCACCAGAAGCAGACTATGATATAACCCGGTGCGACAGGAAGTTCAGTTAGTTGGCGTTAGAGTTTTGGAGATTAGATGCCAGCGTGAGAACCAGCTCCAGACTGAGGGCTTGCGGCCCTCAGGGCCCTGGTTGAGCAGCCCAGGAGAACGAGAAAGAAGTGCTGCTATAGCCAGAAGAGCTGAGGTCAATATGTTGCAGTTTTGTTCAGTCTCCAACTCACCTCTCACACGTAACCCTTTCGCAACCCTTTCGAATAAAGTGTGAGAGGTATATTTTTCTAAAGAACTGTGTCCTTTCGTCATTATTGTGTTGACTATGTTTCTGCATGCATATGAGTATGTTACACTACCACTCTAAAACTGAATAAACCTGATAGTAATGGCAATGAAGGGGGCACTCCACACTTTCCATATTTCCAGATCTGGAACTTCATCAACAGATGTAGTTGAACATCATACTCAGGACACCTTTTTTCGGAGGGGGGTCTCACCACTCTACAACGGATACAGTCAGCATATCTTAAGCAACTCCGACAGGATTAAAAATTTGATAAAAGAAGATAATTGAAGAAAGAGTTTGGATCATGCCTTTTGAAAAATAGAAGCAAAACGATTTCAGCAAAATTTTGCTTTGGCAATGATTAAGTTAGTGCCAACTACGCCAGCATCGTTCATTTTTTTCGCACCGTGATTCTTCAAGCAAATTTCCATCTTTCCTTTAAGCAGATTGATATGCCCACCATTGCTTTCTTGTTATGGTGTCACCGGCGGAAGGAACGCATGATGGACGGTGATTGAAATTCAGACGAAAATTACGAACTAATGAAAGGTAATTATTTTTGGTATGCGTGGGCGGAAACAACGATGGAAAATTAGAAAAACATGGCTGGTGTCATTTGCAGGATTGAAGAAAGGCTTCTTCTTTTCTTTTCTTTTTTGAGAAATTAAATACATGCCTAGTATGTTTTTTTGTTTTTTTTTTTGTTTTTTTGTTTTTTTGTTGTTGTTTTTTTTTTTGTGAATGAAGAATTTTTAGTTTAAATTACTATATACAGCAGATTATCAAGAGGTTAAGAAAAATAAGATAGGAAAAGAGAACGGGAAAGACTAGAACGTAAAACGGATGCAGGGAAATAAATAAAAGAAAAGAGAGGAAAATTCAGAAAGAAAGAAAGAAAGAAAGAAAGAAAGAAAGAAAGAAAGAAAGGAACGCCTGGAGAAAAGAATGATGGGTGAAATGAAATGATAAAAAAATGGCAAAGGAGATAGATAGATAGATAGATAGATAGATAGATTATGAACAGGCGAAGAAATATGCTCCAAAGGCCGAACGTTTCGTGATTAAAAAATATTGTGCGTGAGTTTTAGGAATTGCTATAAAAGAAAACAAAAAATCTGCTTGAACGTGAAGATTACATAATTTGAGCCAATGTAAGAAAGAAAGAAAGAAAGAAAAAAAGAAAGAAAGAAAGAATCATCAAGAGAATGGACTGAGGAGTTAAATAAGATGAAATGCTAAAAAATGGTGGAGTCGAAATACTGACGAGACGAGTGAATATTTGATGAGCCTGAGACAATAAAAATAATTTCTTTTAATTTCCATCTGTCGTTTTTCTTTCTTTTTAAAAGAATTAAAAAGAAAGGAAAACAACAGATGGAGATGCAAATAAATAAATAAAGAAAGAAATGCTTGCAAGAAAAAGACAGAAAGAAGGAAAGAAAAATAATGTGTGCTAGGAAAAAGAAAGGAAGAAATAAAGAAAAATATTGTTAATTTGAAAGAAAGAAAGAAAGAAATATTGTGAAAAAGAAAGAAGTAACTGAAAAACTATTAAGAAAGAAAGAAAGAAAGAAAGAAAGAAAGAAGAAGCGAACATTGTGAAAAGAAAGGAAGAAATTAATCCAGCAGAAAAAATAACCCTTAAGAAAGAAAGAAAGAAAGAAAGAAAGAAAGACAGAAAGCAAGAAAAAAGAAAGAAAAAAAGAAAGGCTAAAAGGTGGACAAATTTGAAATCTAATTTAAAATCTTGAAACAAAATTAAGTAAAACAATTCTTTTGTTTGTTTTCAAATAAGCCTGAAATTCTTACCATTCATATTGAATCGAGCAGAAAAAGATCGTTTTGTCCAGTTATTTTTTTTTTTATTATTTAATTTATTTTCTAATTAAACTCAGAAAATTGATTTTGATTTTTAGATATCTAAATCTTTATTCAGCAAAAAAAAAAAAAAAAAAAAATTGGAGGGAATTTCTAATATTTTTTATTTGAAAGTAGCGGAAGGTCTTTTTGTGAAACTTCAAATTTCTCATAATCTACAATTTGTTCTATACGAAATCCTCCATTTCACAGGGATGTGCACACGCATTCGAGCACAAATACATTCAAATTAACCGAAAAAAGTTTTCTCAACCATTCCTCAGACAAACCGAAGCGATTCTTTTTATTGAGCCTCGAGGTATATGCTTTAATTTGAGTGAACTATAATATAAATGTGTGGGTGGACATTCATACATTGAAAGATTTCGTATATAATGAATCTATTCATGCAAATTAGAAGGTCAGCAAAAAAATGAATTTTTTTTTTCAGCAACTTTCAATGAAAAAAAAATAAGAGAAACTTTCCAAAAGTTTGCAGACGCCACTTTTCCAGTGTAGTCGTGTGTGTGCTCCCCTTATCGATTTCAGTGTATATATATATATATATATATATATATATATATATATATATATATATATATATATATATATATATATATATAGCCTCAATTACAGTGAAACACATTTTCACTGAATGCACACACCTAGATCCTGTAAGTCATAAATATTATAAAGAAAATAATATACAGAAACTATATAAAAATTTTGATATGGGCAAAATAATCTTTTCTTAAAGTCCCATATATATATATATATATATATATATATATATATATATATATATATGGGGGGCGGAGAAAAATTGAAAAATTGAAATTCCAAGTGATGTATTAATGAGACAAAAAAAAATTAAAAAAAGATTGCTTGTCCTAGAAGCTGATATAACAACAATTAAAAAACGTTTTGATGTCTCTAGCTCAAAGGATGCCTTTTTTTACTAGACGTGTTCCAAATGACCGCCATTGAACTTGTCTCAGTAATAAATAATTATCATATTTATTGGTTGCATGTGTTTTGAGACACCCTGTATTAAACTGTCCTGTGTATGTCATTAAAATGGATCTAATGGTGAGGCTCTAATCTTTGAGTTTGGGGAAATTATATGCATAAACAGGATTTGGCATTAAATAACAATCAAGGGTTAATAACTTAACCTAACCAACATGAGACTTTCTTTAAACAAATTTAATCCTATAATTTCTCCTGATCCAAGCAGAGGAAAATATACAATTACGAAATATAGAGGAAAAAAATTACAGAATTCGTTTTAAAAAATAAGAATTAATACTCAGTTACCTGCCCCTTATACGAGTTTTTATTCTTTTAAGCAATATTCTTTAACAAAATGGTTTCAACTTTCCTGAATGGCAGTTAATAGATGTTCCTAGGTGAATGAAACATTTTCGTGGACGATTCTTTTTTTAAAATTCCAACCAAAAAAGTTTAATCAGATTTACATCCGGACTATTCATTAACCATGTAATTGATTTTATACGACTTTCCTGAAGAAAGTAAGAAGATGCATTATCGTCCTGAAAAATGACTCCATCAAAACCAAAACAGTTTTCTATTGATGGAATGAAAAGAATATCCAGGATTTCAATGTAGACATGTGCATTGATTGCTGAGGTAATGACTGTCATCATCCCTGGTCCTTTAAATAACACGCGACATCATATCAAATTGTAATATCACCCCTGGTCTTTTAAAGAACACGAGACCCAATATTAGGAATGAATTTGGAAATTAGCTGATTTCTTATCGTTCTCTCACGAACATTGACTCCTTTGTTCGACGTATTTGTTTTTCATTTGTTCTGTTACACATTTTGTACACACACACAAACACATACACACACTCTCTCTCTCTCTCTCTCTCTCTCTCTCTCTCTCTCTCTCTCTCTCTCTCTCTCTCTCGCTCTCTTCCGTTCAAATACTTTTTTCTCACTTCTCTTTATTTTATTGGACCTTGAGCCGGAGAGAAGTAAAACTCTCTCTCTCTCTCTCTCTCTCTCTCTCTCTCTCTCTCTCTCTCTCTCTCTTCCGTTCAGATAGTTTTTTTCTCACTTTTTCTTTATTTTATTCGACCTTGAGCCGAGAAGTAAAACACATATACTCTGTCTGTCTGTCTGTCTGTTTGTCTTTCTTTCTCTCTCTCTCTCTCTCTCTCTATATATATATATATATATATATATATCTTCCATTCGGATACTTTTTTCTTGCTTTCTCTATTTTATTAAACCCTGAGCCGAGAAGTAAAACACCACGCATACACACACACACACACACACACACACACACACACACACACACACACTTTCTCTCTCTCTCTCTCTCTCTCTCTCTCTCTCTCTCTCTTCCGTTCAGATACTTTTTCTCACTTTCTCTTTATTTTATTAGACCTTGAGCCGAGAAGAAGTGAAAATCTTTATTCACACAAGTTTTACTCAACAAAAAATTGACTTGTCCTTAATGTCTTCATATTGAACTAATATTTTCCGAGGTTTTTATTAACACTTCATTTTTTCTAGATCTCTGATACGTGTGCGCACAACTATCATGTTTGATATAACATACTAATATGACATATTATATAATAGACTAATATATACATTGTAAAAGCTCTAACAGATAGCATTGCACATCTTTTCAAACAAAATAAGGTGATTCATGTTCATGGCACAAGTGCCACAATTATTGAACCCAATCAAGTACCTGTCACAAAAGCTGATGATTCAAAGAAAATAATCAACACTAAAAACATTGTTATAGCCACAGTCACAAAGTTACTCAATTACCAGAAATTCCAGTCGATAAAAAGAACAACATCAATTCTACATAATCTCTGACTTTACCTGAAGTTTCCAAGAAACTGATTATTATTGGAGTTGGAGTTATTGGAATAGAATTGGGGTCAGTATGGAGTCGTATGGGATTCAAAGTTACCATTGTGGAATTCCTTGGAAGTATTGGTGGTCTAGGAATTGACTTGGAAATAGTGAAAACCATGCTATGGATTTTACAAAAACAAAGACTCAAATTCAAGTTTGACACAAAGGTGACAAATACTATTGAGAATGCTGATGGGACAGTATCAGTCAATATTGAGCCATCCAAACCTCAACAAATGAACTATAATGTCCTTTTAATATACATTAGTCACCGCCTTTACACAAAGGACTTGAGCTTGGAAAAAGTAAACATCCAATTGGATTACAAAAGTTGAATCCCAGTGAACAGGCGATTACAGACTTTCATTCCAAATATATATGCAATTGGTGATGTAATCGAAAGGCCTATATTGGTACACAAAGCAGAAGATGAAGGTATTATATAAGTGGAAGGTATATGTGAGGATGCTGTACATACTGATTATAAAGGGTGTCTCAAAATAGATGCAACCCATTAATATGATAATGATTTATTATTGTGACAATTGCAATGACAGTCTTGTGGAACAGGTCCGGTAAAAATGCATCCCTTCAGCTAGAGATATCAAATCAATTATTTGTTTTAATTGTTATTATATTAGCTCCCAGGACAAGAGATTTTTGTTAGTTTCTTTCTGAGTCATAAATCATTATCATTTTCATGAGTTACGTGACAAATTCACCAACCTAGGAAACAGCGTCTCATCAACCGAAAAGGAGATAGACACGCGGCTAACGAAGGCATGGACAGCTATCGATAGGCTATCGATCATATGGAAATCAGACCTGACCGATAAAATGAAACGCAGTTTCTTCCAGTCAGCGGTCGTATTGATACTGCTGTATGGATGCACTACTTGGACGCTAACTAAACGGCTGGAGAAGAAGCTAGACAGCAATTACACAAGAATGCTGCTAGCAATATTGAAAAAGTCCTGGCTGCAACACCCCACAAGGCACCAACTATACAGCCACCTGCCTTCCATTACGAAAACTATTCAAGTTAAACATGACATGCAGGACACAGCTGGAGAAGCAGGGACGAGCTCATTAGTAATGTACTCCAATGGACCCCCACATATGGCTGGGCAAAAGCAGGACGACCAGCTCGAACATACATTCAGCAGCTATGTGAGGATACGGGATGTGGCCCTGAAGACCTACCAGTGGCGATGAACGATAGGGAGAAGTGGTGAGAGAGGGTCAGGGATATCCGTGCCTGCGGCACGACATGATGATGATGACATCTATTTTGAGACAGTTTTGAATGATTTTGTCTCCAAAAGTGACGCAAGTAGTGACGCAAACTATTTTTCTTCTCTTGTCCAAAGCATTGTGATCAAGGATTAATAGTTATCATAATATACTATTTTCAAATCTGAAACAAAAACGATAACAACATTATTTTTAGTAGAGTTGTGACCTAATGAGTAGAGTGTTTGCCAATGATCCGGGAGACCGGGGTTCAATACCAAAGACTCAAAAAATGGGACTTGATGCTGCCTTCCTTAACACTCAGCATTATAAGGTACAGATCAAGAGTAAAGTGGAGCAATCCCAGGAATAGAGTAGCATCCTCCCCTACACCTCGGTGTAGTAGCTATTGAAAAGGGAACCTTCATGTCACCGCCGACTAAGGTCGCCAACTTGACTTATTAACAGTCACATGGGTCCCATGTATATTGAGACACCTAATAATAGCATACTTTCAGTTGCTTATACCCACCCAGAAGATGCTTGGATTGGTTTCATACAACCTCCACGATTCCCATAGATAGCCAACAGCCGAGCATAAGCTAATAAGGAAATAGATGGCTTAGTGAAGATCCTTGGACACAAGGAAATGAACTGCTTAGGAGGAGCACATATCATAGGATCTTTCACAGGAGAACTAATCAATGAAGAAGCTTTGGCAATGGAATATGGAGCAACTTGAGAAGACATTGCCAGAGCATGCCACGCCCAACTTTTGCTGAAGCATATAAAAGCCAACACAGCAGCTTCTTATAGAAAACCAATCAATTTTTGATGAATATTATTTTCTGTCCTAAGGTAGTGTATATAGGGGTAGTATATATGGTAACATGGCGGCACTAAGCATCTTTTTAATTAACATGCGATGTTTTACCAAGTTCTATGATACAAGCTCCGAGGGATGATCACTGACCGAACCAGTTAAAGAACGCCTGACTCGGGCGTTTTTGGTTTCATACATTTTAAAAGGTCTCCATATGCCCTACCAGAGAGAAAATTGAATTTTTTTCATTTGCCTATGGTAAAATAAACGCAGACTTTTTTTTTACCTGGGATTTGAACTTATTTCGTCGCTTCCTTAATTCGTGTCGCAACCCGACAAGTTACCCTATCTCCATTTCGTTCGAAGGAATCCAGAAACAGAAAATTAGTTTTTAGAATTCATTATATATATGGTGCGACAGAAATACCTCCGATATTTCAAACCGTCTTTTGTGTGGTACAAGTAGACTCAAGCAAGTGGTAATAGTAGTTTGATCTAGCTAATGTCTTACCATTCTTTAGATATAAATATGATCATAGCTTGAACCGATACACTTTACGTTCTTACAATTCTTTTAGAGTGGTTAATTTATAATTGCCACACAAATTAGGCTCATTACATGTTACGTCGGAATGATGCTGTTCAGGGGAGAATTTTTAATTTCTAGCAGTATCGATTTTTATCTGGAACAGCATTATTCCGATGTGTCATCAAAAGCATAGTGTTTACTTGTCCAAGACATGATCATAATTGATCGTTCCTAAAATAGAGTAAGACTAGCTTGAACTACCATTGTTACTAGTCTAAGTATAACATAGGGTGGAAGTGCGACGGAGACCTGGATCGAGAGAAATCTGAGAACTATTTTAATTGTAGAAAAATAACCGGCAAGGATTTCAGAAGAATAAAATGAGTACATTGATTTTAGAAGAATGATGTAGTACGTTGTCCAAATAGAAAAGTAAGGGATATAGTTTATTTTGGGGGGGGGGGCTGGACAGAAAAGCGAAATATGAGAATTGTTTTCCTAACCAGAAAGAGAAAAGAGAAAGTTAAATATCGATTTTGAAATGTACTAAAAGTGTCATGGAAGACAGTGAGGTCAGATAAAGGGGTCAATTGCGACCGGTGCGAATGTGAACTTCTTTGGGAAAATTCAAAAGCCTGAAAATGAACTGTGTGACTTGCGTGAGGTGACGTGTTGGTCACGTGACCGTGAGGGCTGCCCACTGCGAGGAGAGGGCACAGTAACGGAAAGCTGACGTGAGAGATAGTCGTATTGAGAAATGCTAAGCGACTTAGTTTAGTGAAAAGCTGTGCTGACTACTAAATTAGACTGACTACTGAGATAAAAGTGGCCAAGTCTCTGAATCGCATTTATTCACTCAACGCGGAAGGGACTTAAATGTAACAGCATTCTTTTAAAAGAAACGTACGTGTTTTTATATATATATATATATTGTTAACTAAACTTTTTTCAAATTAATTATTGAACACGCCGGGTTTATTGTCTCTGGCAATGCGACTTCAATTTATTTATTTTTTCTGAATGATCAACCTAGTCTGATATATTTGGCGATCAGCGATTGTCCATTTTGATTGTCTGGATCTAAAGAACACAACGTGGGTAGATAGCTGGTGAGTATGGAGAACCCATCCATTGCCATTACTCCCATTTCCACCAAGGTCCAGACTGTTAATATCAGTTAGGGTATCATCAATGAGTCGGGTCAAATAAAACTGTTCAATCGTTTACTAAGGAGTATTCGTATTTGATCCTTCATTGGAGCAGTGACCCGCTGGTGATTGGGGTAGATGACTGGGTGACATAAGTACATTTGAAACACACAAATAACAGTTTTCAGATACGATAATTCCAAAATACAATTGATTAACCTCTTTTTCTTATATTTCCGTCAGATGATTGAGAGATGTATGGGAACTTTTAATTAATGGAATTTTAAAAAGTCTATTATCAAAAAAAAAAAAAATCACAATATTTCGGTTATCAAAAATGGACATGAATCGCATAAAACTAGATATAAAAATTCAGGAAACTTGGTGAGTGTGGAGTACCCCTCCATTGCCATTACTCCCATCTCCACCTTGATCCAGACTGTTAATACCAGTTAGGGTATCATCTATGAGTCGGGTCAAATAAAACTGTTCAATTATTTACTAAGAAGTATTCGTATTTGGTAAGGTCCCATCAATTGGCCAAATAGATGTTTCAAATTATTCGTATTTACGAGGATCATTAAATAAGTTTCCAGACTTTTTTCGTGTGAGCACATTTATTGATAATACACACATGAAACTCTAGTCCTCTTCGAAGTAATCCCCTCCGGCTGCAATGCACTTGTTGTACCGTTCCAACAACTTCTGCAAGGCCCCATGGAAGTCCTCTTGTGTGAGCGTGTCAATGACCTTCGTCACAGCCTTTTTCATCTCCTCAATTGTCTCATAACGACAGCCTCTGAGCTTAGGGAATAACCAAAAGTCACAGGGAGCAAGGTCTGGACTAAAGGAAGGGTGAGGAACTATCTTGATGCCCATCTTGGTCAAATAGTCTGTGACAAAGATGGAGTTGTGGACTGGTGCATTGTCCTGCTGGAAATGCCACTGACCCGATTTGAAGAGTGCTGGCCTCTTCAGACGGAATCTCTTCCTGAACTCCCTTAAAACCCCAACATAGTATTCCTTCTTGACTGTATGTCCAGTGGGAACCCAGTGCATGTAGATCATGCCAGTGCTGTCAAAAAAGGGATCATCAAAAGTTTGTGGGTGGATTTGCTCTGTCTGGCCTTCTTGGGTCTGGGATGGCCAGCATACTTCGACTGGGGACTCTGTCTCTTGGTCTCTGGGTCATAGCAGTAAGTCCAGATTGCATTTTTGAAATTCACCAGCTGTGACTATCAGGCTTTAGTAGGGTGTATTCCAATTGCTGCTGTAGCTGTACATTTAAACCTGAAATCATAAAAATTGGTTAGTCATCTCATATGATGTATTGCAATAAGATACTGAATTTTCAAGAGTCTACGACAATTTTAAATACCTGTACAAAAAAAGTCTGAAAACTTATTGAGTGCACCACGTAGTTTAAAACAGTCTTAAGAAACAACTAAACAAAAAATACAAATTTGAATCCACAATTTCCTAACCTGAAGTCATAAAATAAGACTAAATATGCCGTTAAAATTTATCAAGTAATCCTTCCTCTATCATAACTTCTTTATTTGCCGACACTGCCATAGCAAAAAGCTGCTGCTCCTAATGTCAACCTTGATAATTTCAGGTCCTCTCCCATTTGAAAGTAGTTCATAATATATTGGTCAGAATATCAAGTTCGTGGAGAAGTGAAATGTCAGCGTATCAACTCGACGCCAAGAGACCAATCGATATAATCATTGACCGGGAATTGTCCCTGGTATATCCATACATCATATATATCATCCATATATTATCCATATATATATATATTCCTAAAGATTTTATATGTAATATTAAAAGAAAAGCATAGAAAAAAATTAAGAGCTAGAAATACGGTTGATTAGCCACCTTTTCTCATATTTCCTTCAGATGATTGTGTGATGTGTGGGAACCTTTACGTAATGGAATTTAAAAATGTCTATATCCGAAAATAGAATCACAATACTTCGGTAATCAAAAATGTGTATAAATTGCATGAAATTGAATAAATTGCATAAAAATAATAATAAAAATGCATGTACTTATTTTTTAAACTGTTATATGAACATATATTTAGTGATGGACGTAGATAGATAGATAGATAAGGAACAGGCAGAGAAATGTACTGCAAAGATTGAACGTTTAGCGATTTAAAAAAAATATTGTGCATGAGTTGTAGGAATTGCTACAAAAGAAAACAAAAAATCTGCATGAACGTGAAGATAACATAATTTAAGCTAATCTAAAAAAGAAAGAAAGTGTTGCTTACTCATATAATACATATGCATATTGCAAAATCATAACGACGACACAATAAAGACGAGCGACACAGGTCTTTAGAAAAATATACCTCTCACTTTATTTGAAAGGGTTCGAAAGGGTTGTGTGTGAGAGGGAGTTGGAGACTGAACAGAACTGCAATATATTGACCCCCACTCTTCAGGCCATAATAGCGTTTCTTTCCCGTTCTCCTGGGCTGCTCAACCGGGGGCCTGGGGGCCCAGCCTCTCTGGGTGCTGGTTTTATCTACCGCATCTTATCTTCAACTCGTCTGATCCCCATCTGACTGACTTCCTGTCTTCAACCGGGTTATATAATAATTTGACGTCGACTCTTCTTTCTGCGAGCGTCACAATTTCGCACTCATCCAACCTGTCCACGGTCAAGGTTATAATATCCTGATATTCCTCGACCGGATGCACCTGTTATTTACACTGGTGCTTTTCCTAGTTTGACAGCCCGGCCGGGTCGGAGGTCAATATACAACAAAAGAAAGAAAGAAAGAAAGAAAGAAAGAAAGAAAGAAAGAAAGAAAGAAAGAAAGAACAGACTGATATAGATCATTTAATAATGAACAGGCTGAAATAGATAGATAGATAGATAATAAACAGGCTAAGAGATACCGCAAAGCCGAGCAGTTTAGCTATTAAGCAAACATTGGCATGTCTGATGTATCTTATGTGGTGTAATGGTTAGCAAGTTAGTACTACCAAATTTCGAGTCTCATTGGGTGCCCTATTCATGCGGCCTAGTGCTGCATCTAAGCAAAACGCACGGTAAAATACTACGTACTGCTAAAAAAAAAAAATGGATGAACATATTTTAAATATGAAGATGGGATAATTTGGGTCAACATTTGTTTATGTCGGGGAGGTGCCCGTGGTGTAGTCGTTATCGCCGTAGGAAATGAACACGGCGATACGAGTTCAAATCCTGGACGAAACTGATTGCATTTCACATAGCACTAATACCCTTGGGAAAGGTATGAATCCAATTATTCTCCCTCCAGCTATGGGTAAATAGTAGGATAGACTAGGTTCTTCAGCCTTGGTTGGGCAACTAGTCTAGGAGAAGGAAAGCTCTGAATTCAAACCTGTTAAACTCCGCTTAAAAATTGACCTTGTGTCATATCCTGCCCGAGCGGAGGGGTTGGTAAATAGTAACATTTGTTTATGTCGTCAGACAAAAAACATTTTCACACTTGAAACTAATCTTTTATTTTGCGGTTTCTAATTCTTCTGCTGATATTTTATATATATATATATATATATATATATTCATCCACAGACAGACTGTTTCGTTGTATCACAACTCTTCAGTGTGGCTAGGCATGTAGGACGCTTGAAGTTGGGATCGAAACCCACCCAAATTTACATTAGACGTAGTATCATACCGCTCAACCAACAAGCGAACCACGTCCGCTCGGGAATTGTAAGACATTAAGTAATAGCTTTCGTTTTGTTTACATTTATACCTTACCGGATACCAGAGTGCTCAATTCGTTCAAAGAGCTTTGCATTATATGGCTGATTTGTTGAATTAAACAAACAAAAAATGAATTGAAATTTGTGTTTAGATTCCTCTGAAATTAGTGTTTAATAGAGAATGAATCAAAACATTCGTTCCAGAATTTAAAAAAAGAAGTTAAAAAACATAACGGAAATTATTAATGCAACGATAAAAGCAATGAAGCAACAATAATAAAAAAAAAGAATAATTTCGTTTCTCGTTCAAAACGGTGTTTGTTGATCATGTGGAAGAGAGTCATATAAACCGGATGCGTGTGTGTATGTACGTGTATGTGTGTGTATATGTGTATGCGTGTATGTGTATATGTGCACGTGTATATGTGTGTGTTAGTGGGCATGTGCGTGTCTATGTATGTATGTGTGTTCGTGTGATTTATTTTGTCATAGGGGACTTTTTTATCTTCACCTTGCTGCTTGATAACCTTTGTCTTAGAAGTTTCTTGGATATTTTTTTTTCCTCTAAAAGACAATAATATCTGCTGGCCTGCAACGTGATGCTTTTTATTGTGAAATACAAAAACAGCACGTAATCTAGTAAGTCGCTTGGAAATCTCCATCGTTACTTATATATATATATATATAATCATAATACTGGAATCTTTATAACAAAAACACTGTTTTGGACTAGTTTGGTTTTGTGGCTCATCAACCATTATAGGTTATTTAATGCCAAATCCATTTTATACAAATAAACGGTTCTATTTCAAACAATTCAGTTTAGTATACGTATGGTTTTTGTTTACACACAGTTAAATCTCAAAACAGTCCTATTCTATACAATTCAGTTTAGCATAAGTACACAGTTTAGTTCTATTTGCCCAATAGATAGGACCCTATCAAGTGCTACCTCTCCGGACCAGAGTGGCCCTGGGAGCGATGGCAATAAAAGAGTACTCAGTATTCCCCAAATCTCCTGCATTGCTGGAACCTCACCACCAGATTGCTTAATGTCATATACGGGAAACTCGTTGGGGAGGTCATATCCCTCCACAGAGAAGCCGTCGGCGTATTCTACAGTCCTAGGTGACTGGGAAAGAAGGCTGTTTTAAAATCTTGTAATTTTTTCTCTTAATACACACATATACATAACAAAATGTTCATTAATTTTAAAGTTAATATTTGAATTCTAAGAGATCAATCAAGAAGTAATGACTTTTTTTTATTGATTTTTATTAATTTTTCCTTTTATCTTTTTGTTGAAAGAAATTTGGGAAACGATGTGCCAAGTCTGTTAAAATGTGAAATGAATATATGAAATCAATTTTCCTGACTTTCGTCCATAATTGGTGAACTTATTGCCTTAAGGTCACTAACTCCCTTCGAAACTATCGAGTACGCCCTTCTTTATTCTTGTAAAAAGATCATGTACATCGATTTCAGATTCTGATATCACAATATTCCTTGGAAATAGCAATTTCACCAAGGGGGTTAAACCTTAGTAAAAATTATTTTCATTAATTTCAAATAATATATATTTTTTAAATCTATTGTTTAAATTATTAACAGATAGTTGAAACAAAAGATTTAGTTTTAAATATACCAAAATTTGATTAAATGTGGTCAGAGTAGTTGATAATAATTATGCCTGATACAGCCTGATTTTTTAATGGCATATCAACCTTCTTGGGTTATTTAATGCCAAATCCATCCTGCTAGAAGAACGGTAATTTAACCCATTGCTGGGAGATAATAGATATGAAAAGTTTTTCTACCACTATCTTCTTATTCGAACTGTGAAATTTCAGGATCTTTTCGTAAATATATATATATATATATATATATAGAGAGAGAGAGAGAGAGAGAGAGCATCTGTGAATTGCTGTGTGGGTCCGATTTTTATGTCTTCATGTCAACAAAACAACCACTTATTTTCGCCACATAAAATTAATCGGGCACTATATATACAGACAATTATAGGCACGATGCCTGAACAGAGATAGCTAACTTGCAGGTAATTTACATAATCAGCTTAAAACATCATTGATTAAAAAAATGTTATTAAAAAATTTAGATTGAAAATTATTCGTTGTGTTTTATTATTTGCTTTCAATTTTATTTATATCTATTTGTTTTCTTCTTTTTTAAGCGAGTGTTTTAATTATTTGTGGCTGATATTTTTAAATTAAGATATTTTAATATATTTTAAAATATTTTGATTAGTTTGGTTTGGGTTCTTTGTTTTAATGGCATATCAACCTTTGTAGGTTATTTAATGCCAAATCCATTCTCTTAGAAGAACAGTAGTGGTACTATTTAACCCATAGCTGGGAGGATACGGGGATTCATACCTTTCCCAAGGGTATTTACCCATTTACTAAAAAACAAATAGCTGCAAGATTTTCGACTCTCTGTATCTCTAGTCTTTTAACATCTCTCTCTCTCTCTCTCTCTCTCTCTCTCTCTCGTCTCTGTAGCGGACTAATTTCCTCCACCTGACTCACTCGTCCCGCTGGCGTGTCTTTTCTAACTGTCCTTGCAGCAACCTCACTCTAATAATATGTCCAGTAGGGGAAGATTCCTATTTCCGGATTTTTAGGCACCCAGCTTTTGAACATTAAAAACTCAGCCAACAAGTCTCCAAGAGACACTTAAAGTGTTTTGTTTGGTTTGGTTTCTTTGTTTAATGGCATATTAACCTTTGTAGATTATTTAATGCCAAAGCCATTCTCCTAGAAGAACAGTAGTGGTACTATTTAACCCATAGCTGGGAGGATAAGGGGGTTCATACCTTTCCCAAGGGTATTAACCTGAAAAAAATATTTTGAAATAATAAACCCATTCTTCAATTCTTCCATTCATTTTTGTTAGATTATATTGCACACGTTAAATGTGATACGACCAACCAGTGGATCATGCAGCGTATCTTTTGGTATGATACTCAATCTGTGGGTCGATTTGCACTTCAAAAAGTATAGCACGATCCACTAGTGGATTGTATCGTATTGAACTTGCTAATTTTTTTTCATATACGAGTTGAGTGTGAAAAGTAACGAGACTGTTGTTACAAAAATCTATCGTTTCTCCTTCAAAGTAATTCCCTCCGGGTGAAACGCACTTTTCCATGCTTTTCTGCTACGCTCCTAGACACTACAGGAAGGATTATTCTGGTATGTCCCCCAGCTCCATCGTTACGACTCTCTTGATGGCTTCTACTCCTTCAAAACGGGTCCCTTTGATTATTCCCTAATATTGGGGAATAGAAAAAGTCTCAGTTGAAATTCTTCAGCAAGTATATGGAGGTAACACCATGTCACGCGCACGTGTTTTTTTTTTTTTTTTTTTTTTTTAACACAAGAGTTCAAAGAGGGGCGTGAAAGCAAGACAGTGAAAGTCAAAAGTCAAAATCGTGTTGGATCATGGTGCATCCGTACAGCAGCATCGACATGACCGCTGCTTGGAAGAAGCTGCGTTTCATTTTATCGGTCGGGTCTGATTTCCATATGACCGATAGCTTATCGATAGCTGTCCATGTCTTCGTTAGCCGCGTGTCGATGTCTTTTTCGGTTGATGAGACACTGCTTCCTAGGTAGGTGAATTTGTCAACCAGTTTCAGAGAGGTTCCGTCTAGTGTGGAAATGTCGCCTGCTTGATTAAAGCATTAAACGACCAAAAATAAGACGGTACCAGAAGCATACAAAAAAAATGTTGTGGTTGTAGAAAGCTAAAATTACAGTAATATACTTTCAAAATACCCTGTTTGGTGATTATGCAATCTGCTTAAACTTCTTTTATTCATAACTCCTATAGTACACCCAGTCTCGTTACTTTTCAGACAGACCTTCCAAGTGCTAATGTTCATATTTACCCAACCCCTCCGCTCGGGCAGGATAGGACTCAAGGTAGATTTTAAAGCGGGGTTTAACAGGTTTGAATTCAGAGTTTTCTTCTCCTAGACTAGTTGCCTCACCAAGGCTGAAGAACCTAGTCTGCCCTACTATTTACCCATAGCTGGAGGGAGAATAATTGGATTCATACCTTTCCCAAGGGTATTAGTACTAAGTGAAATGCAATCAGTCTCGTCCAGGATTTGAACTCGAGTTGCCGTGTCCATTTCCTACGACGATAACCATTACGTCACGTGCACCTCCTTCCAAGCGCTAATGTTGATTCACTAAACACGAAAATAGATAATAATCGACAATTAAAAAAGATGGATCACCGTATACTGACTCTTCTTTATTGATGGCGAAAATACGTAGACACATGTGGTGAACATGTGGAGAAAAATATAGCTTTCTGGTTGAAAACTTGCACTAACAAACGGTGTTATGGAGCAACCAATATCAATTGGGCTTAGAATACGCTGACTATATTCACTGAAGAAAGTGTCCAAGGCATGACACTAAACAATATCTGAAGGTGAGGCTCCAGTACTAATGCTTTGGAGAATTTGGAATACTTCTTCATTGCCATTACTCCCAGATCCAGCCTCACACGGATTACTATTACCTGTTAGGGTCCCATCTATGGGTCAAATATTACTGTTAGGAATACTTGATATATATATATATATATATATATGTGTGTGTGTGTGTGTGTGTATTTAGGCAGCATTTCTTCGTTAATGCAAATTTCATTAAACATAATAGACATTTTATGCCTACATATTTTCTTCTGGATCCGTTCGAATTCCCGTATTACTTTTATCGTATTGGGGGGAATTGATTTAGGTATTGTCCATAGTTGTATGTATCCCTAGTACTTTCTGCCCGACTTTGGGCCATCATCAGGGGAGAATCTATTGCAAAAGTGATGTAACTTTTGTTTTAGCAAATTATTACTGTGTAAGGACGTCTTTGCCGTTGAAGATTATGGCGTTTGCTTTTAAATATAAATCTGTAAATAGTGCCAGTAGCTAAAGACATTTAAGTATATATATATATATATATATATATAAACAAAACGAAATAGAGTTCATGTGTTTTAATCAAAGAGGTGACATTTCCACACTTAAAAGAAAATCTCTGAAACTTGTGGACAAGTTCACCTACACAGGAAGCAGCGTCTTATCTACCAAAAATGACATCAACCCGTGACTAGAGTAGGCATGGACAGCCATCGATAGACTATTGTTCATATGGACGTCAGACCTATCAGATAAAATAAAGCGCAGTTTTTTCCAAGCAGCAGTCATGTCACTAGTGCTGTATGGATGCACCACATCGACACTAACTAAGCGTATGGAGAAAAAGTTTGACGGCAATTGCATAAGAATGCTGCGAATTGTATTGAACAAGTTCCAGAGGCAGCATCCCACAAAGCAGGTATTAGCAATTATCAGTAGTATTGTGTTAGCTGGTGCGTTGACACGTTGCACAATTACTTCACACCGTGTGTGAATTAAAAGCCGCACAAATGAACGTGCAACGTAATCAAATTCGGGAACTTATACTTTTTTGTTAGAACTGGGGCGTTACTTCATGGGAGCAAAAAAAAACAACAACTTTTTTTGTACGAAAGATGAGGGCGCTGTTAATCACAGTATATGAAACAGATGTTTTAAAACAATTTCTCAGCTTGTAGGAATTTTCACGATCAGATAAGCTTAGGTAAGTCTAAAGCCGTGATTTCCGACATGCTCAAAGCCATAGAGGTGTTGCATATTGACCTTCGATAGAGCCGTCAGTTAGAGATTTCTAAACAGGATTTTTCTGGTTTGTAAAGAGAACAGCGGAAGCAGGTGACGTGGCCGGAAGGATAACCGAAACGAAGACGCAGGCGTTATATTTATTCAGATAACCACAGACAGAACGGTCAGTCGCAGTCAGTAGGGCCGTCAAGTCAAAACAGAATCTGCCCTGGGCGCTACCCTTAGGAGTAGCAGTGACCCCCAGCAGAGAAGCAGAAAAAACACTGAGTGCGCTCTGAAAGTCATTACAGCAGTCCGTCAATCCTGTCGCCGAGTCCTTCGTTCCTGTCTCTTTATCTCTAACACTGACAGCCTCCGGACCTTTCGATTAATAAAGAAGAGAGAGAGAGAGAGAGAGAGAGAGAGAGAGAGTTTTATTTTATAAACAAAAGCGTTATTGCCTTTTCATTATGCCGCTATACAACGGAGGTACATCCATCGGCAAGTTAGACTTTGAGAGTATCAGGCGAGAGAGGCATCTGTGGTTCGTCGCTTTCACCACCAAAGTAATAGCATTCGGAGCTGCTGAATAATATTTTATGCTGGTAGAATATTGCAAAACTTTTCACACACCTTCATAGATACTTTTGTTTCGATCAAAATTAACTTTACGACTTTTTAATTCACTGTGGAAAAAAAGAAACTTAATTGGGCAACGGGCTTGAAAATTTTGTCCCTTGTAAAAGATGATACTTTGTATATATTAATTTTCTTTTTCAAATTTTTAATTAGTGAATTTAATAGGAATGTTTGGGCCCATTTCTTTTTTATTCATAGGTTTTCATTTAGAAGTATCGTATTCAGTGTTATTTGTTATGTGTTGTTTTTATTTGTTTGATTTTAAATCTGTCCTTCTTTCGATTGATTAATTGATTTTAACGCCACCTCAACCCTTCTAAGATTATTTCATACTTAGACGTTATGTAATCGCATTTATTGTAAGTTTATATTTGCATTTTTTATCGATAAATATTTGTTTGCGCACAGTTATAAGATATTAAGTATTCCTACCTAATACAAATAATTTGCACGTGTTTGTATGATTTCAATATGATATCGAATACGAATAATTTTCAAACAGATTTATTTTACCCATTTACCCTTTTCCAGTCAGAGTGGAACTGGGTGTAATTGACATGAAAAAGTACTCTAGTTCTCCAGGATTAAAGCTTTAACATCTGATACAATTTAATGACATACCTAGGAACCCCTCCTTTTTGGGGTGATTTGAATCTTAACTTACAGCAGGGGATGCCATCAGTGTTTTCTAAGCCCTGCCGACAGGTTGATATCTCTTTTACTCTGATAAATGTGAATGCAGGGTCTGAACTCTGTTTTACAGAAAGTTGATAGAAAATCTTATGGAAACTTCGTAGAAAATCTTATTGAAACTTGGTAGAAAATCTTATTGAAACTTAGCAGAAAATCTTATGGGAATTTGGTAGAAAACCTAATGGAAACTTGGTCAAATATCTTATTGAAACTTGGCAGAAAATCTTATTGAAACTTGGTAGAAAATCTTATGGGAATTTGGTAGAAAATCTTATGGGAATTTGGTAGAAAACCTAATGGAAACTTGGTCAAATATCTTATTGAAACTTGGCAGAAAATCTTATTAAAACTTGGTAGAAAATCTTATGGGAATTTGGTAGAAAATCTTATGGGAATTTGGTAGAAAACCTAATGGAAACTTGGTCAAGTATCTTATTGAAACTTGGCAGAAAATCTTATTGAAACTTGGTAGAAAATCTTATGGGAATTTGGTAGAAAACCTAATGGAAACTTAGTCAAATATCTTATTGAAACTTGGCAGAAAATCTTATTGAAACTTGGTAGAAAATCTTATGGGAATTTGGTAGAAAATCTTATGGGAATTTGGTAGAAAACCTAATGGAAACTTGGTCAAATATCTTATTGAAACTTGGCAGAAAATCTTATTGAAACTTGGTAGAAAATCTTATGGGAATTTGGTGGAAATCTAATGAAAACTTAATAGAACATATGCTACTTTTAAAGTAAAAAAAAAAATGGAAATGTTTTGTAAGATGTGATATGTTCAAATAATTATAAAACGGAAGTAAAAAAACCGCAAGTCCTTACTTTACCAAACGTGAAATATTACTGATATTTCCCGACGTCTTTTCCAGATTAGTTCCTTTTTCGTTTTTTTTTTTATTCGTTTTTTATTTCTTCTTTTATTTTTTGTTCTGTTTTTTTTTTTTTGCTTTTGTTTTTTGACTATGATGTAGTCAGAAGATAATATCTTAAATTTTATTCAAGAGATAATATCAAATCAGAAACAGTCAGGCCTACTAATAAAAATTAATATTGCTGATTCAGTCTTCGAAAAGGAAAAGAAAAATTTTGTTATTTGTATCTGATGATATTTCTTTTATTTTGCATTTTTTTTAATAGGAAAAACAATAAAACGATATCTTTTATTTGTTTGATAGGAAAGATATGGCTTCCGTCTGCACAGAAGGCTATTTAAAGATACCTCCAACTCGGAAATTCTATTGGTAAGAAACACATGAGCGTAATGATTAGATAAGGTATGAGACAGGAATGACAGATCGGACAGGCCCTCAAAAATGTCTGGGTGAAAGAATCTATTGGGCAGGAAAGGATGGTGTAGAAGATGGAGGAGAGGAAAAAGGATCAGTATACACGCATGCATGATGATGATGATAACTGCGTCTTGTCACAAAATGATAATTCTAAACGTCCGCCCTATCAGTGAGGACTAGAATAGGTCCACTGTACCCTCTGCCGAGGATAAGTTCCCCAAGGCAATAAAAGGGTGTCCAGATATGACACTAAACTTCATCCACTTGTGAGGCTCTAGTCCTGGAGCTCTTGAGAATATGGAGTCATGACTTCGTTTCCATGACTCCTAGGGCCACTCTGATCCAGAGTGATAGTGGCTGCTTCGGTTCAATCAATTGGTCAAATAAATGTTTAAAAGTAAGGAGAATTATATAGGAATATTTAAAATCATCTATGTAGAAAGAAATCATTATTCTAATTAAAAATGAATAGTTACTAGAAAACATATGATTGTAAAAAAAGATTACGTGGAACCTTAAATAAGTTTCCAGACTTTTTTTTTGTACATGTATTTAAAATAATCGTAGACTTCAGAATTCAGTATGTTATTGCTATACATCTTATAAAATGACTGACCAATTTTTATGATTTCAGCTTCAAATGAACAGCTACAGCAGCAATTGGAATACACCCGACTAAAGCCTGATTGTCACAACTGGTGAGTTTCAAAAATGCAATCTGGACATGAGGGCCCTTTAGAAGAACAATATGCAATAAAATTCTATTTTAAATTTGGAAAAAATGCAACAGAAACGTATGGAATGCTTCAGACAGTTTTTGGACGATCTTGTATGAATCAAACATCAGTTTTTGAGTGGCATAAGAGATTCAACGGAGGCAGGGAGTCTGTGAGGGATGATGAGAGGTGTGAAAGGAGTAAGGAAGTCAATACACCAGAGTTTATTGGCTAAAGGGTTAGGGTTAAGGTTACTATGTTGAGGTTTTAAGAGAGTTCAGCAAGAGATTCCTTGGAAAGAGGCCCGCACTCTTCAAATTGGGTCAGTGGCATTTCGACCAGGACAATGCACCAGTCCACAATCCTTGTCACAAACTATTTGACCAAGATGGGCATCAACACAGTTCCCCACCCTCCCTATTGTCGAAACCTTGTGTTACGTTTCGCTCTGACCAAACAAACGACAACACGTAATATATATAATAATATATATTTATTTTCTCGACGGACGCTTGTGTGAAGTAGGAGCGATCAGGAGAGGCATTCGAATTATTCGTCTATGAGGCCTGGACTCTTCGGTGAAAGTAGACGGGGCAACGACGTGACAAGCTTGCGTGAACAGCGGAATTTTTCTCTGTCTTCCGTTCAATTCGTCGGCCTTATATTTCCATCAAACTCCCACGCGAAGATATGGACACGCCTCCACGCCCCCGTGATCTCTTCCCATAACTGGCCAACGGAATATGCATTCCCGCCGTCTTTGGAATGGCATGTTTGATCGTCATCGAGCGGAAATAACTGTCATGCAGTTCACAGGTCACTCTCTTCCGGTGCATCCCTTTGTGACGGCACCGTGGGATTTTTACCTTGTCCCATATTGTCAGCCAAGCTCGCCTACGCGATCTCTTCCCATAACTGGCCATCGGAATATGCACTTCCGCCGTCTTTGGAATGGCATGTTTGATTGTCATCGGGCGGGAATAACTGTCATGCAGTTCACAGGTCACTCTCTTCCGGTGCATCACTTTGTGACGGCATCGTGGGATTTTTACCTTGTCCTATATTGTCAGCCAAGCTGTATTTTACACTTGCTCTCTGTGACTTTTGCTTATTCCCTAAGCTCACCAGCTGCCGTTATGAGACAATTGAGGAGATGAAAAAGGCTGTGACGAAGGTCATTGATAAACTCAGACAAGAGGACTTCCATGGGGCCTTCCAGAAGTTTTTGGAAAGGTACAACAAGTGCATTGAAGCCGGAGGAGATTACTTCGAAGGGGACTAGAGTTTCATGTGTGTACTATCAATAAAAGTGCCCATACGAAAAAAGTCTGGAACCTTATTTAATGATCCTCGTATATATATATATATATAAGGATATATATTACCTTTTAAAATTAATTTCGAACACTAATTACGTTCCACAGTTTGGAAAAAGAGCGCTAGTAATCGAAATAGAATGTTAAAAACTTTCCGATGTTTGTTTGTTTGTTTTTTATTTGGGGTGGGTATAGCATATCGTAGGTTATTTAATGGCCAATCTATTTCGAACAATTCAGTACAGTTTTCTTTCACACAGTTTCACACAGTTTAAATGTGAAAACAGACTTATTTCAATCTATTCAGTTTAACATAAGTACACAGTTTAAATGTCAAAAACAGTTCTATTTTATAGAATTCAGTTTAGCATAAGTACTGTTTAAATGTCAAGCCCATAGATTGGACCCTATCAGGTGCTACCACTCCGTAGCTAAGTGGACATGGGAGCAATGGTAACAAAGGGGTACTCCGCATTTCCCAAAGCTCCAGCATTACTGAATTGCTAAGTGTCATATACAGGACATTAGTTGGGAGAGTCTTACTTTTCTGTAGAGATGCTGTCAGTGTATTCTGCAGTTCCTACCGACTGGGCCAGAAGGAAATAGTGGTAGAACATATATACACATACATATATATATGTGTGTGCGTGTGCGTGTGTGTTTGTGTGTGTGTGTTCTATTTCTATTAACTACTCTGTAAATGCTTTAAAATGAAAACCGAAAAGTTTAACTTCGGCAAATAATTGAACTATGAATAAAATCATCTATTGAATGCCTTTCTTTTAATATTTCACATATTCACACACACACACACATATATATATATATATATATATATATATATACACACATATATATATACGTGTGTGTGTGTGTGTGTGAGTACATATGATTGTCGGGTGAAAAGGTCATACGCTGACAAAGATACCATCATAGAATCTCATCAAATTAGTTTTATTTTTCAACATAGCCCACCTCATTTATATATAAGTAAAGTTGACGACCGTAGTCGAGGGCGACCTGAATGTCCTCTTTTCAATATCAACTAAATCGAGGTGTAGGGAAGGGGGTTACTCCTTTCCCTGAAATGCTTCACTTTAGCCTTGAAACATACCTTATGATGCTGAATATTAAGCAAGGAGGTATCAAGTACCATTCTTTGATTCTTTGGTATAGCTCGACCTGGGATTGAACCCCGGTTTTCTTGGCCATTGGCAAACACTATATATATATATATATATATATATATATATATATATAAAGTTTGAAATACCAGTTCAAGTCCGAAGAGTAAGAAATAATGTAGCAGAACGAACGCCCAAATCTAGTTGGCAAAACCTTTCCTTCCTCACACGCTAGTGTGATTATCTCATAGAGTAATCAGAAGTTACCTGTGACTCGCAAATTTTCCCGTATCGTAAAAAACACTAAAAAAAAGCAAAAAAATTGACCTCATGCCTTTCAGCTAGACTTTTAAATGCTTATCTTCTAACCTGTTTTCCGTGCAGGTTTCTAGAGAGAAAGGTGGGAGCGAAGCCAAAAGAATCTGTGGAAATTGACCCCAAGAATTTGAATCACCCGGGGTTAGAGTAAGACATTTAGAGAAAAATGTACGCATGAAGTTTCGTGTTTTCCAAAATATCCGTTAAAGAAAAATAACACACGCTGATAAAAAAAAAAGGGGAAAAAAACCGTGAAAAGCAGGTGTTGTTGTTAATATTTCAGTTAGAATGAGCGAAGATAGAAAGGAATTTTTTTTCTTTAAAATACGGGGGCATTCTCTTTCATATGATGTATGGAAATGAAATTAAAAAAGCTAGAACGCTGAGTATTACGCAATAAATAGATAGGTTATTCGTGGAGACTAGTAGGTAAATAGATAAGAAGTCACGCTATGTGAGTAAAAATGATGCCAAGGAAAATTATATATATATATATATATATATATGCTCCTGTATGAATATGCATGGAACATATCGATACAAAACGCTGCCTCCCAACAACCTTGACACTGGATTTAACATTATTGTGTACGTATTACTGCCAGAAAACTGTAATATATATATATATATATATATATATATATATATATATATATACTCTCTCTCTCTCTCTCTCTCTCACACACACACACACATACACACACACACACACACAAACACACAAACACACACACACACACATATATATATATATATATATCTTTTTGCTGGTCCAACGGGAGAAAAGTACATGAATTAGTCGGAAAGTGAATTTGGTATTTTAGATTTTGTTTTCATAACTTTGCTTTATACGTGTTTCTGACTTCATAGTCGTGCTCAAGAAGCTCATCCTAAACACAACAATAAATTCTGAAACACGGTTAGCGCAAAGTTATAAAAAAAATCTAAAATTCACTTGCGGACTTATTCATTTATATATATATATATATATATATATATATATATATATATATATATATATATATAAACAGTTTCTATATGCCCACCTACTGGCATTTAGACGAACAGGAGATGCGAGACACTGCTGGAGAAGAAAGGACACACTCATAAGCAACGGTTCTCCTATGAACCCCTTTACAAGGACGCGTAAGTGTAGGACGACCTGCTAGAACTTATCTACAATAGCTCTGTACGAGAACAGGATGTAGCTTAGATGACCAGCCGGAAGCGATGGATGATAAAGACGGATGACGAGAGAGATAGATAGGGAAATCCGTGCGAGCAGCACGATGTGGTGATGATGATATATAAGAGAGAGAGGAAGAGAGGAAGAGAGAGAGAGAGAAAGAGAGCGAGAGAAAGTTTGTTTGTTTGTTTGTGTGCGTGTGTGTGTGTGTGCGTGTGTGATCTCTAGTACTATCTGGTAATTGCATAGACCACAGGGATGTGGATTCATGCCTTTTCCAAGTTTTATTAGTGTCAAAGGAGCAGCCTCACCAGACAACTGACGGTGGAAGAGAATATTGAGATAAGGATTCATTCATTTCTCAACGATATTAGAGTTAAGAAAATATAAAAAGTCTCAGCCGACTGACGATGGGATAGAATTCAGATTAATACTTTTTCAAAGGGTATAAGTGTTTTTATGCGAATATAACCTCAACCGACCGTTTACGGTAATTACTTGACAATATGAAAGAGAAAGAAAAAAAAATGATTGTCTGAGTAGGCTGGTTTATTTAGAGGCAACCTTCCGCCATTGAAGAATCATAAAACTATGTGTCAAGTGATGTCTATTGTGAAGCAACTTAGTCTCTCTTTATAGAAAGCGCAGGTCCTTAACAATTTAATGTTAAGTATTCTTTAAGATCTGTGCTTGGACAATTTACAGAAATAGAATCTTGAATATAAATTGCATCAATCACTAAATTTCTTGAATGTCACGTCAGTTAAATGCTCTCAAGATATAGCTCATCCATTGTGACAAGTTTTGGCGCTCAAATTTTGTTTGTCCATCTTATAACAAAAAGACTAATCGTCGCAAGTTAAATGCTATGCCAGTTGTTATTTAATTTTTTCTAATAATTCATCTTGATTTTAGTTACTTTTTATTATAATTTACCGAGACTAAAAATATCTTGCTGCGTGGATCAAAACTAAAAAACAAGTCCCACCCTCGAAGTGGTTTTACTTTGGTAAGTTTGTCTGTGTATCAAATTTCAAGATACCCATCGATTTACAGGTGTTTATAAATAGGACTGCTATATATAGTAAAGTTGGCGATTATAATCGAGGGTGACTCGATGGCTCCCTTTCCAATAGCTACTACACAGAGGTGTAGGGGAGGGAGCTACTCCTTTCCCTGAATTGCTCCACAACCTTTGATCCTCACCTTATTATGCTAAGTATTAAGCAAGGTGGTATCAAGTATCATTTTTCGTGTCGCGACCTGAGATTGAACCCCAGTCTCCCCGACCATTGACGAACACTTTACTGATTCGGCCAATATATATATATATATAATACCAACCCCTTCACACAAGCAGGATGTGACACAAGGTCATTTTTTAACGAATTTTAACAAATTTGTATTGAGAGTTTTCTTTCTCCTAGACCGGTTGCCATGCGAATGTTAAAAAGTCCAGTCTGTCCTACTATTTACCCATAGTTGGAGGAATAATAGTTGGGTTCATATCTTCCCTAATGTCATCAGCACTATGAGAAATGTAAACAGCCTTCTCCAAGATTTGAACTCGGTTCGTTTGCAATGATAATAACTATTACCACTCGAATGCCTCTAACATCATATACAGGGGGCATCTGCGGTGTAATGGTTATGTCCAAGGAAACAGACATGTCGAACCGACTTCAAATCCTGAACGAGGCTGTTAGCATTTCACAGAGCACTAATACCTTTGGGAAATGTATGGATCCAATAATTCTCTCTCTCTCTCTCTCTCTCTCTCTCTCTCTCTCTCTCGCAATTAATAAATAGTAAGGCAGACTATGTTCTTTAACCTTGGTATAGACTCCGGTATAGGAGAAAAAAAACTCTGAATTCAAACCTATTAAACTCCGCTTAAAGATTGACCTTATATAGCATCTTGCTCGTTTGGCGGGGTTAGTACATATACATACATATATATATATATATATATATATATAGAGAGAGAGAGAGAGAGAGAGAGAGAGAGAGAAATTGAAAGACAAAGTAATCCAAAGTGGAGAATTTAATGTAAAAGAAAGTCGACGCTATTACGTTTCTTCTTCAGGACTTAGAAAAGATATCGAGTATCGTTAGATCAACGATGGATGTTTAATGAAATACAAAACAAGGAAATTATATATACAGAGAAAGGGGAACACCCGTTTAATCAATAAATCAGCTTTTATATTTCATACTTCCATATATATATATATATATATATCGTATACAACCTCTCAATTGAATACCTAAATAATTGAAACTATCTAAGTATATCCAATAATGGAATATCCAATAATTGAAACTATTTAAGTAAAAGTTAGCGACCATAGTCGAGGGTGACCCGAAGGCTCCCTTTTCGATAGCTACTACACCAAGGTGTAGGGGAGGGCGCTACTCCATTCCCTGGATTGCTCCACTTTACCCTTGAACCGTACCTTATAATGCTGAGTGTTAAGCAAGGTGGTATCAAGTTCCATTTTTAAAGTCTTTGGTATGACTCGACCTGGGATTGAACCCAGGTCTCCCGGGCCATTGGCGAACACTCTAACCGCTGGGCCAATGTCCCGGTTGAAACTATTTAAGTGTATGTAAACAAATACAAATGACCTCCGGCTCGTTTAAAATAATGTTACCTACAAAATATCTGTTTGCGGATCCTATATATTTAATAATAACATTATATATATATATATATATAAAACAGAAATTTGGCACAAAATATTCTGCAAGGGTTGACATACCATAAAACCCAACCAAACAACATAGTCCAAAAGTGAATGTAAAACTACGAATAAAGTTCTAACTCGTATTACTACGATGTCATACTCCAGCACCTTAGTCTCTACTCTACGGAGACTTGCCTAACCCTTAGAGGACAATTTTCCATAGCAAACTCAAGTTTCTTGGAGTAAAACAATTAGTTCAAGACATATTGGAAGCTGAGGAAGTTAAAGTGAAATGCCGGAATTTCTAGACAAAGATTGATAATTATGATCGTTGATTTTTTTTTTAATTTCTTTTGACAGTTGTCTTGGAAAAGACTAATCGTCGCAATTACGAAAAGTTAAATGTTATGCTAGTAATTATTTTTTTTTTACTAATAATTCATCTTGATTTTAGTTACTTTTTATTATAATTTACCATGACTAAAAATATCTTGCTGCGTGGATCAAAACTAAAAAACAAGTCCCACCCTCGAAGTGGTTTTACTTTGGTAAGTTTGTCTGTGTATCAAATTTCAAGATACTCATCGATTTACAGGTGGTTATAAATAGGACTGCTATATATAGTAAAGTTGGCGATTATAATCGAGGGCGACCCGATGGCTCCCTTTCCAATAGCTACTACACCGAGGTGTAGGGGAGGGAGCTACTCCTTTCCGTTATCATCAAAATATTTCAGAATTAATATCCATGTCACTTAAGTTTTTTAAAAAGTTTTATTTAAGAATTTTATTTTTCACATAATCTAAAACTCTAGATTGTTAAACTAGAGAAAAAACTATGTTCATAAATTGTGATGCTTAAAGTTTAGTCGGCCGTCTCAAGCCACGAACTTCTGTAATGGATGAAATACGGTTTGACTTCAAACCAAATCATATTTCCTCGAGACACCCTCATTAAAATCTCCAATAATGTTAAATAGTTGAAAGGGATACAAAAATATTAAAAAAAGACTAATGCTTATTTCTACACTGCCTTTTAAAAATATAATTTAAATGTGACACATAAGTATTTTAAGAAACGTCGCTTATTTATTGTCACAGAGAATAAATAAGCGACCCGAATTCAAATGTTGTGTGACACTGTTTGAATTTCACTTCGTACTAATGCCCTCTGCTTTCCCTTCCTATGGACAGGTAAATAGTAGAGGAGACTGTTTCTTTTTAGCTTTGTTTAGACAACCAGTCTAGGAGACGGAAAACTGATTTCAAAGCAGTTTTAATCCCTCCTTAAAATTGTACTTGTGTCACATCCCACTTGTGGTGGAGGGGTTGGGTAAATATATACAATCATTCCCCGGAGCTTTTTAAAAAATTCTTTTCTAATAAGAAAGCTAACAAATATATTTCATTTTCATTTTAATTAATGTTCTTTCAAATAATTTTACGTGCCAACCGAATAAGGTTTTAAAAGAATACAGATATTTATCAAAATAATTTAACAGTTGAAATTTTGTACCACACATTGATCTTCAAATCAGTTCATTGATTTTAGTTGTTTTGAATTTTAAATAATTCAATCTTAAGATAATAAAAGGTTCAAGAATTACTTATATAATAGATATATATGTAAATAAGTTGGAGAAGGAAAACTCTGAATTCAAACCTGTTAAACTCCGCTTAAAAATTGACCTTGTGTCATATCCTGCCCGAGCGGAGGGGTTGGGTAAATATGCATACACCGTCGAGAAATCGTAAGACTGATCGTCAAGTGATGACTGTAGCTAAGGAACAAGTTCTCCCCTTTGAAGGAGCAGAGGAAATTTTGGGTGTACAAGCCACCAATAAGTTCTTTTTTGTCTTGACCCTAAGCATATTTACTGCTGTAAATATGGAAAGTGCAGGCCCTTAAAGACATTACAATTTCACTTTTAAGCATTTCTCAAGATTCGTCCTTAGCTAGTTTACTGGAATAAGATCTTTTATATAAACGCCATCACCCACAAAATATTTTTTCTAGTAATTCATCTTGATTTTTGTTGCTTTTCATCAAAACTCACCAATAGTCTCCGGCAGTGTAGATAAAAAAATAAAAAATAAACTCCCGGTAAGATTTGAACCGATATCTCTTTCATCTCAAGAAGCTTACTGGTATACAGCAAAAGAAATATCTATGTGTCTACCCAGCCGCTCTGCATGAACAGGATGCGACACAAGGTCAGTTTGCTCACTGGAGTACAATTGGTTTGAATTCTGAAGTTTTCCTTCTGCTAGGCTGGTTTCTTAACCAAGCTTAAAGAATGCAGTCTGCATTACTATTTGCCCATAGCTGTAGAGAGAATAGATGCATTTTCCCAAGGGCATTAGCAAGAAATGAAATTGGAGGTGCCCGTGGTGTAATGGTTATCGTCGTAGGACATGGACACGGCGACACGAGTTCAAATCCTGGACAAGACTGATTGCATTTCACATGACACTAATACCCTTGGGAAAGGTATGAATCCAATTATTCTCCCTCCAGCTATGGGTAAATAGTAGGACAGACTGGGTTCTTCAGCCTTCGTGAGGCAACTAGTCTAGGAGAAGGAAAACTCTGAATTCAAACCTGTTAAACTCCGCTTAAAAATTGACCTTGTGTCATATCCTACCCGAGCGGAGGGGTTGATAAATAGGATTAGCAAGAAATGAAACGCAAACAGCTTCGTCTTGTATTTGTGCTCAAATTACCATTCTATTTCTTACAATAATAAACATAATTCTAAACGCACCTTCAATGTGTGTGTATGTGTGTGTTCAGCAGTAACGTCACATATTAGCGAGATTTTTAATTGAGCAATTCTCTTAACGTATTCTTAGAGAATAAAATCATTCTTGTCCTATTTGTAATTGAACAATATCTGGAGTTGGAGGCCTGAGTATTTCTTGCTGTAATTTACCATATTTACCAACCCCTCCGCCCGGGCAATTTTTAAGCGGAGTTTAACAGGTTTGAATTCAGAGTTTTCCTTCTCCTAGACTAGTTGCCTCACCAAGGCTGAAGAACCTAGTTTTCCTTACTATTTACCCATAGCTGGAGGGAGAATAATTGGATTCATACCTTTCCCAAGGGTATTAGTGCTATGTGAAATGCAATCAGTCTCGTCCAGGATTTGAACTCGTGTCGCCGTGTCCATTTCCTACGACGATAACCATTATACCACGGGCACTTCTTGCTGTAATTTACAATCACATACCGAAATTATATCTTTTTACCTGACCTTTATGTTACAGTCAAGATATGAATAGCTGGTCTGAAATCAGTTTTCCTTCTCCTGGACAAGTTACCGAACTAAAGCTAAAGAACCAAGTCTGCCCTACTATTTACCCACAGCTAAAGAGAATAAAATACAGATGAATGCTTTTTTCCAAAGACATTAACGCCAAGTGAAAAGTAAAAAACCTTTGTGCAGGATTTGAACTCAGATCGTCGATTCCATTTTCCTAGGACGATAATCGTTACACTAAGTACGCTTCCAATTAAAGAGAAACATTATGTATGTCTACTAATGTCTCTTGTCGAGCTGTCTGTCATTGCGCATGTGTCATATATGCAGGCTATCTTCAGCTATTTCTACACCAGGTAATGGCTGTTATATAATTTTTATCTGGACAATACTCGTCACTCGAGACAGGTTTTGTGATTCAAATTAAAGTCAGTTGTAAAAGAAAAAAAGGATAAAGTATCAAAATGATTACAATTAAGAGAAGTACTTGACTACTAATATAATGTTGTACTGAAACTGGTTATATTTTTAGGTATGTCATCTATTGTAGTGATCATTATCATCATCATGTCGTGCCGCTAGCACGGATATACCTGACCCTCTATCGCCACTTTTCCCTATCGTTCATCGCTTCTGGCAGGTCTTCAGGACGACATCCCGTATCCTCACATAGCTGCTGTATGTATGTTCGAGCTGGTCATCCTGCTTTTGCTTGGCCATATACGGGGATCCATAGGAGTACATCACTGATGAGTTCGACCTTGCTTCTCCAGCTGTGTCCTGCGTGTCTGGTTCGTCTAGCTTGTATAGTTTTCGTGATAGGAGGCTATTGGCCGTATAGTTGGTGCTTTGTGGAGTGTTGCCGCCAGGACTTGTTCAAGATTGCACGTAGCATTCTTGTGTAATTGCCGTCTAGCTTCTTCTTCAGCCGTTTAGTTAGCGTCCAAGTAGTGCATCCCTATAGCAGTATCGATACAACCACTGCCTGGAAGAAACTGCGTTTCATTTCATCGGTCAGGTCTGATTTCCATATGATCGAGAGCCTATTGATAGCTGTCCATGCTTTCGTTAGCCGTGTGTCGATGTCTTTTTCGGTTGATGAGACGCTGCTTCCTAGGTAGGTGAATTTGTCTACTAGTTTCAGAGAGGTTCCGTCTAGTGTGGAAATGTCACCTGTTTGGTTATAACACATATATTCAATTTTGTGTGCATTGACGTGGAGGCCAATGCCTGCAGCGGCTCGTTTCAAGTTATGCAGTACTAGCATATATACACGTACCGATTAGCCAGAAAAACACATTTATGTATAGGTATAACTATATTTTTACGTCCTATGAATTTACTTAATACCCAAGAAAATATATGTGTATGGATATGTGTGTACATACGTGTATATATGGGTATAAGTATGATAAGACGTTCGTGGTGTAATGGATACCATTGTAGGAAATGGACACGACGACGCGAGTTCAAATCTTTGGCAAGACTATTTGCATTTCACACAGCGTTAATACTCTTGAGAACCGTGTGGATCGAACTGTTCTCCCTCTAACAATGGGGAAATAGTCGGGGAGACTGGGCTTTTAAACTTAGTATGGCAACCGGTCTAGTAGAAGGAAAACTCTGAATTCAACCTGTTGTTTTGCTTAAAAATTGACCTTGTGCCACGTCGTGCTCGTGTGGCAGGGGTAGGTAAATATACACAGGCATTTGTGAAAGCATAAATACACACTCATACAGGTAAATATGCACAGATGTATCGGATTCTCTCGTACATATACATATACATATGCATACACACAGAATATATATATACACACACAAACACTAACGTAGATTAGTAACAAAAACACGCACATACATGTGCGTAGAAGGCATAATTAAGTACACACACATTTTCTCTGAGGAAAGAAAAGAGAGGAAAGAAGGTCCATAGCAGATATCCAATGAGATCGTCACAGACAATTAAATTCAAAGGAACGACCATAAACCATTGAAAGAGAATCAACCAAAATCCATTGACCAGTCAGTTGGGGCTGTAGAATACACTGACTGCACCTATGCAGAGGGATAAGACCCTCTAACGAGTGTCCTGGGTATGACACTAAACAATCTGATGAGGAGGTTCCCGCAATGCTGGAGCTTTAGGGAATACGGAGTACCCCTTCATTGCCATCGCTCCCAGGTCCACTCTGGCCCGGAGTGGTAGCACCTGATAGGGCCCTATCTATGGGTTAAATAGAACTAACAGCATACTTATGCTAAAATGAATTGTTTGAATAAACTGATTAGCTTGAAATAGAAATGTTTTTGACAATTAAACCGTACTTACATTTAAACTGCGTGCTTATGCTTAACTGAATTATTTCAAATAGAACTGCTTTTCTATATTAAAACTGTATTTACACTTAACTGAATTGTTACATATAACTGCTTGAATAGTTTGAAATAGAAATGTTTTTAACCATTAAACTGTGTGCTTATGCTAAACTGAATTGTTTTAAAAAGAACAGATTATTTACATAACAATGGATTTGGCGTTAAATAACCTACAAAGGTTGATATGCCATAAAACCCAATAAACCAACCAACCAAAATCCAAAAAATTCATGACCTATCTCATAACTACTATTCTTGCCCAGTCGGCTAGGGTTGTAGAATACACCGACTGCACCTTTGCAGAGGGGTAAGACCCTCCCCCCAATGAGTGTCCTGATATGACACTAAACAATCTGATGGTGAGGTTTCAGTGGTGCTTGGACTTCGGGGAATGCGGAGCACCCCTTCATTGCCATTGCTCTCAGGTCCACTCTGGCCCGGAATGGTAGCACCTGATAGGACCCTATCTATGGGTTAAATAGAACTAAACTGCATACTTATGCTAAACTGAATAGTTTGAATTAGAACTGTTTGACTAAACTGAATAGCTAGAAACCGAAATGTTTGTGACAATTAAACCGTGTACTTACATTTAAACAGTGTAGTTATACTAAACTGAATTGTTTGAAATGGAACTGGTTTTGGCATTGAAACTACTTATACTAAACTGAATTGTTTATATAGAACTGTTTTGACTTTTAACTCTGTGTAAACAAAACCTATACCTATACTTAACTGAATTAGCTGAATTGCAAATGTTAGAATAAACTGAATAGTTTGAAATAGAAGTGTTTTTGATAATTAAACTGTGTACTCATGCTATACTGAATTGTTTGAAATAGAACTGGTTATTTGTATGAAAATGGATTTGGCGTTAAGTAAGCAACAAAGGATACCATAAAATCCAACCAAAACCAACCAACCAACCAACCAACAGCTACTATTCGAGAAAGAACAATTTAAAATCCTCCCGTACATAACCTTTCTTTTTATTACTTGGAGATGGTATTCAGATATTTGAAACATGTGTAGTAAAATGAAAATTATACACGTGTACGGAATCAATAGAAAAATACATACCAAAATTGAAAATACATGCGAACATTTTTTATTTATCTATCTATATATATATAATTGAAAACAAAAGGAAGCAGTTGTCAGTTGTCAGAAATTAAGATAGGTGTTACAGGTAGAAAAGGTAAACATATGTATAATATAGACTTATTGGTAATAATTTTCTGAATTTTCTCTAATTCGTGAATTTAGCGTGAAACTCCCCGTCTTGAAGAATAAGTTTGTGATTAAGATAGATAGATAGATAGATAGATAGATAGGTATGGGTGTATTCAACGAGAAGAGAAAAAGAGTGATGAAAGAAGATAAGTATAAAGAGAAGAAATTAGTTTGTACCAATGAATATATATTATATAGATACACGTATACTAGAAAACGTTTCAAAAGTTAATCATGAACACATTTTCTCATACTTAAATCTAAATAGATGGTCTTTAGTCACACAGTTGTGTCATAGAGAAAATTCCAAGTGTACATGTTTCGCTTTGTATCTATATATCAGTGTTTCTATTCTTGCACGTATGCCAACTTTGTAAACGCTCGCAAACGTGCGAATTTGTCTTCGAATACCTGTATGTTCAAATCAAATTGTATTTGTCATTGCGTGAATATATATCTGTTTACGAGTATATGTGTAAAGTTGATTGCTTGCATGTGTATGTATTCACTGTATGTCAGCAACTGAGTATGTCTTGTGCATTTTAATTTGATAGGCGCAGAAATTGGCCCTGAACCAAATCAAAAAGTGGTGGAAGAGCCCTGCCAATAGACGTGTCCAAGAAGTCTGGCTCATACGCTACTCTGGGTAATATCACGTTGGCCGACAAGATGCCTGATGCTCTCAGCTATTAAAAAACGTGACAGTTAATCAACTGGCCAATCAGGACACGACTCCATAAAGGCCAGTTGGTACACATTACACTCAATAACCAGCCGAGAAGAGAAATTTTTCTGGACAATGCTTCTCTCTATCCTCAAGTTTTGTAGTTGACACAAATTCTTATATTCAAAGCAAAGTATCTTAAAGACTATATCAGATATTGGAGAATTGTTGATAAGTTTTTTGCTTGATTCCAATGCTTCGCTTTTAGAGATTTCACTAGTTGATTGATTAATTGATTTTATAAATTGATTTGCTGATTGATTGATAGCATACAAATTCGTTTAATACTAATAATTTTCGGGTTTCATTAAGTTATCTTTATTTAATCACAGTCATTTGTTTACATTCAGTTCTGTGGTTTCAAGAAACTAATAATAATCCCTTGTAAACAATTCTAGCCTCATGTAACTCTTCTTAATACAATGTACAGTTATATGGCATCAAGTATTGTTCTAGAATACAAACAATTTGCACACAGTTGTATAGTTTCAAGCATTCCTATCTATTACTAATATGGCCCAGTCGGCTGACGCTGCAGAATACACCGACTGCATTTCTGCGAAGTGGTAAGACACTCCACCACTAACGAGTGTCCTGGTATGACACCAAACAATCTGTTAATGAGGTATCAGTAATGCTGGAGCTTTGGGGAACGCAGAGTACTCATTCATTGCCATCACTCCCAGGTCAACTCTAGCCCGGAGTGGTCGCATCTGATAGGGTCCAATCTATAGGTCAAATAAAACTATTTGACATTCAAACTATGTACTTATGCTAAATTGAATTGTTAGTAATAGAACTACTTTTTACATTTAACTGTGTGTAAACAAATGATTGGTGTTTGATTGAATTGTTATTGATACATAGGAATACTTGAAAATATTTAACTTTGTTGACATGCTAAACTGAATTGTTTGAAATAGAACTGCTTGACCATTTAACTGTGTGTAAACAAATGACTGGTGTTTTATTGATTCTTTTGTTTGTTTGTTTTTTTTGTTTAATAGCATATCAACCCTCTTGGGTTATTCAATGCCATATCTATCCGTCTAGAAGAACAGTAGTAGTACTATTTAACCCATAGCTGGAAGGATAAGGGGGTTCATATCTATCCTTTGGGTATTTGTCCGAAAGAGAACGTAATAGCTTGACTGGAGTTCGAACTCTCTTCCTAGGATTCAGTAGTCCAGCACTTTAACCATTATACCCCCTTAATTGAATTGTTGATTATTCATCGTGATACCTGAAAACATTAAACTGTGTGCAAACAAATGATTGATAGTAAATAGAATTATTCGTATTAGACAGAAATAAATGAAAGCATTTAACTGTGAAAAAAATGTTTTCAGACTGGTTTAAAGATGTTATCAACAAAATATATTCAGAAATCATATATTTAACGGATATGTAAAAGAGAATTTGACCTTAAATCAACTACATAAAATCAAACTAAAACAAACCTAACTAAACTAACTGTAATAAATTGTATACAGTTGTATACTTTTAAGTATTCCTATCTAATGCTAATAATTATATGGTTTCAAGTGAACAATAATAATAATAAAAATAATCCTTACTAAATAATAACAGCTTCAAGTTACTATGCTGCATAACCCTTACCTCTACAATAATCCGTTATATGTACATGCCTTACACTAGGATCGATCGGGTCCCATATTCTCATTCCCCTTCGTTCTTCCCTTCACTTCGTCCCTTCTGTGGTCAGTCATCTTTTCGCTTCAGTCACTCTGATGTCTGCTTTGTACGGGCAACTTTGCTCTTATTCACCTATGAGGAATGACTATGCTACCACAATATCATGTGCACATTTTACTTTGTGTTTATTGACGACTTTTCCCTTTAGTACCCGTTGCGGCCTAAACAGGGAGTTAGAGAGCAAGATGGAGCGTTTCACCGCTCAGGCTGGTTATTTCATACTAACTAACTAACTTTTTCTAACTCCAACACCGTTTTGGTCTCCTGGGGGAAATCATCTAATCAGACCGGTGATCCCAGATTTACCTCGAGTTTAACAGCTGTCAATCACACTCGTTAACATAGTAGTATTTTTTCACTCTGGACCTGACTTGAATACCATACTGAATGTCAGAAATAGATCTCTTTGATCTATAATATAACATTCCTACCATAATCATTTTAACCCTCGTCTCAATTCGGAGATTAATCTTTTATATGATTCTCTTTATAATTATTTTAATTCCATTTTTGTTCTTTCACATCAGATAGCATACATTACAAAATTATAACATTTAACTATAAAAACATCACGGGGTCATCTGTATCCTTTCGCTAACATCATTAAGATACATGTTAACCTTTGTCTCATTCTGGTAACGAACCTCCCAACTCAGGTCTATCCAAGCTAAACTTTTGAAGGGTGCCCTCGTGGTGTAATAGTTAAAGCACTGGACTGCGGAATCATCGTAAGCGAGTTTGAACTTCATTCGTGCTCTTACGTTCACCCTCGGACAAATACCCCTGGGAAAGGTATAAACCCTTTATCCTCCTACCTAGGGGTTTAAATAGTACCATTACTGTTCTCCTAGAACGATGGCTTTTGTATTAAATAACCCACGAAGGTTTATATGCTATTAAACAAAGAAACAAAGAACGCTAATCTTTCTTCTGAATCCCTGTCGATATCAGATGACGTCATGACCTGACGCTCCATGAAACAGAAAAATATTCAAAAATACATTCACTGGCCCACACATAATACATCACTGATGTGTTAATCATACGAAATAATTGTATGCCAAAATTTTAACCAACATCCTGCACCGAAACAGTTTGTCCAGTTAATCAGTATATTGTAGGCAGCTTTATAAAATCAGTTGTATAATCTTTTTAATTTTTATTTTGTAGCAACAAAAAAAAAAAAATAAAGCTATACGTAAACTTTGTAATAGAAATTAACACAATATTGTTTTTTGGAATTCTATAGAAAATCTGGTAAGTTCCAATTTCCTGAGTTATTTTTGTAATAATATTTTTAATCAATAACATAGTCTAGAAGCAAAATTAAGTAAAGAATAAAAATTCAATGAAAAGGGAAATTGTTGCTTTCCTTGGACAGATCCAAAATATTTCAGAGAAAATAAAATATATGTCATAATAATTGAAATACAGAACAAAACAAAACAATGAAAAACAAAAGACTGAAAAATGTTAAAACCAAATTATGGATTTATATCCTAATCTCCAAAGTTCTCGAAAGGGAGGAGGAATTGTAAATACCAATTACATGTAGTTGCTTTTTTTTTGTTAGTTTTTAGATTGGTTGGTTAGGTTTTATGGCATATCAATCTTTGTAGGTTATTCAATGCTAAATCCATTTTAAACAAATAATCAATTCTATTTCAAACAATTCAGTTTAGCATGTGTACACTGTTTCATTGTCAAAAACATTTCTATTTCAAGGTATCAAGTTTAGTCAAACAGTTCTAATTCAAACAATTAGAGTTTAGTATAAGTAGAGTTTGTTTGTTTTTTTGTCTTTTTATACACAGTTAAATGTCAAAACAGTTCTATATATAACAATTTAGTTCAGCAAAAGTACAGTTTCAATGTCAAAAACAGTTCTATTTTAAAGAATTCAGTTTTGCATGCGTTCACAGTTTAATTTTCAAAAACATTTCTATTTCAAGATACTCAGTTTAATCAAACAGTTCAAATTCAAACAATTTTCTTTAGTATAACTATAGCTGGTTGGTTGGTTAGGTTTTATGTTATATAAACCTTTGTAGGTTATTTAAAGGTAAATCTATTTTCATACAAATAAACTGTTTTATTTCAAGCAATTCAGTTTAGCATTAGTACGCAGTTTACATGTAGAAAAAGTTCTATTTCAAGCACTTCAGTTTAGCATAATTATACAGTAAAGTTCTATTTGACCCATTGATAGGGCCCTATCAGTTGCTACCACTCCGGGCCAGAGTGGACCTGGCAGCGATGGGTTGTTCCGTATTCCTCATCACTAGAACTTCACCATCAGATTGTTTAGTGTCATATTTAGTACGCTCGTTGGGAGGGGATCTTACCCCACTGCAGAGGTGCAGTCGGTGTATTCTGCAGCCCCAGCCGACTGGGCAATGTTTTTTTGTGGGGGGGTGATTATAACTCTACTACAGAACCTGTGGATAAAGCAGCCTCAGCGTTAAACAGATTATTCAATATTTTTTAATGAAAAGATAACCATTAACCAAAGTTAAATTGTAAATATAAAGAACGATTGTGAACGACTATGTACAAATAAACTGATTGTTTTTATTGTAAAAACATTTTACACAACAGAAAATAAAAGCTAGACATGCAGACGATTCAGAGAACACTTCAACCGGTCATTAAAATGGTAGCAGCAACATCAACCATCTTGATGACACTGTTTATGTTGCAGACACACCTCGATCAGGAAGACCAAGATGAATCACCACTGAAGAAATCAAGATTGTTAAGGTAACTGTCATTTGCAAACCTGGAAAGTCCACTCGGACAGTTGGACAAGAACTTGGCATCCCTCGTAAATCAATTCAAAGAATGCTTATAGAGCTTGAAATAAAACCATTAATCCCAATACAATGTGAATTATATCCAGCGATGAATGTAATAGATGGATTCAATTCTGTGAAACTATCAGGCAAAAATGTGCTGAAGACACTCCTTTACCAGAAAAAATAATTTAGTGTCGAGAGGCAACTTTTAAGTTAAATCGACATGTCAATTAGTAAATACTGTTTACTGGTCTAGTATAAATACTTTTGAGACGACTGTGAATTCTGTAGGTATTGCTGTTTGGAGGGGAATCTGTGCTTCGGGTCTAATGGCTCCATTTGTTTTTTTAGGGAAGAATGAAGAGTGATACTTATGTGGACTTTTTAGGTAACAAAGTCTGGTTTGGTTTGGTTTCTTTGTTTAATGGCATATCGACCTTTATAGGTTATTTAACGCCAAAGCCATTCTCCTAGAAGAACAGTAGTGGTACTATTTAACCCATAGCTGGGAGGATAAGAGGTTTCATACCTTTCCTAAGGGTATTTGCCCGAAAGTGGACGTAATAGCGCGACTGGAGTACGAACTCGCTTACTACGATTCCGCAGTCCATCGCTTTAACACCACGAGAACACCCCCAGGAAACAAAGTCCTTCCAACTGTTCTTAACTGGCCAAACATGAATGTAATGTAGTTTTCTCATTTTATTGTTACGAGTTACAAATGATTGAATAAACATTTTCCTCGGAGAAGGATTTGACAACACGAATAAATCAAGTTTCGAGCTCAATCACCAGACCCTGCGCCTCCAGATTTCTTCCTTTGGGTTTTATTAAAAAACACAGTTTATAATCATAACCCTGAAAATAAATAGTTTGCAAAACCCTATAATCTACAATCGATCGTTTTATCTATGTTTACCAACTCCTCCATGCGAGTAGGAAGAGACACAAAATCAATTTTTAAACAGGGGTTTAACAGGCTTGAATCCAGAGTTTTCCTTCTCTTATACCTTCTATGTGTATGTATATGTCTTACACCATGATCGGTAAGCTCCCATCTCCTCACCTCTCTTCAGTTCGTTCTTCACTTAAATTTTGTCTCTTCTGCGGTCGATCGCCTTGTTTCCCAGTTGCACTGCTGTTTTCCTCGTGTTGCCATCTTTGTTCTTACTCGTTGATCAGGGATGATAACGCCACTATAACATCATGTATATCTTTTACATTTTATTTCTTGACAACTTTTCTCTTCGTTGCTCGTTGTGGCCCAAAACGAGGAATTAAAGATCAAGATGAAGCCTTTCACCGCTCAGGCCGGGTGTTCCTCATTAACTAACTTTTTCTAACTCCAGAACAGTTTGGAGGTGTCCTCGTGGTGTAATGGTTAAAGCGATGGACTGCGGAATCGTAACATGCGAGTTCGTACTCCAGTCGCTCAAATACCCTTGGGAAAGGTATGAACCCCCTTATCCTCCCAGCTATGAGTTAAATAGTACCAGTACTGTTCTTCTTGGAGAATGGCTTTGGCATTAAATAACCCGCAAAGGTTGATATGCCATTAAACAAAGAAACCAAACCAGAACAGTTTTGGTCGCATTAGAAAAACCATCCAATGAGAGTCATCGTCTCAGATTGACTTCAAGTTCAACGATTTTCAATCACGCTGTATTTTTCTACTCGGGATAAGACTCAAATACTAAACTAGATGACAAAAAGGGATCTCACTCACTTGTTATGCAACAACTATTCTCAATAAAAATAATTTAAACACTTTCACATGGTATCAAATATCATTAACAAAAAATAATTTTCCAGCCGATTTAACATACTCTCTACGTTTATAAACTGCCAAAAAGATAATTGAATTTAATAAGCCGCTTCTTTTTTCCCGCTCTAAAATACTGAAAAACATTCACCGGTTAATTTCAATAATTGTCGCCGTTTTTGTTTGTTTTTCTTCGCGAATTTATCTTTCAGTTCCATACTTGATCCATAATAAGGACTGTTATTGATACTACCATTCTGGGTCCGATTGTACCAGGAGGTAATAACAATAAAAAAAAATCCTCTATACACCCCAGAGCTTCAAAGCTGGAACCTCAGCATCAGATACATAATAGAGTCAAAAAGAGGACATCTCTTTGAAGGATTCAACCAGCATATTCAAAGACCCACCAAAAGTAGGGATTTTAAAAGATGACGATTGATCACTGCGTAATGATCAAAAGGTACAGATGTTCCAAATCTGAAATGCTCAGGAGTAAGTAGAGCCTTTTTATTGCCATTACTCCCAGGTCCACTCTGACCCGGAATGGTAGTACCTGTTAGGATCCAATCTACGGGTCTAATAGATCTGTTTCTAAGTTATTCGTATTCGATAAAAACAAGTGCAAAAAAAAAAAAAACGCCCCTAAAAACACAAATAATTAAGATATAAATGTACAATAAACGCAGTTTGCTAAATTTCATGCATAAAATAAACCAAGTGGTTTGACATGTCATTGAAATCAGTCAATTAATTATTTAAAATTTGTACGTATTTTATAGGACTGAGTGCAAAAACCCTCTAAAAATGCACAAAAATGTATATACAATGAATGTACTTCTTAAACATCAAGGTATAAAATAAACCAAGACGGGTTGACATACCGTTAAATCATTTCATCAATGAGAATTATATAGAGATATAAGACTAAAATTAATTCAAAGTCTTACACATTGAACCCTTATATATACTTAAGAGTTACATTTCTTGCTATCTAGGCGTTACATAATTTCTATATACCCGCCCCCTGAAAAATGTTTAGTATATAACAGAATTACTCAACAGCGCAAATTACGAGCTGAAAGAAACATACCAGATGAATAACAGACGATGTAGGCATTTGTTTTGATTTCAGTGTTGCTTAACAAGTGCGATTCTTTGGCATCATCTTTTCAGCGGTTTTCCTTTGTAATTTTTATAGTTCGTTACTTCCTTATTTGTCATTCATCTGTGATCTGTTTTCTAAACGTTGATTGCTGTCATTTTATGCTTGGTTTCTTCGTCATTCTGATTGGTTGATTCCCATGAGCTCATCGGCAGAATCGAGGCAGTTTCCTGCTACTCTCTTCCTATTCCTCTTATTTTTCTTTTTTATTCATCCTTACTCTATCTATCTGTCTATCTATCTATCTATCTACCTATCTATCTCAATCGTTTCATATCTATCTATCTATCTATCTATCTATCTATCTATCTATCTATCTATCTATCACAGTCAGTTCAAATATATATATATATATATATATATATATATATATATATATATATATATATATATATACATATATATATATATATATATATATATATATATATATATATATATAAACAGGTTTGATTAAAAAACATTGAATCCTTGTTTTGAAATTTTTTCTTTCAAGATTGCCTATGTGGGGTTTTTTTTATGTTTCTATCTTGAAATTTATTGATGATTTCTCTGAAGTGACTATTTGTTTTATACCGTGTACTTTCAGTTCTCGTCAGAACCATTAACAAGGTAATATATATGCTATTTGTAGATTAAACTTGTTTAGTAGTTAAACTAAATTATTATTTCATTTTTGATTTTATTACTAAAGGGATTTGGCTTTGGTTTTATCGCATTGTAGCTTATTAAAGTCACATCCATTTTATAAGTATACACAGATCTATTTTAAACAATTCAGTTTAGTATGAGTACAGTTTAGTTCTATTTGACCCATAGATAGGACCCCATCAGGTGCTACCACTCAGGACCAGAGTAGACCTGAGAGCCTTGGCAACGAAGGAGTACTAAGCATTCCTCAAAGCTCAAGCATTACTGGAACCTCACAATCAGATTGTTTTGTGTCATATCCAAGACACTCGTTAGGGAAAAGTCCTACCCCTCTGCAAAGGTGAAGTCGGTGTATTCTACAGCCCCAGCCGACTGGGCAATACTAAAGTGAGGCTTGATTTTATCACCAAGGTGATGATAAACTGTAGTGGCAGTTTATTTAGAAATATTTCTATTATATGTCGTAGAATAAAATTTATTCTATCTTTTTTAATATGGGTTGTTCTATCTATTTTAAACATTTTAGAATATTATCACGCGTTTCGAAGTTAATTCTGTAACGAATAATTATACGAAGGTGAATTAAAAGTAATACCTTTTTCTTTAGTACATGAATAATTACTGACACAGGAACATGTATGATACATCAAAATGAAGCTGGTCCTTTGAGGCTCACATCCCTACTTGTCAACATAGTCACCGTTTTTCTCAAAAGCAATTTTCCACCTTCGAATGAGAGCATGTATATCTGCCTCGTAAAATTCTGTTGACCGTTCTCTGTGTCACTTCATAACTTCAGTTTTCACTTCCTCGTCAATGACATAATGGTTATCATCTCTTCTGCTTCTGCTTTTGATAAGCAAACATTATGACAGTGATGGAACTGCGATTAAAAACCAAAGCATTTAACGTTTACAAATAATTCACACTATAAATAAAATCATACTCTTGCTCAGTCGGCTAGGGCTGTAGAATACACTGACTGCACCTCTGCAGAAGGGTAAAACCCCCACCCCACCCAATGAGTGTCCTGGTATGACACTAAACAATCTGATAGTGAGGTTTCACTGATGCTGGGGCTTTGGGGGATGCGGAGTACCCCTTCATTGCCATTGCTCCCAGCTCCGCTCTGACCCGAAATGGTAGCACCTGATAGGGCCTTATCTATGGGTTAAATAGAACTATACTGCATACTTATGCTAAGCTGAATGGTTTGAATTAGAACTGTTTGACTAAGCTGAATAGCTCGAAATAGAAATATTTAAACTGTACTTAAATTTAAACTGCGTGCTTATGCTACACTGAATTGCTTGAAATGGAACTGTTTTTGATATTTAAACTGTATTTATATAAAACTGAATTGTTTAATATAGAACTGTTTCGACATTTAAATGAGTGTAAACAAGATATCCCCTTATATTAAATTGAATTAGCTGAATTAGACCTGTTTGACGAAACTGAATAGCTTGAAATAGAAACGGTTTTGACAATTAAACCGTTTACTCATGCTAGACTGAATTGTTTGTAGTAGAACTGATAATCAGCATAAAAATAGATTTGGCGTTAAATATCCTACAAAGGTTGTTATACCATAAAACCGAACCAACCAACCAACCTCTTAAAGCCACGTGTTTTTTCATACTTTTACATTGACGTATACATATATATATATATATATATATGTCTTTTTTTGTGTGTGCGTGTGTGTGTGTGTGTGTGTGTGAGTGTAAACTGAAGAGGATCAGTGTTGGAGGAATGACTTATGTGCAGTTATCCTCATACTCCTTGTGACTTTTTCATGCCAGCTGGAGTCTGAGTGATAGCAAGTCTCGTCAGGTTTCCAGGGCTCTCTGTATTTTGGCTGATCCCCAAAGTGTTGTAGTTTGGATGATCTCAATTCTTCCTCCGATTTAAAAGTCTTCTACCCCTCTTTCCAAGCCTTTTGGGACCATTCCAAGCGCACCAATTACAGATATTTGTCAATTTCCCCACCAAACGAGCGAGTATGGCACAAAACCGAGTTTTAGACGGGTCCAGGCGCAGGGCCGTAACCCAGACACAAATATGCCAGGCGAGGACGAAAATGCTTCCGGTCCCGTCGGCATTTCCCCTAAAAAGGAGCGCCTCATAGTCCAAGCGATAACCCCCGCCCCCCGAGGATGATTAGAGCCTGGGTGGACGGCCGTATGAAGCTCGAAAAGTGGATCAGTCTCGCTCGCGAGACGCGGCTGCTGGCCTTAACCGGCAACGACCGATTCCAAACCAACCACGTACCCCAGTGGCTGGTCAGGAAAGGAAGGTGAGGGGTAAAAACGTACCAATAGGTCCAAGTATTTGTCTCTCGTTTCGCTTTCTTTGATTTTTGCTCTATGGTCCCCCGGGACGATAAAGTTCACTAAAAGGCAGGTTTTCTTTTTGTTTTTCCTTTTTTCCTTTTTTTTTTTTGTTTTTCTTTTTTTGTTAATTATCACTAGGTCTGGTCTCTTATCCAGGATTTGGTGATCTTATCTGTGTCTCAAAATCCCGGAAAAGTTTCTGCATCTCATTTTCCAGGAAGGATTCTGGTTTGTATATGTACTATTTGGCAGTTTTGTCAGATTTAAAATTCTTGTACAATTTCCGGTGAATCCTCTTTCCTACCCAGTCATGTCTAGTTTTATATTCTCCTTGCACCAGTTTCGTCCATTCATTTATGTGATTAATGGTTTCGTCACTGTCATCATGTAACCTACACTAGCTAATATCAATTTTTGTTCCTCCTCACTCATAGTTGGTGGGATCAACTTGTATATAATCATCTTTTGAAATAGGTTGTCCCTCTCAAGTTATTGTTTGAAGGAGCGACTAGTGTGTATTATTAAGATATATATATATATATATATAAGTATTCCTCTCGCAGCTCAATAATTAGGATCTGTTACACAGGCATACTAAATCTTCTCTTTGGATAATACACAGACACACACACACACACACACACACACACACACACACATATACAGTGAGGAGAATATATATATATATATATATATAAGTGCAAACAATAAACGAAGTGAGCAGAAGAAAGAACACAGCCAAAGCAAAACTGAAAGCTGCAAACCAACAAGAAAGAGTAAAACTGTGGAAACAGCACTTCGAAAACCTACTAGGAAACCCATCGAAAATAACGCATGAACCAATCACCAGAATAATTAGTAAACATTAAACTAGGACCGTTCACACAAGAAGAACTCGACTCGGTTCTCAGAAAAATTAAAAATAGGAAAGCTGCAGGGCTGGACGAAATTCCCCCGGAAGTATGGAAGACCAGGCAATTCGACGACATACTGCTCTGATACTGCAACGCAGTATACAATCAAAACCCAATAGATAGATGGATGAAGGGATGCATACTCCCCTTCCCTAAAAAGGGGGACCTCGGATTAGCCAAAAACTACCGAGGCATAACACTTACATCCATAGCAGCCAAAATCTACAACGCCCTACTACGAAACCGCATAGAACCCATAATTGACAACATACTTAGGAAAAACCAAAATGGCTTCCGAAGAAATAGATCCACGACCTCACAAATATTGACCATCCGTAGAATCCTTGAAGGTGTACGGGCAAAAAACCAACAAGCGACATTAATATTTGTCGACTTTACCGAGGCCTTCGATTCCATTCACAGAGGAAAGATGGAACAAATCCAACTAGCATACGGCATACCTAAAGAAACCGTAGCGGCAATAACGACTCTCTGAAGAAACACCAAAGTAAAAGTACGATCACCAGATGGAGACATTGTAGCAGGAGTACTACAAGGGGACACGCTGGCTCCGTACCTCTTTATCATTTGTCTAGACTACGTACTTAGAACATCGATTGACAAAATCAGAGAGAATGGCTTCGAGCTGACGAAGAAAAGAAGCAGAAGGTGCCCAGCAAAAACAATTACCGAAATCGACTACGCCGATGACATAGCGATACTGGCAAATACATCCGACCAAGCCGAAACACTACTGCATAGTTTGGAACGAGCAGCCGCAGGCATAAGCCTCAATGTTAATGCACACAAAACGGAATATATGTGCCATAATCAAACGGGTGACATCTCCACTCTAGACGGAACCCCTCTTAAACTAGTAGACAAATTCACTTACCTAGGAAGCAGCGTCGAATCAACCGAAAAGGACATCGACACGAGGTTAACGAAAGCATGGACAGCTATCAATAGGCTATCGATTATATGGAAATCAGACTAACCGATAAAATGAAACGCAGTTTCTTCCAGGCAGCGGTCACATCGATACTGCTATATGGGTGCACTACATGAACTCTAACAAAACGGCTGGAGAAGAAGCTAAACGGCAATTACACAAGAAGGCTGCGAGCAATCTTGAACAAGTCCTGGCGCAACACCCCACAAGACACCAACTGTACGGCCACCTGCCTCCTATCACGAAAACTATTCAAGTTAGACAAACCAGACATGCAGGACACTGCTGAAGAAGCAGGGACGAACTCATAAGAGATGTACTCCTATGGACCCCCACACATGGCTGTGCAAAAGCAGGACGACCAGCACGAACATACATTCAGCAGCTATGTGAGGATACGGGATGTTGTCCTAAAGACCTGCCTGGGGCGATGAACGATAGGGAGGAGTGGCGAGAGAGGGTCAGGGATATCCGTGCTACCAGCATGACATGATGATGTTGATGATGATATATATATAAGTATTCCACTCGCAGCTCAATTATTAGGATCTGTTACACAGGCATACTAAATCTTCTCTTTGGATAATACACACACACACACACACACATATACAGTGATGAGAATATATATATATATATATAAATATAAAAACAGACAGATATATATATATATATATATATATATGTGTGTGTGTGTGTGTGTGTGTTATGATCCGTCTTCAATGTTCACGTGAAAAAGTTCTTATTTAATCAAGCATGGACTCTACTAAATTAAATATTTTCTTTGGGATCTGATGTTAACAACCGGGTTTTTAAGTAACCGCAAGTTACGTTGTGAATGTTCTAGCTGCTTCAATATGTTCATAAGTTCATCATGGGATTTACATCTGAGAAATTTGGTTGCCAGGGAAAAACAGTGAATTTGTATGTTTCTGAAACCGTACAACTCGTGCAATGCGGCAGGGTGCATTGATTGTACAGCTGAAAAACATGACACCACATTATTCAGAACACCATTCGCATATGTTGCATTAGGAGATCTAAACTGGATATTATATACGGAATAGAGTACGTACAACAAAGAGAATCAAGTAGAAAAATCTTATCGCCAGCAATTCTACCAAAAGGGATGGCACGTGCACCAGTTGGTTGGCTGGCTGGTTGGTTAGTTGGTTTTACGGCGTATCAACCCTTTCGGGTCATGTTACGCTGAAATAAGTCATTTCAATAAGTTTCAAACAATTCAGTTTAGTCTAAGTATAATTTTTTGTTTACACACAGTTCAAAGTCGAAACAGTTTTATTTCAAACAATTCAGTTTAGCATACAAAAGCAGTTCTATCTCAAACAATACAGTTAAGCATAAGCACTCAGTTTAGTTCTATTTAACCCATAGATAGTACCCTGTCAGGTGCTACCACTCCGTGTCAGAGTAAACCAAGGAGAGATAGCAATAAAGGGGTACTCCACATTCCCCAAAGCTCCGGCATTACTGAAGCCTCATTATCAGATTGTTTAGTGTCATATGCAGGACACTCGTTAGAGGAGTCTTACCCCTCTGCAGAGATGTAGTCAGTGTATTCTACAACCCCAGCCAACCGGGCTGAGAGGGTTTAGTGTCATATCCCGGACTCTTGTAGAGTGAGTCTTACCTCTTTATAGAGATGCAGTCGGTGTATTCTGCAGCCCCAGTCGATTGGGCAAACGTGTACCGATGCTGGTGCACAGGTAATCGACTACCGGTACGTAATGAGTTTCCAGTTTCACATTATCATAGTATATATATGTACTGCAGAAATGGAAATACATATAACATTTCTTTGTTGTTTAATTTTTTAATACAATACATAGAAATACCTGATCAGAAATAAAAGCTATACACAAACTCACTTGCTACTGGTCAGTGGCACACAGGAAAAATATCCTGCCCGTGGCCTCATCGGATAGTTTGATTTAGTTTCTTTTTTAAATGGCATATTAAACCTCATGGGTAATCTATTGCTAAAGTCATCCTTGTAGATGACCAGCAGTGTACAATTTACCTTTCCACGGGTATTTATCTGAAAGTGAATGTAATAGCAGGACTGGAATTCGAACTCAGTACGATGTTGTTGCAGTCCCGTACGTTAGCCACTACACCACGGGGACCTCCCAGATAATTTAAGAAGCACTTGCCAGGGATGTGAGCGCTGATAGTGGGTCTACTGATTATAGGAAGCGGTGATTATACTGAAGAACGCTGACGCCTGTGCCGAACTAAAGAAACTGAAAGATTCATTCACGAAGAAAAACTAACATAAAAACAGCAACAATTTTTGAAATTCATGGGTGAATGTTTTTCTGTATTTTAGGGCGGGAAAAAAGATGCTGTTTATTAAATTCAATCATCTTTTTGGTAGTTTGTAAATGTAGAATGTAAGTTAAATCTTTTGTCTCTCTACTGGAAGCAAGTAAATTTTGAAAAGCCTGGCTTCATATATATATATAGTTTGATAAATTTGTAAAAAAGTGCCCAATATCTGAAATAGACGATATGTAGATCTAAATTAGGATTGCGTAGACACAAAGTCAGTGGCTCTTGGTGACTGTCAGTCTCTCAACTTTGTGATCATCAAATAATTTCTCACAAGGTAGGTATCCCTCTCTCTCTCTCTCTCTCTATATATATATATGTATGTATGTATGTATGTATAAAAGACTATACACCTCATGGAAAACTCTTGATGGCAAACGCAAGAAACCGACAGTCACTGGCCATGGAGATCGAAGTCCAATTCCAGGTCGAGTCATACCAAAGACTAAAAAATTATACTTAATACTTCCTTGCTTATCACTTCCTTGCTTATCACTCTGCATTATAAGGTACGTATCAAGGGTAAAGTGGAGAAATCCAGGTAAAGGAATAGCACCACAACTTCGGGTCACCTTCGACAACGGCCGCCAACTTTACTTGTATATATATATATATATACATATGTATATGACACCAGGATCTGGTATATATATATATATATATATATATAGAGAGAGAGAGAGAGAGAGAAATTGAAAACAAAGACGATAGCCAAGAAATACTAGACACAACAAAAATAATTAAAACCCAGAGACAACCCAAAAATCCGAAAAGAATACTCACCTTTTGTACATTCGGAAAAACAACAACACAAGGAGTTACCAAATGCAAAAATAAACGATGCAAAATTTGTGATATGATTATAGAAGTAAAATCCTATACCTTCAAAAACTCTGAAACTAAATTCAAAATAAATAAAAACTTAAGCTGCAACCCAGAAAAACGTAGTATACATAATTGAATGTGACGAATGCAAAGAAATATACATAGGGTCAACACAGACACTCAATATAAGGACATCACTACACAAGAGTAATATCAATAGAAGAAAAATGAAAATTAAATGTTTCGAAATATCTATACCAATGTAGTTGAGGAAAATTTAAAATTATGCCAATTTATCAAAAAAACGACAACACGCTACTTCAAATAAAGGAAAGAAATTTTAGGCATAAATTCAAACCTAAGTTAAATAAAACATGGACCGTACACACACACAAACGGAAATAAACATATATATATATATATATATATATACACAAAAGCATAAGTAATTAAAGACCATTCAAACTACAAACACTAGTAAAGTAAAATCTCAGTTAATACCCATTAACTAGACCTTATGCCAAACATGTTCGCAAACGAAAGAAAAAAGCTGAAAAAACACACACACATACACAGACACAGACATATGTATACATATACAAAAAAGAAAAAAGAACTACCAGTAAATTTAAAACCACAAAACTACCCAAGATATACACTTACACACTTACAAAACTGTTAGTGAAACCCAAAACCACTCCAACGCCAACACACACACACACACACACACACACAGCTCTAAACATATGAAATATCAAAGACGGGTAAAGCAGACCAAAGTAAACACACTCCTGGAAAGAGGGACAACGACCCCTATATAAACCAATCTGATTAACCAAAGGTCATTTATACTGGAAACAAGAGTGAGTTTAAGTCTAATTGTGTACCCCATTAAAAAGGCCTTGTGTCACATATGTTCTCTGACGAAAGCAACAAGCTGGAAACATGCATATATATATAACACGTATGTAAGAATAAAATAAAGAAATTTAAAAAATGCAAATCCCTTCGAGGACCTTCTTATTTAAAAATATATCCTAATTCTTTCTTAGGACCTACAACAAACATCTTTATATATATATATAGTTTTAAATAAGCATCTTTGTGCAAAGCTCTTCTGACGATTTGTGCACTCCGGTATCTGATAGTGCAAAATATAAACAAACGAAAGCTTATAGGAAATGCTTTAATTTCCAGCGTTGGTCACTAAGCGGGAAGGTATAAAGTCTGGCGAAAAGTTAGGTGGGTTTCGATTCCAATTTGAAGCGTCCTGCGTGTCAAGCCACATTGAAGAGTTGAGATACAACGAAACAATCTGTCTGTGGATGACAATATATATATTGAGAGAAAGAAAGAAAAACTTCATCTTTAAAATTTTAGACACTGTATTGGCGGAGCTTGACATAGGCTGTTTTTCCTGCTGAGAGGTAAGACTTCTTCAAAGGTGTCACGAGGGTATAACACTAAACTGCATCTTATTGTCAGTTCTGGAGAATCTGGAGTACCCCTTCATTGCCATTACTCCCATGTCCACTCTGACCCAGAGTGATCGTACTTAATATGGTTCTATCTATGAATTAAATAGATCTGTTTGAAAATTACCAACATAAGATAACGATACTTTATACTATTTAAGTGTAATTATTTGTAGTAAGAATGATTACTTGAAGCTATAATTGTTTACTAAGGATTGTTATTAGTTACTTGAAATCATAGAACTGTAAATTATTGGTATTAAGAACAGTTACTGCTACATGGATGCTCAACATGGACGCTAACTAAACGAACGGAGAAAAGGCTTGACGGCAATTATACAAGAATGCAGCGAGCAATATTGAACAAGTCCTGAAGGCAGAACCCCACAAAACAGCAGCTGTACGGCCACTTACCACTCATCACGAAAACTATCCCAGTTAGCCGAGCCAGACATGTGGGACACTGCTGGAGAAGCAGGAACGAACTCATAAGTGACGTACTCCTGTAAAACCCTTCACATGGACGAGCAAAGGCAGGACGACCAGCTAGAACCTACATACAGCAGCTCTGTGCCGATATGGGATGTAACCTTGAAGACCAGCTGGAACCGATGGACGATAGAGAGGGTTGCGAGAAAGGGTAAGGGCGATCCATGCTGATGGGGTGACCCGATGATGATGATGATGATGATTTCGTAAATAAAATCAGCTCCAAATTCGGAGATGATTTTACTCATAATCTTTTATCGATTACACAAATGTATTATTCTCAAATAATGGCGAGACGTGATGATGATGATCACTTGAAGCTATAATTGCTTACTAAGGATTGTTATTATTAGTTGCTAGAAACTTTACAGATATGTGCAAACAAATGATTATAATTCAATAGAAATAATTACTTGAAACTTTATAATTGTGTATAGATTATTGATAGGAATATTTGAAACCCTAAATCTGAAGAGATTCTTTATATATGGTGTAATTGTTATCGTCGTAGGAAATGAACACGGCGACACGAGTTCAAATCCTGGACGAGATTGATTGCATTTCACATAGCACTAATACCCTTGGGAAAAGTATGAATCCAATTATTCTCCCTCCAGCTATGGGTAAATAGTAGGATAGACTAGGTTCTTCAGCCTTGGTTAGGAAACTAATCTAGGAGAAGGAAAACTCTGAATTCAAACCTGTTAAACTCCGCTTAAAAATTGACCTTGTGTCATATCCTGCCTGAGCGGAGGGGTTGGTAAATTGGATATATGAATATTTGACATAATATAATTGTGTGTAAAATTAACTCTTGAAAAACAACTGCACAAATGTAAATATGAACGTACAATAAATGCGCTTTTCCCAAACTAAGTAACTAAAGTTGGCGACCGGAGTCGAGGGCGACCAGAAGGCTCACTTTTCAATAGCTACCACACCGAGGTTTATGGGGAGGGCGCTACTCCTTTCCCTGAATTGTTCCCTTGATATGTACCTTATATTGCTGAGTGTTAAACAAGGAGGTTTCAAGTACCATTTTAAAAGTCTTTGGTATGACTCGACCTGGGATTGAACCCGGGTCTCCCGGACCGTTGGCGAACACTCTACCGACTAGACCTATTAGCCGGTCTTCTATGGTAATACTAATTAAAAAAAAACTTCCTTTTCAACTTTATATGGTTTATTTCATTTCATTCTAGTGTGTTTTTTTTATTTAAAAAGCCTCATTAAGTTCAACTGAAAATCAAAACTACATACATAAAATAAACGTAAATAGGATGACATACTGTAAATATCAATCCATCAATTAATCAGTCAATCAAAAAAATAACGTCTATATCCGGATGGTTTAGTTAGAAAAGTACAGCTTTTTTTCTTTTCTTTTCTTTTTTTGTGGATTTACCAAACAGGACAGAAGAATTTCCTTGTGATATTTTGTAGGGAACTCCAAACGTGCTAAAAAAAAAAAAACGCTGAAACTCTCGGCGTCTAAAACAGCTCTCTATCTGTGTCTCAGCTACAACTAAAAAAACTGTCTTCCGTCGTGCAACACTTGATAATGTTAATCAATCAAGCCTTATACTAGGACAATTCAACTATGAAAAAAAGACTTAATTTTTGGTGCATAAATTTGGCTCAAGAAGCTAAAATTTTTGCACATGTTTTTGTGCATTTATCAACTAACCGGCGCATTCGCGTTATTTTTTTTTAAATTTTGAGATACTTTTAAATATTTGACTTGCCGCGAAAACTTAGAAGGAACCAAATCAAAAATTAGTTTAGAAATCTTTTTCTTCCCAAAATATTTAAAATACAATTTCTTAGCCAATGAAATTCTTGGAGAAATCCTTATTTTTTTAAAATTTTATTTCGAGCTTACCTAAATAGTATAAATAATCGAGAAAATAAATGTTTCTTGGGGGTGTCTTCGTGGTGGACATTTGACTTCTGGTTCAAACATGGAAGTCTTAGTTTAGAAATTTTCTTAAAACGACATAGCGCATGCTTTTTAATTTTCTGAATTATCTTTAACAAATGAACTTTCCGATTATTAAAACAACTTTTGCTGTTTTGATGAATTTGAGAAACGTATGAAGTTTAATCGGACAGGTATGTTGTATAAAGGTTTGGTTTAGTTTGTTGGTTTTTATGGCATATCAACCTTTGTAGGTTATTTAACGCCAAATCCATTTTTATGTAAATAATCTGTTCTATTGAAAACAGTTCAGTTTAGCATAAGTACACAGTTTAATCGGTAAAAACATTTCAATTTCAAACTATTTAAGCAGTTATATGTAATAATTCAGTTAAGTGTAAATACAGTTTTAATGTCGAAAAACAGTTCTATTTCAAATAATTCCTGTTAAGCATAAGCACGCAGTTTAAGTGTAAGTACGGTTTAATTGTCAAAAACGTTTCTATTTCAAGCTATTCAGTTTACTCAATTCATTTTAGCATAAGTATGCTGTTAGTTCTATTTACCCATAGATAGGGCCCTATCAGGTGCTACCACTCCGGGCCAGAGTGGACCTGGGAGCGATGGCAATGAAGGGGTACTCCGCATTCCCCAAAGCCCCAGCATCACTTGAACCTCACCATTAGATTGTTTAGTGTCATATCCAGGACACTCGTTGGGGGGGTCTTACCCCTCTACAGAGGTGCAGTCAGTGTATTCTACAGCCTCAGCTGCCTGGGCAATACATAGTGTTAAATGTCAAACAGTTTTATTTCAGATAATTTAGTTCAGTATAAGTACACAGTTTAGACGTCAAAAACAGTTCTATTTCGAGTAATTCAGTTCAGCACTAGTACGCAGTTCCAATGTCAAAACAGTTCTATTTTAAACAATTCAGTTTAGCATAAATACGCAGTTTAAATGCAAAAATCAGTATAGTGAAAGAAGCACGGTTTTGTTCTATTTAACCCATAGATAGGGCCCTATCAGGTGCTACCACTCCGGGCCAGAGTGGACCTGGGAGCAATGGCAATAAAGGGGTACTCCACATTCCCCAAAGCTCCAGCATTGCTGGAACCTCACCATCAGATTGTTTAGTGTCATATCTAGGACACTCGTCGTGGGGGTCTTACCCCTCTGCAGAGAAGCAGTCGGTGTATTCTACAGCCCCGGCCGACTGGGCAAATGTTGTATAAAGAAAACGGACAGAAAAATGCATAGAAATGGATGAGAAAAATTTATTATTAATATTTGTTTAGGTCAACCGATGCGTTTCGATAAGATTATCTAAGATATGAAATTACCAAAATTTCAGGTCAAATAAATTCATAATTTCCACCCTGAAGATGACCTAAAATACTTTCTTCCTGATATTTTCGTAATTTCATATCTTTGATAAATTTCAATGGGTAATAGAGACATTGTTTCTGAATCTGATAGGAAACAATAAAATAACGTAACCATCTTTTACATACCCTGATCAAGCAAGACTTTTTGTAAGTTGTACTTCTTCCACATATCGCTTGTTTATGGAACAATATATACATAGTTTTAGCCATTGGGAAATGCTTGTATAGTCTTTCTTTTAAATAATACCTGCAAGTATATTGTATATATAAAATGTTATACGTTCTTGGTGTGTATAAATGAATTTATTTTGACTTTCCTTCTGTTGAATTCAGTGTTAGTATATCACAAATATACTAATGCTAAAAATACCAACGCTTAAAGAGTGGAGATTCGACTAAAATGTCTTGCCAGCTACTAATTATTTCAATCGTATTTTTTCTTTCAAATTCAACTCAGGTTCTCCATTTATTTCAAGAAAGGATATATTTTTCGTAAAACTCGCTATTTTTCCGTTATTTTTGTCTTTTTTGTATGTGAGTCATACGTGAGAAACTGACTGTCAACTGACGCTGTAGACTATGTTTGCGCAATTCTAACTTGGATCTCTCTCTCTCTCTCTCTGATTCCCTGTTTCAATAATTTCATCTGTTCCTTTCCCTCACTTTTTCCTGTCTCCTTTGTTCAATATTCTCCTCTCTCTCTCTCTCTCTCTTTCTCTCTCTCACTCTCTCTTAATTGCTATCTCTGTTTTTGTCTTTGCGTCTCTTTCCCAGGCTCTCTGTCTCCGCCTCTGTCTCTGTGTGTATGTCTCTCTCTCTCTCTCGCTCTCTTTGTCACTATCTTTCTTTCTCTCTCTCTCTCTCTCTGGCTCCCCCTTCTCTCTCAATTTTCCTTCTTCTCACTTCTTTGTCTTTCTTTGTCTCCCAGATATCGCCAAAATATCGGATATCTCCATTTGATTATTAACATTACTCCGTTAATCTGATTCTTCTGTCATATTTCTCCGCAAAATTCCAATTATTCTTCTTGCAATGAACTTCTCAGTGCAAAAGTGAGAATTCTTCAGAACTGAATCATTGAAATAATTATGAGAAAGACTAACAAGACATTATGGCGTTGCCTGGGAAAAAAATTACCGAGAATGGATAGTCTTATGGAAGTCCCTCGAAACGAAGACGATTCCATCTATCAAATAGATAAAATTGGTTATTTATAAGCGCGTTGCTGGTAGAATGCTAGTGGGACCGTATCCCCAAATTCACGTTGGATAAAGAACACACAAACAAACCAGATTTTTCTTCATAGCTTATAAATATATGCCAGGAAATTTTTAAAAGAAGGCTTACATTTCAAGTCCTGGCGGTAACACCCCACAAGACACCAACTATACGGCCACCTGCCTCCCATCACGAAAACTATCCAAGTTAGACAAACCAGACATGCAGGACACTGCTGGAGAAGCAGGGACGAGCTCATAAGTGATTTACTCCTATGGACCCCCACATATGGCCGGGCAAAAGCAGGACTGCCAGCTCGAACATACATTCAGCAGCTATGTGAGGATACGGGATGTGGCCCTGAAGACCTGCCAGAGGCGATGAACGATAGGGAGAAGTGGTGAGAGAGGGTCAGGTATATCCGTGCTAGCGGCACGACATGATGATGACGATGATGACATTTCTATGAGACCTCTTTTATGATATGATTTCAAACGGTCTTTTCTTGTTCCATATTTTGTCAACATATTCTTGGAATCTTTTCCAATTACTCACGATAATATATTTTTGACTTTTCTAATAAAGGTCCTCCCATAGAATTGTTGCTATTTTTATCACCTGTGGAATATCTCACTGATGTAAAGACCGGAATGGTGCCCGTGGTGTAATGGTTATCGTCGTAGGAAATGGACACGGTGACACGAGTTCAAATCCTAGACGAGACTGATTGAATTTCACATAGCACTAATACCCCTGGGAAAGGTAAGAATCCAATTATTCTCTCTACAGCTATAGGTAAATAGTAGGGCAGACTAGGTTCTTCAGCCTTGGTGAGGCAGGAAGAGAAGGAAAACCCTGAATTCAAACCTGTTAAACTCCGCTTAAAAATTGACTTTGTGTCATATCCTGCCCGAGCGGTGGGGATGATAAATATGGAACGGAGAACAGGTAGAGTCTATTTGAAATTATCACAACATAAAAGAAGTAACGTAATTAACGTAACGGTTATTGTCATAAAAATGGAATGGGCGCCTCGAGTTCAAATCCCAAAGGAGGATGTTTGTATTTCACTTTGCATTTATACCCTCTGGAAAGGCATGAATCTCTCTGTTCTCCCTCCAGCAATACGTACATAGGAGAGTAGACTGGATTCTTTAGTCTTGGTAAGGCAACCTATCAAGGAAAAGGAAACCTCCACTATATATTTGGTTTGGTTTATAATAGCTATAGTTTATGGAAATTTTTAAAAGTATGACCCGTGTAAAAATCATCTGAATCTTTTATTTGTGTATTTCTGGTGCATTTTTAAAATCAGAGTAAATCTTTTCAAACTATAAATTTGAATCAAGTTTAAAAATCTGTTTAAAATTTCTCTTATCATACCGATCAAGCGAGGCTGAAAGCACCGATTCCCTCTAGATCACCAACGTCACCAAACCAAAGCTTTTTAAATAAAAGCAATCTTGCTAATCGATAATATCCCCCACTCTGCATGACAATCACACACATGCCTCAGAAAAAGGGAGACAATCGTATCATTTAGGTGGACATCTTTACCGCATCCTCAATACTCACTAGATTTAGCACCTTCAGATTATCATCTCTTTGGCCCCATGAAAGAAGGTTCAAGAGGCAAACATTATGTCAGTGACGAGAAGTTGAAAACTGCTCTAAAGATGTAGTTCAAAGAACAGTCAACAGAATTTTACGTGGCAGGGATACATGCGTTTATTTGAAGGTGGAAAATTGCTGTTGAGAGAAGTGGTAACTATGTTGGGAAGTAGGGATGTGATCCACAGACAACCAGCTTCATTTTGATACGTGATACATATTCCTGAGTCGGTAATTATTCCTGCACTATAGAAAAAGGAATTACTTTTTGTCTCATCCTTGTATAAAATGCGTTAGGTTTTAGTTTAATATTCAATGCAAATTAAAAACATTTTGTTCTATAACTTGTGCTCAGTAAGATGATTGTGCAATACACTTTTATCTATCTAGTTTTCCATGAATGAAGACCCAACAAATGATATTAAAAAATTTCAATGGTTTGCTTTTTTTGTAATCTTTTACAATTTTTAAATTGACCATCTATATAATAAAACAATAGCATATAATAAAACAATAGCATAAAATAAAACAATAGCATATAATAAAATAATAGCATATAATAAAACAATAGCATATAATAAAACAATAGCATATTACGGTAGCATATTACGAATTCTGTTTTGAATATATTTTTCATTTATTGTATCTAATACAAAAAAGTTCAAGTTTATATGGATTATTATGAAAATAGTAAAATTTTTAAGCCAGCTCGTAAGCAAAACCCAGTAGAAATCAGATATTTCCGTTCATTTTTGCAGACGATGACATTAAACACTCAAAAATTGCTAAAGCTAGGAATTTAATATTTTTTTATTTCCGTCTTACTACATCAAACGCCAGCTTTCTCGTCAAGTTGAACGTTGATTTTCTAAAAAAAAAAAAAAAAAGTTTTAAAAACTGCCCTAGAGTGCTATATCAAAGTAAACTTAGTGAATAACATTAAAGTGTCATGACTTACGGTCAAGTCACGCTGAAAGTATCAGTTCTCACGAGATCAACAAAGTTAAGCAGTGATGAACCGATTTAACGCGAACATATGTGACCATTTAAGCAACATTGAACACTGTATGCAACCTGAAGTCTGTGTGCTGTATCTAAGCCAAGCTTAGTAAATAACAACATTACCGTGTCGTAGATTTTGTTGTCACTTCTTCGCTACTTTATGTAAAATAAATGTCAAAAGGGAATGCTGATTCTTTATTTAACCAAATGAAAAACGAAGTTTCTTCAGTGCTTAATTGAACTTGAATTACTAAAAAAAATTTTTTCTATAAAAATGTTCATTTTGTAGGAAACTATTTTTTCAATGGTAAATAATATTTGTTGTTAATTCTGTGGAGAAGTTTAGGGTTAGGGCTTAAGTCAACAAATTAAAAACAGCTTGGTATTTTTTATTTATTTATGTAATATAATGGCCGAGGGATTTCGGTTTCTGCTTTTGGGTTTAGTTAGGCTGAGAACCTTTCGGCTCAGCACATGGGTTAGTTAGGTGCAACATTAATACAGGTGTTCACGCACGCTCGGGAGCAGAGAGGACGTATCACTCAGAGATGTCACAATAGCCCGAGATGGGAAACGAGGGTTACAGAGTGCAGGTGACGTCACGCACCGGAAGCGCGTGGAGGATTTGGGGAGATTTTGAAAAAGTCAGTTGGTAGAGTTGAGATGAGATCTGCCTTGGGGGAAGACGGTTGGCTTTCGCACGCTCGCGGAGACTTTTGTGGCGGGTGCTACACGAGATGGGGGAGTAGATGAAAAGTTCGGAATAGAAAGATTGTGCCTCTCTCTCCTTATGTCGAAAAACCTTTAAACTCAAAGGTAATAAAAAACAAGTTTCGTACCTGAACAAAAAAGTCGTTACGTGTTTTTCGAATTTCGAGATTCCTATGTTCTATCTTTATGGACATTCGATGTACGTTTCACACATAGCCATATCATAGCTATGGTACATTTATTTATTCATTTATTGGCTAGTTTAGATTAAGTTTAAGCAAAAAATAATCAGGAGTTAATATTTTGAGAATTTTATATCTCTTGTGTGGTGAATGAAAATTCCTAATATGTTGCTGTAATTTGAAGAGTTAGATAAAACAAAACCAAATCAATAAATGGAGCAAATATTGTTTTTTTTAAATTCTCTTATCCAGTCGGTTGGGGCTGTAGAATCCGCTGGCTACACCTCTGCAGAGGGGTAAGACCTCCTTCCCCAGTGAGTATCCTGAATATGATATTAAACAGTCTGATGATGAGTTCCGAGCAATTCTGGGGCTTTAGGGAATACGGAGCACCCCTTCATTGCCATTGCTCCCAGGTCCACTCTGGCCCGGCATGGTGGCACCTGATAGTGCCATATCTTTGGCTTAAATAGAACTAACGGCATACTTATGCTAAACCGAATTGTTTGATTAAACTAAATAGCTTAAAATAGAAATGTTTTGGCAATTAAATCGTATTTACATTTAAACTGCGTGCTTAAGCTAACCTGAATTATTCGAAATTGAACTGTTTTTGACATTGAAACTGTACTTACACTAAACTGAATTGTTATATATAACTGCTTGAATTAACTGAAAAGTTTGAAATAGAAATATTTTTGACAAACTGTGTACTCATGCTAAACTGAATTGTTTGAAATAGAACTGATTATTTCCCTAAAAATGGATTTGGTGTTAAATAACCTACAAAGGTTGATATGCCATTAAACCAAACCAAAAAAAAAAAAAAATTAAAATTCTTTCGACGCAGTCATTGTTGCATGCTCTTTCAAGAAAATGAAAAAAAAAAAGGCTTAACCAATAGAAAAATAATGGTTGGTTCCGTTTACAAATACTCCCACGTTAAGTACACGACAAAACTAAAAGAACAAAAAAAGCCTCTATCAGTGTATATATATGTATATATATATTGTTCAAAAATATAATTTAGGAATAGTATTCCATTTTCATTTCACTTACATTTCTATTTCACTGGCCATTGGCCTAACTAGTAGAGTGTTCGCCAATAGTCCTTGGTATGAACCCTGGTTGAGTCATACCAAAGACTCAAAAATGGTACTTGATGTCGCCTTGCTTAACACTCAGCATTATAAGATAAGTATCAAGGGTAAGGTGGAGCAATCCATGGAATGGAGTTGCGCCCACTCCTCCATCTCGGTGTAGTAGCTGTTGAAAAAGGAGTGTTCGGGTCACCCTCGACTAGGGTTGCCAACTATTCCATTTCCATAATAGATCTATTTCGCTTATTCAAACTCGTCAGGTAGAATTCAAATGGAATTTTGTTACTTTATTTCCGTTAAATAGCCTATATTTGTCTCTGTCTCCCACCAGACAGAACTTGACACAAGGTCAAATGACCGACGGTCGAATTATAGGGGGAAGTATGGAGAGGAAGATGGATCACGGGGCGAGGTTCGAACGCTGTTTGACTATGCTGGTTTTCGCCCTACTTAGTGCAATGTGGGCCTGATGAACCTAGCTAGACATTGTCCCAAACATGGGTCCAGGCACGGTTGTCTGATTCCAGCTTAAACTGGACAGCAAGGCCCAGTGCTATACAAAGATGTCAAAGGTGTCAGTAATGCAGCTCACCCAACTTAAGGTGGCTCAGCCGATGCCGGGGGCCTTTCAGCCTCAAGTCTGCCTTACATGGACAATGCTCCGTCCGACACGAATGACAGACAGCGAGGGCAAAGCAAACAGCAAATTAATGCCGTCGGCCTTATTCCCGTAACAAAGATTTTCCTTTAAATAGCCGTGCATTGAGTACTCTTTCTTTGGATATTCAAAGTCATTATTTACTTGATACATCATCATCATCATCATCATCATGTCGTGCTGCTAGCACGGATAACCCTTACCCTCTCTAACCATTTCTCCCTGGTAGGTCTTCAGGGCCACATCACGTATCCTCACATAGCTGCTGAATGTATGTTCGAGCCGGTCGTCCTGCTTTTGCCCGGCCATATATGGGGTCCATAGAAGCACATCACTTATGAGCTCGTCCCTTTTCCAGCGTGCAACTCAGAAGCAACAATTGATAGATACAACTTTATCGAAACCCACGACTTATCTTTTTCTTCGGGCTTTTTGGTGGTTCTGTTGAACGCGTCCGTCCCCAATTCCAGTTCTTAAACCGATTCTCGTCAAGACTCTCAAGAACGACCGTGTTGCTGCGAACCATTCAGTGGTTCTACAATGCAGCATCGGGTGGTGATCAACAAAATTAACGGCTCATGTTCGCCAGCCCTTCGACCAGGCAACAACAATACCCTTATCTTATAAGCGTAACAGCAGGGTTGATTACCCGGCGCTTGAAGCCTGCCTGAAAAAGAATGCTGAAGAAACTTAGCAATTTCAATTCTCCCCCACCGAGAGGCTTGCTTCCTGCTGACTGACGTTGACATTCTGACCTCATGGAGAATTAAATGACTACCTCTTGATCGAACACGCTTTAAACCGTCGACAGTTTACTTTTTTTTACTTACGTAGAGCTCGCGACATTGGCCTAGCGGTTAGAGTGTTCGCCAATGGCTCGGGAGCCCTGGGTTCAATCCCAGGTCGAGTCATTCCAAAGACTCAAAAAATGGTACTTGATGCCTCCTTGCTTAACACTCAGCATTATAAGGTACGGATCAAGGGTAAAGTAGAGCAATCCAGGGAAGGAGTAGCGCCCTCCCCTACGCCTTGGTGTAGTAGCTATCGAAAAGGGAGCCTTCGGGTTACCCTCGACTATGGTCGCCAACTTTACTTACTTTGATTTAGAGCTCGCGAGCCTGGGTATCTTCATTGTCCTTCCAACTTCTGATATTTGGTCAGCTTGCTTTTATGAACCTCTTTCTGCTGTCCCTCCTAGAGCACTGTTAGTTCCTACATGATTATATATATATATATATATATATATATTATGGTCGTTCAAAAGCCTTACCCGGATTTTCGAAAATACCTTTCATCTTTGGACAGGCCTCTCCTGCACAGATATTAAGACAGAAATCTGAATTAGTTCTTCTGGTTTTGATTAGGTTTCTTTGTTTAATGGCATATCAACTTTTGTATGTTATTTAATGCCAAAGCGATTCTCCTAAAAGAAAAGTAGTGGTATTATTTAACCCATAGGAGGGAGGATAAGGGGGTTCATGCCTTTCCCAAGGGTATTTGCCCGAAATTGAACGTAATAGCGCGACTAGAGTACGAACTCGCTTACTACGATTCCTCAGTTTATCGTTTTAACCATTACACCACGAAGACCCCCACCTTTTTCTGGTTTTATTAAAAAAGATAGTTTGTTGCTATAATAAAAATGTTCAGCTCTTGTTCTTCTTTCTGGATGAGGCTTATAAATTTTTGAACGACTCATATATATGTGGTGGGGAGTGATTCGTGAATTGTCAACATTTCCAGTTACTAATTTTGCGCATGTTCTTTGTTTCAGGTATAGTCTACTGTGCAGCAAGCTTGACTCAATTGGGCGCTGCGAGGAAAGTAGCAACGTGACGCAATTTACTCCTCCAGAAATTTGGAAAAGGCATCCTATACTGCATCGCATTCACCACGGAAGCGCTAATATGAAAATTTCAGAGTTTAGTTGTCAGTCTGAAGACAGTGCGCAGGATTCAAAAAGTGTTGGATGAGTCCAATGGTCATTACGAAGGTACAGCAGCCCGGAGGCCTCACTCTGATCGTTCTGATATGGAGAGAACTCCCGAATTTCTTGATGAGATCCAAGCCATGATTATTGTTGTTTCGTGGTAAGGAAGATATACTCAATGAAATAGAGTTAATTATTTATTAACTCAAGTGGTACAGTCCAACAAATATTTAAGTCTCGCGTTGTGGTTGTTACGTCCTAAGTTGGTCTTACTACTGACCGAGATCTTTCAGAACTCTCGTGCTTAAGAAACATGATATCTTTTATACTTCCACGATACCGGAAATCACGTGGAACGAGCCACTATACAACAATTGTCAACGATCCCAAAAAGTCAATTTGATCAAATGCCAGGGGCATGGGAGTTTCATTCTTATCATGCAGAGAGCACTCAAAAACTTTCGATATTTCTCATACAAAATAAGAAAGAGTTAATTTTTATCACAGACCATGAAGGACAAGAAGAAAGACCGCGCTGCAAAACTTTTGAACAAACTCAAGCATTCCCTCCAAGCGATGGCTCAGTCGGCTGGGGCTGCAGAACAGACCGACTGCATCTCAGCAGAAGGATAAGACTCACACAATGAATGTTTTGTGTATGAGATTAAACGATCTGATGGTGAGGCTCCAGTAATCCTGGAGCTTTGGGGGATGCAGAGTACTCCTTTGTTGCCATCGCTCCCAGGTCCACTTTGGCCTGGAGTGATAGTACCTGATAGGGTACTATCTATTGGTCAAATAGTACTAAGCTGATGTATTTATGCTAAACTGAATCGTTTGAAATAGAACTGATTATATGTATAAGAATGGATTTGGCATTAAATAACCAATGATGGTTGATATGCCATCAAACCAAACCAAGCCAAGCCAATCCCTCCCACCGAAAATACATTGCTTTTTCTCAGATAAGAAAAATTCCTACCAAAAACCTCAAATAACAATTTTGGCTTTCTCTGTCATTATAGAATATTCTGATAACAACCGAACTCCCAGTCCAAATCAAAGTTTCGTGTAGTCACTGGCAATAGTGACGTTATGCCTCCATTCGTCTTCCCACAAGACCTTACACTCAAAACGGAAGCCAACATCAAGTAAGTTGGAAGAGATAGTACTTATTGGATCGAGAGGGTGGTTGCTGAAACATCCTACGTTTTGCAAGAGGAGTCTATGCTATGTCAAAGAAACAGAAGAATCTAGTCCCTGTTGTCAGAAAATTTCTACGACCACATCATCTTTTACATCTGGCCACCTAACTCCCAAAATTACAATCCCTTTAAGATGTGAGGGGTTTGGTTGAGCGAGAGACCAACAAAACTCCGAACAACACAAATGATAACTGAAAACAAGCAATAATTTTTTAAGAATGTATAATTATTAGTGATTATTAGAAACATAGCAATACCCCAAAAATCTGTGCAAATTATTTGCATTAGGTAGGAATACTTGAAGCCATAAATCTGGGAGCAAATTATTTGTATTAGATAGGAATACATGAAACCATAAATCTGCTAGCAAATTATTTGTATTAGATAGGAATACTTGAAGCCATAAATCTGGGAGCAAATTATTTGTACTAGATGGGAATACTTGAAGCCATAAATCTCCTAGCAAATTATTTGTATTAGATTGGAATACTTGAAGCCATAAATCTGGCACCAAATTATTTGTATTAGACTGGAATACTTGAAACCATAAATCTGGGACCAAATTATTTGTATTAGATAGGAATACTTGAAACCATAAATCTGGGAGCAAATTATTTGTATTGAATAGAAATACTTGATGTATAATTTCTTAAGAAACTACACAAAAAATCTAAACATAAAAGTACAATGATCTCCTGAACTTTAGGCATAAAATAACCTTAAACAAGTTGATATGTTGTTAAGATATAATTGTATATAGTTATAATGAGAATTTATATATAATTATCTATATATTATTAAGGTTAGAATTCAACGCTTAAATCTTTTTTATTCAGTAAAATCATGAAAATACTCTCTCTATAAAAATGCATGCTATGTTACAATAATTTTTTTCAAATATGAAATAGTATAAAATAGGATAATATCTCATGATTCCGAGTTTCATATTGTCGATCCTCAGTGGAGCTAGTATTCGAATAAAAGCCAATCAATTGCCCTCAATTAAATTTTACCTTGGCAGAGATAAATATCTCAAATATTTATGAGAAAAGAACATGACTGAGAGACTCAGACATTAAAGTAGAAAATGGCTGCTGTATAACCCATATTTTTACCAGATGAAGATGTTGCACAAAATGGACAGAGACATGTTTAGGAGTTCTTTGAATTGATTTTAAGACATATTATTAAAAAATGTGTCATAAATAAAACAAATAACGAAGATGGAAAATTTTAGGTGAAGGAATCGCGTTCGTTGAACATTTATATTCACTTTTTTGTGTTGTTGTTTTTAATAATTTTTATGCACATATTTATATAGTTTCAAGTTTCTAATACAAATAATTCACAGTTATATTGTTTCAAGTATTCCTCTCAAATACAAATAATTTGCACGCAATTATATCGTTCCTAATGATAAACAATAATCTTTAGTAAACAATTAGCGCTTCTGCAGACAAATTCTTGATGCAAACAATTTACAGTTACTTGATATTCAGAATTAAAAATAGTAAATCAACTCGAAGCGTTATTGGACAAAAGTTTAAATATCAAGGCTAGGATTCCAGTATCTTGTTACATTCATTAAGGTTTCGTCTTCAATAGTTTAAGAAAGAAAGAAAGAAAGAAAGAAAGAAAGAAAGAAAGAAAAGGAAGGAAGATATTGAGTTGGTTAGTATAGTGGAAAGAAAGAAAGAAAGAAAGAAAGAAAGAAAGAAAGCGACTGAATTGGTAAGCATAGTGCAGAGGTGAAAGAAAGAAAGAAAGAAAGAAAGAAAGAAAGAAAGAAAGAAAGAAAGGCAATAGGCACAATGTAATAGAATTGGTAAGCAGAGGGAAGAAAAGAAAGAAAAGTTAAAAAGAAAGAAAGAAAGATGAATGAATGAATGAAAGAAAGAGGCCATAAGCATAACGAGATAGAATTGGTAAGCAGAGTAGAAAGAAAGAAAGAAAGAAAGAAAGAAAGAAAGAAAGAAAGAAAAAGGCCATAAGCATAACGAGATAGAATTGGTAAGCAGAGTGAAGAAAGAAAGAAAGAAAGAAAGAAAGAAAGAGGCATAACGAGATAGAATTGGTAAGCAGAGTGAAGAAGTGAAAGAAAAGTTAAAAAGAACGAAAGAAAAATGAATGAATGAATGAAAATTACAAAGCAAGTAGCAAAGAAAAAGAGGTTTTAATTCACGAATGAAAACTGAGATGAAAATTTTTCCTCGCAGCCACTTATGTCCTTGTTTTCTGAATTATTCTTTGTATTTGTCATATCTCAGTTTCTGGCTTTGGTAATATAACCCCATCTCCCATGAAAATGCCTGCGATCTTTAGGTCGAGGGTTCAAACTACAACACCCTCAGGAATTATTTTTTAATTAAAATATATAATTAAAGCCAATTAACCGATAACGGACTGTTCAATGTTTCCAGTGGTTTCATGGCACTTCAACTCTTGTTGGATATTTAATACCAAATACTGTTTTTACATATGATTTGTAAACACATTTTGTTGATACACGCAGTTAAATGATCAAACCGTTCTTTTTCCAATTTAGCGTAAGTCAAATTTAAACCGTTCCAAGTATTGCTTTGTATCATTAACAATTCAAATAACATCAGTCATTTGTTTACATACGGTAAAAAAAAATTAAGAACATACAGGGTGCGGAAGCAAAAAGTGGAATAATTTTCCTATTTTCTTTTTAGTATGATTAGTCCAATTTTGGGGAAAAATGCAATAAATGTAAATCTTCATGATTAGCTTTATTATTCAAGCACTTTTTCATTAAAATTCAGTCCAATATGAGTGAGTAAGAAAAGAAATGACAAAGAATCTATGATTTCCTTAACGCCAAAAGCAAGCCAAAAAGAAATTCCGAAATAATTGGAGTTTCTATCTGACCTCTATCAACTCCAGGCCTTAATCCCCTTGATTACGCTATATGGCGAGTTTTAGAAAACAAAACAAATGCAATTTTCCATCCAAATATTTGTCTTCTTAAGACTGATATTGAGGAGGAATGGAATAAAATGTCTGAAGAACTTGTTTTGAAGGCATGCATATCGTTTCGAAGGTGTGTTGATACAATAATTAAAAAATAATGACAGAGTTACTGAGTAAGTTTACTGCTTTGTGTCTTTCTTCTAATTAATGAGTAGAGTGTTCGCCAATGGTCCGGAAGACCGGGGTTCAATCCCAGGTTAAGTCATACCAAAGACTAAAAAATGGTACTTTATACTACCTTGCTTAACTCCAGCATTATAAGGTAATGATCAAGGTTAAAGTGGAGCAATCCAGGGAATAGAGTAGCGTCCTCCCCTATACCTCGGTTTTGAAGCTAATGAAAAAGGAACCTTCGGGTCACCCTCGACTCAGGTCGCCAACTTTACTTTTACTTTGGCCTAATGAGTAGAGTGTTTGCCAATGATCTAAAAGACCGGAGTTCAATCCCAGGTTGAGTCATACTTAAGACTCAAAAATGGTACTTTATACCACCTTGCTTAACACTCAGCGTTATAAGGTAAGGATCAATGTTAAAGAGTAGCATCCTCCCCTACACCTCGATGTTGTAGCTAATAAAAAGGGAACCTTCGGTTCACCCTCGACTAAGGTCGCCAACTTAACTTTTAGTAATTTTCTAAAACCAAAATTAATCTTGTTTTATTATAGAGTCATTGATTATTATACTAGAATATTCCTAATTTTGCTCCCGCATCCTGTACTGTCTGCACCAATAAGAGAACAAACAACTTTAATATGAAGCGAATAGCTTTTCAAATTACTGGAATTGGACCACTTCAGACTAATTCTTCGCCTTTTGATCTTGCAATAGTTTCTAATCTAGGTCAACAAACTCGTTAACCTTGGGCTTTTGATGTTTTAAATTATTAACAAACTTGTTCATAAAACAAAAACAACAATAACGACAAAAAAGAAAATTATATACTTGAAAAACAAAATGAAGTGCCTTAATAAAATTATACATAATTTTATGCCATTGCTAAATAGAAATATGCGTATTATCAGGTTCAACTAGACGAATAAAACACCTGCCTTAGAGCAATCTTTACTGTGCAGTTCTCGTAAGCTATGCATCGTGAATTTATTTTTAGCTGAATACATTAGAGCTTTTCAAACCTTGTACTTGATGCACAGGTGGTAACAAAATTAAATTTCCATTCAGCTCAAACAAAAACAGATTAATTAAATATTAAATGACAAACAGATACAATTTACATGAGAAAAGAATCAGAAAACGGTAAATTTAAATAAGCAATTAATAAATCTTTTACAATGAAGTGAAAGTTGTGCTTCTTTTAAACTTACTTCAAAACAACTTATTTTTGCTTAAGCTCTTGATTTGCGATGTTTTTTTAATAAAAAAAGTATGGAATGAAAAAAATATACGTAATAAAAAATTGGTTACTTCGAAAATCAAATCCAAATAAAGATGTCAAATTATGTAAGATGTTCAAGGGAAACAATTTTAATTCAACTTCTTGTAATTATGTTGTAATTCTAAACAATTTGAAAAATGATATATTGTTAATAAATAATTAAAAGCTTCATCTAATTTTTTTGATAATGATAGTTTTTTTTTACTATTTGAATTTTAACAATAAAATTTGAACATTGAAACTGAACGAAAAAAATGAATATTTATTAAATTTTCTAATCTTTTTCATTTTCGACTTCAACTGATTTTATATCAGTAAACACGCCGGAATTCTTTTCATTTTGCAAAAAAAATATTATTGTACATTTTATAAATGAGGTTCTCTTTCACATTATTTGTTATTTTCTGATCAAGGTTAAAGAACCTGATATTCTTTTTTTATTTCATATTGTTTCATTAAAAAAAACTCCATAAATCAAGAGATTAAGCAAAAATAAATCTGAACAAAGCACAACTTCTATTTTCTTGCAAAAATTTATTACTAACTATTCAGTTTATTCAAGTCTATCTTTGTAAACTCAAAACGCAAACGCACCTTTAATTCTTGAATCATTTTTTAATAGAAAGGATAGGTTTGGTGAGGTTTGAGGTGATCACGAATATTAGGTTGTAGGTTTATGAGTTTTAGCAGCAAATCACCACATTCTCTGTTTTAA
>OY757934.1:46555821-46623506 GCA_963585895.1 Sepioteuthis lessoniana
GTCATTGTTTGCCGCCATTGTTTTTAGTTGGCTTTTGCGATGTCATTCACCTGAATAATTCGAATATGCGATGGCCTCCTTTCAACGGTTGTTCTTTTTTTAGACGCTGAGTGTAGAATAAAACATTGCCGTGATTTCCCAAGGAAGAGGAAGCATCGAGGACAACGTAGATAGAGCAAGACAAGGACCGGGAGTAATGGCAATGAAAGGGTTCTATATATTCTCCCAAACAACCCGTCTGCGTCTCTGCGAAAAATAGGACGCACCCAACGAGTATCCTGTATAAGACAGTAAACTTCATTTGATGGTAAGGCTACAGTCTTGGAGCTTTGGGGAATATGGAATACTCTTTCACTGCCATTACTCATAGGCCACACTCAGACCAAAAATGTTTGTGCTTTTAGGATCCCATTTACGGTTCAAATAGAACTGTTTACTTAGTGGGTTGAATGCTTGCCAATGGCCCGGGAGACCTGGGTTCAATCCCAGGTCGAGTCATACCAAAGATTTTTTAAATGGTACTTGATACCTCCTTGCTTAAAACACTCAGCAATATAAGGTACGTACCTGGGGTAAAGTGGCGGAATGCAGAGAAAGGAGTAGCGCCCTTTCCAACATCTCGGTGTAGTAGCTATTGAAAAGGAAGCCTTCTGTTCGCTCTCGACCACGGCCACCAACTTTACTTACAACTCATTTGCTCTTCTTAATACTATTCAACTGTGTGCAAACAAATCATTAATATTAAATTGAATTATTAGTACTGGAGAGTATTAAAAGAAACCATTTAACTATGTGCAAACAAATGAACTTTGGCTCGTTTAAAAACGTTGCCTTTTAACTATTTGCTTGAAAATCCTATATGTATCAGCATGCTTTGGCATTAAATAACCATCAAGATTTGATATGCCCTCAGATAATCTAACCAAATATTCCCCAAAACTCCAGAATTGGAGATGATTTAGAATTATATACAGGACACTAGTTATGGAAAGGGGGTCATATCCTTTTGAAGAGATACTATTTACCAACCCCTCCGCTCGGACAGGATATGACACAAGGTCAATTTTTAAGCGGAGTTTAACAGGTTTGAATTCAGAGTTTTCCTTCTCCTAGACTAGTTACCACTCCAAGGCTGAAGAACCTAGTCTGCCCTACTATTTACCCATAGCTGGTGGGAGAATAATTGGGTTCATACCTTCCCCAAGGGTATTAGTGCTATGTGAAATGCAATCACTCAAGTCCAGGATTTGAACTCGTGTCGCCGTGTCCATTTCCTACGACCACGGGCACCCCCTTTTGAAGAGATAGTCAACGTATTGTACGGCCCCTGCAAACGTTCATTTTGATGATGTTCATTTTGAATTTGAACAATACGGTCAAATGTCAAAGTCAAAATCGTTGGAAAGTCAAAACAGCATTCTATTTAGTTCAAATGATTGATATTTAAAATGATAACCCCCACCGACAAAGGAATTCTTTGTTGAATATACATGACTGGATCCCATCACTTACAATCTCGGGATGAGATTTTCGCTATAATCGACCATGTTGACCATTATATTAAGTTGGTTTTGTTTTCTGGGCTGATGATATCATGCTCTTCATACATTGTATGGACCATATGTTTTTCTTTGTTTGCTGTAGCTACTGCATGTTCCTTCCCAGCGATCAGTAGACGTTTTCAGTATCATTCATCATCATAATCATGTCGCGCCATCAGCACGGATATCCCTAACCCTTTCTTGCCACCCTTCTCTATCGTCCATTGCTTCCGGCAGGTCTTCAAGGATGCATCCTGTATCGGCACAGAGCTTTTGTATATAGGTTCTAGCTGGTCGTCCTGCTTTTGCTCGTCCATGTGGAGTACATCACTCATGGGTTCGTCCTTACTTCTCCAGCAGTATACCGCATGTTTGGTTCGTCTAACTTGGATAGTTTTCGTGATGGGTGTTAAGTGGCCGTACATATTGTACTCCTTACATAATTGACTCGCCCCCCCCATAAATACACGTCAACGTTGTCCAGTCGGCTGGGGCTGTAGAATAAACTGACTGCTTCTCTGCAGAGAGGTAAGACACCCCCCAATGAGTGTCCTGGATATGACACTAAACAATCTGATGGTGAGGTTCCAGTGATCCTGGAGCTTTGGGAAATGCGGAGTACCCCTTCATTGCCATTGCTCCCTGGTCCGCTCTGGCCCAGAGTGGTAGCGCATGATAGGGTCCTATCGATGGGTTAAATAGAATTAACTGCATACTTATGCTATACTGAATTTTTAAAAATAAAACTGTTTGACTAAACTGAATAGCTTAAAATACAAATGATTTTGACAATTAAACTGTACTCATGCTAAACTGAATTTTTTGAAATAAAACTATTTGCATAAAAATGGATTTGGCGTTAAATAACCTACAAAGGTTGATATGCCATAAAACCCAACCAACCAACCAACCAACCAACCAACTGCACGTCAACGAGAGCGTCAGACGGAGTTCTTCAATCAGCGTGACACAATCACGTGTGATACCCTTTGCGTAGTGGACGGATAGTCACTACCACACTGGACTCTCAGCTTCCTATCAACTAATTACTGTTTAACCAGGTTCACTTGTATCTTGTTTCTGTTACTTGAAAATATATGTTTTTCTATCAACCCTTTTTGTGTTCCCCGTGTCTTTCTTTTGTCAGCATCACAACAGTACAGTTGCTGCTTTGTGGGTTGCTGCCTCTAGGATTCGGTCAATATTGCTCACAGCTTTCTTGTGTAGTTGCTGTGTGTGTGTGTGTGTGTGTGTGTGTGTGTGTGTGTGTGTGTGTGTGTGTGTGTGTGTGTGTGTGTGTGTGTGTGTGTTTCAGTTATAAATTATTATAATTAAGTATGATTATTGTTAAAAAGTATAACAACAAACTATTTTTATATGCAGAACTAATACCAATGATAAAAAAACGTTCAAAATGGGCACTGAATACCACTAAAATCTAAATATAAATAGAGAAGAATTGTTCTTTGAAACAAGTAAACATTTGAATAAGTTGAATGATGACTACTAAATTTTTAAAAATATTTATCCGAAATTGTTAATGAAAAAGTTTTCAAGTGAAACTAAGATTTTGAATTCCCTATACAGCATTCAAATGAAACTCATAAACCTGCAATCAGTTTAATAATGTAAAATGAATAAAATTGATAACGACAAAAAAACATAAATAAAAAGAAAAACTTCGAAGCCGTTGATTTTTTTAAGTATAATAGATTATAACGCGATGTAATAGCGTTGAAAAGAAAAAAAGAAAACAAATTCCATTTGAAATCCATCTGAAGAGCTTGTAAAAGCGAAATAAATTTATTATGAAATACAATCTCTAATTTCCTTGTTCTTTAAACAACAATATATATATATATATATATCAAGCAGGAGTCAACTATATATATATATAGTCAAATACTGACTGATTTTAAAATCTTTTGAAATCATTTTTATAACTGTTTTATGATATGACGATCGTTACATATATATATATATATATATATATATATATATATTGAGACACAGAGCAAGCGAGAGAGAGAGAGAGAGAGAGAGAGAGAGAGAGAGAGAGAAAATATTATTAGTAGTATTAATTTTTAAATGGCATGATAAACTTCGTGGGTTATTTAATGCCAAAGCTATCCTTGTAGAACTGTAATTGGACAATTAGAGGATACCTTTCCCGAAAGTATCTGTGCGAAAGTAAACGTAATACTGCGACAGGAGTTCGAACTCACTAACTACGATGTTGCAATCCAACTCGTTAGCAACTACACCCCGGGTACTTCCATGAAAAAGATAGATAGATAGATAGATAGGTAGATGCACTAATTGCTGAGTTCAAAAATCAGACTTCTTGAAAAGCTATCAGTATATATTTACATTTGTAGATCGAATTATATTGAAGATATGACGATATATAGACAGAGAGTAAGATATGAACTTAGATATGAAAATAGATAGATAGATAGAAACACTTATGTTTATAGATGGATATGATCAAAATATTATGCAAATGAAGAAACACACACACACTTCGAGAGAGAGAGAATATATAGCATGAAGATAGATAGATTGATAGATAGATAAAGAGAGAGAGACAGATAGACAGAGAGATCTTTGCAGAAAGGGATAGAAAGACATGAAGAGAGTGTTATTTTAGAAATACATGTCGACTTAGAAAGAATGGCGATTATGTGCATTTCCGTCTTAAGATATTATAACTTCCCTTCTCTCTCTTTCTGTTCCTCTCTCTCTCTCTCTCTCTCTCACACACACACACACACACTATATATATATATATATATATATATATATATATATATTCACAAATCTCTTTATCCCACTCTCCTATCTAACTTCTTCCCTTTCTTATTATGATCACGCAATTCAACACGTTCCTAAACGCCAACACTCGTCTAACCAGAAAAGTACACCTGCCTCAACTGCTAAATGTCATTTCGGACAAACTTTATTTGGTGGGCCTTTCAATGCAAAACAAAAAGAGATTTATTTGAACACATTGAACGAAGAAAAAATAGATTTCCACATTATTTTGAATGGACGTTACATCTCAGCTTCATATTTCTTCTATAATTTGTTGTGATTCAAATATCAACATTTTATTATATTACTACTGGTGAGTTTTTTTCCCGACAGCGTTAGCCGATGATCTTTCTCTGGTGTCCGAGAGACAACAACAAGTCTCCTCATGTTTCCAGAACCCTTCTCAGTATTCTGGCCGATCTCAGTAATGTCGTAGTTTGGATGGTCTCGGTACGTTTTCCAATTTCCACTTATTATTATCATTATTTTTACTTCTAGGGAATTTTTAACATCAGCGTTAGCTGATTGTCCTTCACTGGAGTCTGGATGACACAAGTCTCCAGGACTCTTCTCAGTATTCTGTACAATCTCAGCAATGCTGTAGTTGTTATTTTACTCCTTGAGAGTTTCTAACATCAGCTTTAGCCGATGGTCTTTCACTCAAGTCTCCAGGATTCTTCTCAGTATTGCGGCCGATTTCAACAATGCTCTAGTTTGGATAGTCTCCACTTGACCTCTTATTTCCAAGTCCTCCAGTCCTTTTACCAAACCTTTGGTGACTGTAACAAGAGCACCAATTACAATTGGTATAACCATCACTTTCATGTTCCATAGATTTTTAATTATCTAACAAGGTCGAGGTATTTATTTTCCTTTTTACTTTCTTTCAATTTCCCTCTGTAGTCAGCCGGAACAGCAAAGTCCACAACTCGGCAAGTTCTTTTTTTTCTTTTCTTTCTTTTTTTTTTTTTTTTTTTGATAATAATAAGGTCTGGTCGTCTGACCGAACTTAGGTTTTCCGTTTATTATTTTCGCTCTTTATGTGTTTTTCACACCAGATCTAGGTGGTGTTTTTTTTACAGGAATCTGTGTGAAAATAGTCTCCTCGGGTCTCCAGGACTCTTCAAAGTATTCTACCTGATCTTTACAGTCCTTTGGTATGGATGATGTAGATTTTTTTCCTCTGATAGTTCTCCTAAGTCCGAGGCAGATTTATGCTTCTCACTTTCCAAGACAGATTTTGGTCTGTGCACATATCACTCGTCAGCATGACCAAATTTGAATCTCTTACACAGTTCCCAGTGGACCACCCTTCTTACCCTGTTTTGCCTATTTTGTATTCCTTTTACGCTAGTTTGCTGAATTTTCTTATGCATTTAACATGTTCTTATCCCTTTATTATTATTATTATTATTATTATTAATACTAGTTTTTCACACTAGCGTTAGCTGATAGTCTTTCACTGGGGTCTGAGTGACATAAAAATTCCTCAGGTCTCCAGGACTCTTCTCAATATTCTGGTTGATTTTAACAATGTTTTAGTTTCGATGGTCTCGACTCGTCCTCCGATTTCAACTCTTCTCGACTGCTTACCAAGTTTTTGGAGATCGTTCCAAGAGCACCATTTATAACTGGTATCACCGTCACTCTCGTGTACCATAGCGTTTTTAGTTATCTGACAAAGTCCATAAATTTGTCTTTTTTTTGTTTTGTTTTCTTTAATTTTCACTCTATGGTTGGCCGGGATGACAAATTCTCAAAATCCGATAGAATTTTGTGTGTCTAAGCCTCCCGGACGCATTCTAACTTGGGAATACACCATGTGTTCGAATGGTCAAATTTTGATTTCTTGCACAATTCCCAGTGTATCACCTGCCCTATCCAGTCGTTGGTTTCTTTCTTAATGTCACATCAACCTCCTCGGGTTATTTAATGCCAAATTCATCTTTTTTTAGAAGGACAGTAGTGGTACTATTTAATCCATAACTGGGACGAAATGGTGGTTCCTACCTTTCCCAAGAGTATTTGCCCGAAAGTGAACGTAATAGCCCGACAGGTGTTCGAACTCGCGTACAACGATTCCGTAGTCAAGCGCTTTAATCATTAGACCACCCCATCCAGTCGAGTCTAGTCTTGTACTCTTTTAGTGCTAGTTTCCTGCATTTGCTTATTATATGATTAATCGTTTCGTCTATATAACCACATAACTTACATCTCGTATTCTGATGCGTCTTATTTATTTTTGCAAGAGTAATTGAAGCGCTTGAAACGATCCACAAAGACATGGTAAAGGGTCTAGAAGAGTTAGAAATTGGAGGATGATCAAAGATCATCGAAACTACACTATCGTGTGGGAATTCCACCCGTGACTCAAGCAACTTCATCTACGCGTAACACTATGTAGGTGGTTCGCCAAGCAGACGATCCCTTCGTCTGTTTTGGCGCGAAACCAAACAAAGGCCTGCGATCTCGACGTGACCGGAAGTGGGTAAGGGAACGCGAGTAAGAGTTGGACAAAGGAACTGAGAAGAAGGCAGTTGGCAAAGGGTGACGCAAGTGGCCAGTCAACACCGGACAGCAGAGAGACCAGTCGGCATGAAAGAGGGTCCAGACCAGTGAGTGAAGACCGGTGAAGATAGGTTGGCATTCCTAGTAGCTTTGTAGAAATTTCGCTAGAAATCCACGCTAGCGTTAGTCTAGATATGCACAAGGGAATGCAATGTTACATAACTCCTCTCTTGCACCTTAAGTTAACCCAAGCATATTGTTCGTTTGTTCTTTTTCTCCCGCTCCCTTGATTGTATTTCTTGTAGCTATGAAGAAATGTGCGATACCCCTATCGGAACCACTAGTTGATCACCGGCCAAGAAGTAAAATGGTTCGAAGAAGATGATGTATTCGTGGGGCCGAGTGGGTATTGTCACATACGTGCTGTCTTTCTCTCCAGGTTCGGATCAAAGTGTACGATAAGGGTAAAAACAAAAAAGCTTGAATATATTTTAACAGTGGAGTGTGTGTGCCACTTCACAAAATGATAGTGTGTGGCGTCCTCACATTCACTACGTCGACGGCCGACCAAATTCCCTAAACTAAAAACTAAACCAACGGCTAGGTTTTCGGGCTTGACCTCATGAATCCTCTCTGTGACTACGCTGTGTTTGAAAGATCCACAGATAGGGAATGACACAATCCACCCGGAACTTCTTCTGACGGTCGAGGTGATTCGTTGGAACAAAGTTGCCTGGGTGTTAGCAACTCAAAGATAAGAAGAACTCACCGTTAACAATTAACAATCATTTATTGTTCGATGTTCAGATTGCATACAGTAGCACGAGAGAGAGAGAGAGAGAGAGAGAGAGAGAGAGAGAGAGAGAGAGATAAAATCTGTAAGGGTCTAAGAACAGACACAAAGAGACCTCCCCAGCCTGACTGACATCTCACCCCAACTGATTTCAACTGACTACTGACAGAGTGACAAAATTCGCAAATTTTTGTATATCTCATCATCATCATCATCATGTCGTGCCGCTAACACGGATATCCTTGACCCTCTCTCACCACTTCTCCCTATCGTTCATCACCGCTGGTAGGTCTTCAGGGCTACATCCAGTATCCTCACATAGCTGATGAATGTATGTTCGAGCTGGTCGTCCTGCTTTTGCCCGGCCATATGTGGGGGTCCATAGGAGTACATCACTTATGAGCTCGTCCCTGCTTCTCCAGCAGTGTCCTGCATGTCTGGTTCGTCTAGCTTGGATAGTTTTCGTGATGGGAGGCAGGTGGCCGTATAGTTGGTGCCCTGTGGGGTGTTGCCGCCAGGACTTGTTCAATATTGATCGCAGCATTCTTGTGTAATTGCCGTCTAGCTTCTTCTCCAGCCGTTTTGTTAGCGTCCAAACTCAGGATATTGGTGGTGTGATGTCATCTCACTAAGTTATCACGTCATCTCATACGTGACCCCACATGAATCTATTTTGTTTACATTTGGTCTTCCTGTATTGATGACAGTTCCCTAGTCGAGGTGTACTAGCTTGAACTTTCCGATTTGACTTAATTTCCGTTTAAAGATTTCAGTTAACTTAACAGCTAAAGGAAAACCTCACGGCCTAACCAAGCCAGATAATAAAATAATAAACCATCGCGGCAACTGGATCATACTCAACATACCCACGAAATATGTCCCAGAACATATATTGACATACACATATATGCACATACGTATATACATACCTGTGGTCAACTCACAACTATATAAATATGTACACGTACACATATACGCATATACATATACATGTACTCGAACCAACTTATATGTGTGAACATATGCATATACTTATAGTTAAGTGTATATACTACCACAATAGTTAAGTGTATATACTACCACGATTGTTAAGATCTGCAAGAAAACTGAGAGAGTATTGGAGACTTGAGGAGGCTTGCTGTCACTGTGACTCCAATGGAAAACTATCAGCAAACGCTGGTATGAAAACTGGCAAGGAACTCTGATAATAAGAGAACCGGCCGTATAATGGACGTTGCCGTCTCAGCTGAACATAGAGTGAAAATTAAAGAAAGCGAAAAAATAGACTAGTCTCGGAATTATCCAGAAAACTGAGAAAGCTGTTGAACATAAAGGTAACGGTCATACCAATTGTAATTGACCCGCTTGGAACTGTCTTGAAGAGTTGGAAACCGAAGGTTAAATCAAGATAATCACAACATCATTGTTAAGATGGTCAGATAAGAATAGTCCTGGAGATCAGAAGAAACTTGTCATTCAAACTCCAGTGAAAGACCTTTACTAACGCTGGCGTGAAAAACTCGCAAGGAATAATAATAATAATAATAACATTGTTAAGATCAGCCAGAATACTGGGAAGAGTCCTGGAGACTTGAGGAGACTTGTTGCCACTAAAACTCCCTTGAAAGACTATCAGCTGACGCTGATGTGAAAAACTCTCAAGGAGTTAACATAATAACAATAATAAATTTTAAACCGTTCTATTTGAATATATAATGGAACCGTGACAGATACTATCCCAGTGAGTCAGAATGGAACTGGGAGTAATGGAACTGGGAGTAATGGCAACGAATTGAAGACTTCACATTCCCTAACCAGAACCTCGACCCCGGATCTACTTTCGTATCATACCCACAGTACACTTTTTATTTTGTGGCAGTTTAATCCCTTTGCAGATTGTAGCCGACACATTATCGGTGCCTCCCAAAGGGCGAAATAACAATTCGTTCGATTGCTGATATTAATTTCCCACACAACAAACACACATATATATATATATATATATATATATATATATATATATATATATATATATTCAGATACATATACGTGTATACATGTATATATATATATATATATATATATAAATATTTATTCATTTTTATATGCTTTTGTTTCTCTCTCTCTATCTCTCTCTCTCTCAATATATATATATATATGTGTGTGTGTGTGTGTGTGTGTGTGTGTGTGTGCGTGTGTATGTGTGTGTGTGTGTGTGTGTATTCACAGATATAATAGAAAATATTTGGATTGAGATCGCCTCATTGTTCTAGTGGGTAGAGTGTTCGCAAATGGTCCGGGAGACCTGGGTTCAATCCCAGGTCGCGTCATACCAAAGACTTTAATACCTCTTTGCTTAACACTCAGCAATATAAGGTATTATCAAGGGTAAAGTGGTGGAATCCAGGGAAAGGAGTAGCGCCCTCCGCTACACCTCGGTGTAGTAGCTATTGAAAAAGGAGCCTTCTAGTCGCCCTCGACGACGTTCGCCAACTTTACTTACTTTTACTTATATATATATACACGCACACACACATAAAAGCGCTTAGGCGTGCACGCACACATACATCACGTGGTTTAAGAGTTACTGTTGTAGGAAATGGCTGGGGCTGCAGAATACACTGACTACATCTCTACAGAGGGGTAAGTCACCTCAAATGAATGTCCTTGATATGACATTAAATAATCTGATGGTTGGGCTCCTGTAATGCTGGAGCTTTAGGGAATGCGGAAAACCAATCATCTATGGGTAAAAACACGGCAGAATAGGATCTTTAACCCTGGTATGGCAACTGAACAATGAAAGGAAACTCTGAATTTAATGTTGCTAAGCTCGGCTAACAAATTGACCTTGAGTTACATATTACTCCTGAAGGAGGTGTTGATATATATATATATATATATATATATATATATATAACAGTAATTATAATTAGAACAAAACCTTATCTTGATTTATTAATTTTAATCTTCTATAACCATTTCTACAAAAGCTAGTACGAAGAGAAATATTTTAATTAGTACTCGAAAATATTGCTTTCCGCGTCTTATTTGTTTTGAATATATATATATATACCAATTCACTACCATTACTCTAAAGTCTATATATATATATATATATATATATATGTGTGTGTGTGTGTGTGTGTTATGGAAATTTTAACTTTTTTTAGTAGCTGACAATATCCATCAGTGAAACATCGATCGGTTTTTTGTGACTTTCAGTATTTACCCAATCGGGTTACAGTTGGTTTCAATTTAGTGTTTTCTTTCTCTTAAACCAGTCCAGTCTACCCAACTGTTTACCCACCCTTGTGAGTTGGTGAATAGAAGAGATAAATTCATGCTTTTCCTGAGGATATTTGTGCGATGTAAAACGCAAACAGGATTCACACTTGGCTTGCTGGGTCCAATTTCTACGATGACGTTGTTGTATAGCCATTATGATACCAATAACAAAAATAATAATACAAATACAGGCTGTACGAACGAGTTTATTTCTTTCTACCTTCAGTCCTTGGCGACACGAGGAGAGAGACACAAATCATAAAAGCCTATGCTAACCATACTATACTGAATTCCCCACCCACTCACGGCGCATAGTGTAGTGTCTAAGATCTCAACGCAACTCTACTGGTCAAGATCCAAACTGATCTGCTTTGATCAGATTCGAAAAACCCAACCGCGTGCTTCAACGGTCGAAACTCAACTGCCCGTCTTTTCAAAATCCTCGAATTCTCAGGACCTACCCTTCCGAGCACGACGTCAGCAACATATTCAATTCATTCCAACGGCCGTCCAGTCCAATTTCCTGTCTGGGGTTTTATTATGAGAGATGATGATTGTCATATCCTTTCCGCGAAGGCGTAAGAGTTCACCATCTGACTATTTCACCTGAACTAAGAGACACCAAATAGTTCAAAGCTTTACCAAACTAAATAATAGAATAGTATTAACGAAAAATAATTATTATGAAAAATATCATTACCTTAATTATATAACAAAATTCTATGATACCAACAATTGTTGCGACGGTATTATATGATATAAAATAACCTTTCATGCATCTTTGAAGAACAAATTTTTGTTATATGTATTATAGTACAGAAAAAATTACTTCATTAAGTTAGGCAGCAATTAGCCTGTTTCGTGCTTAAATAAGTGATCATTTAGTAAATAAACTTTTTTACCCAAGTAATTGATATAATCCTCTACATTACATGGGCAAATGATCTTGTATTTCCAAGGCTTTAACCAGTTTTTTCACTTTCTTTGATCTGATTTATTTGTTTGACGTTCTATTTATCCTCCGTAGAGGTATACCACTTCTATCACCACAAAAAAGGGTCCTACATAATTCATTAAACTGGATCTGATGTCGAGGCCCCAGTTCTAGAGATCTGGAAAGTGAGTACTAGTTCTTCATTGCCAATACTCGCAATTCCGGGAATCAAGAAAATGTGGACAAGTCCTTCATTGCCGATACTCGCAATTCCGGGAATCAAGAAAATGTGGACAAGTCCTTCATTGCCAATACTAGCAATTCCGGGAATCAAGAAAATGTGGACAAGTCCTTCATTGCCAATACTCGCAATTCCGGAAATCAAGAAAATGTGGACAAGTCCTTCATTGCCAATACTCGCAATTCCGGGGATCAAGAAAATGTGGACAAGTTCTACGGCCGATGCAGTTAGCTCTGGTAGTCTTATTCTATTTAAGGTTCTTACGTTAAATGTCGCTATTTGTATTGTTTGTTTGCATTTTAGTAGTTTTTGTTGTTTGAGCTCTGTAGCTGATTTTTCGAACACTGAGGCCAGGGCTCCAACCTCAGCAGGACGCGCCCCTTGTTTACCCGTGCGAAGAGCGATGCGGTTTATGTATGTGGTTTGAGTGTGGGTCATGGTTATCTTTCGATGGCTGTTTTTATTCTCATCTACAGAAGCCACTCTTATAGATGAGCAGCAGTAGTTCCCCGATCGAACTGAGCGTCAAGCCGCAAGACTCACACGTTCAGGAAAAGTTAGGCATTGCGCTTAGCGGTCAAAGGGTTTATTCGCATACCTTTACGTCCATCATGCTGCTTCCCATGTGTACGTGTAAAAAAAGGGGGAGGGACTTTCCCCGATCGAACTGACAATCCTGAGCGTTAAGTCACAGAACTCCTGTATAGTTATCATTAAATGAATTTAAAATCCTACCATAAAGAAGTTATTATCTTACCACAAACATATTCACTCAAATTGGAAACATTGAACAGTCCGTTATCGGTTAATTGGCTTTAATTATATATTTTAATTACAAAATAATTCCAGAGGGTGTTGTTGTTTGAACCCTCGACCTAACGATCGCAGGCATTTTCATGGGAGATGGGGGTTATATTACCAAAGCCAGAAACTGAGATATGACAAATACAAAGAATAATTCAGAAAACAAGGACGTAAGTGGCTGCGAGGAAAAATGTTCATCTCAGTTTTTATTCGTGGATTAAAACTTTTTTTGTTCATTTTTCTTTCTTTCTTTCTTTGTCATTTTTCATTCATTCATTCATTTTTCTTCTGTTCTTTTTAACTTTTTCTTCTTTTCTTCACTCTGCTTACCAATTTTATGCCTATGGCCTTTCTTTCTTTCTTTCTTTCTTTCTTTTTTTCTTCACAAATACTTACTAATTCAATCTTCTTTTGCTTTCCCTCCCTTTCTTTTTTCTTTCTTTTTGTTTTTCTTTTCTTTTTTTTTACCTCTTCACTATACTAATCAACAAACTGTCATAATTTCTTTCTTTCTTTCTTTCTTTCTTACTGCTTCATGATATTCACCAATTCAATCAATTACTGATTTTTTCTTTCCTTTTTTTCTTTTTTACCGTCTTCTTTCTATCCTTTTTTTGATTGTGAGACGTTGATGGATAAAAGTGGACATTGGTATCCTAGCCTTGATACTTAAACATTTGACTAACATCGCTTCGAGATGATTTAAACCTTCTAATGTTCTCAGCCATTTAACAAGAATGAAACGTTGTTGTAGCCTGAGGATTCCAATGTATGTTTCTTCTGAGTCATGCGTAAGTGAAGAGAGCTAATGGCAATTATGCAGATTGAGAAATATTCAATAAGATTATTATTATTATTATTTGTAAGATGACAAAATATGTTATTAACTAAATATTTTGCCCGGGCTTGTAGTTTACCAAATGGTGTCGGATATTGTCTGTTCCTTTCATTTTTTTTCCTCATATATTCATTTCTTAGTTCTTTAAATTACCAAGAAAATTCTAAAACCAAAAAAAAAAAAACTTTATAAACTAGATAAAAAAGAAAAAAAGTTGAAGACTATTTGACATTTTCCCTGGAATTTGGATAGAGATAAAATATGTGAAATGCTGGACTTATAGATTTTCTCTGGACTGAATAATACAGGTGATTGGAATGACGAAATGAGAAAATATTGCCCAGTCGGCTGGGGCTGTAGAATACGCCGACTGCACCTCTGCCGAAGGGTAAGACCCTCCCCCCAATGAGAGTCCTGAATATGACACTAAAGAAACTGATGGTGAGGCTCCAGTGAGGCTGAAGCTTTAGGGAATGCGAAGAACTCCTTCATTGCCATCGCTCTCAGGTCCACTCTGGCCCGAAATGGTAGCACCTGATAGGGCCCTATCTATGGGTTGAATAGAACTAACTGCGTACTTTCGCTAAACTGAATTGTTTGAATTAGAATTGGTTGACTAAACTGAATATCTTGAAATAGAAATGTTTTTATCAATTAAGCTGAACTTACATTTAAACTGCGTACTTGTGCTAAACTGAATTGTTTGAAATGGAATTGTTTTTGACATTGAAACTGTACTTACACTAAACTGAATTAGTTAAATGTCAAAACGGTTCTATATTAAACGTGTGTTTTTGACAATTAAACTGCGTACTCATGCTAAACTGAATTATTTGAAAAAGAATTGATTATTTGGCGTTAAATAACCTACGAAGGTTGATATGCCATAAAACCCAACCAACCAATCAACCAACTATGAGGAAATAATTCTTGAGAGAAAGCAAAATAGAAAGAAAAAAGACATTTTAAGTGTCAAAAGATGTTACATATTAAACGTTAATACAGAAAATAAGTAAAGTTGGCGACCATAGTGGAGGACTACCCGAAAGCTCCATTTTCAATAGCTACTACACCGAGGTGTAGAGGAGGGCGCTACTTCTTTCCCTGAATTTCTCCACTTTACCCTTGAAACGTACCAAATAATGCTGAGTGTTAAGCAAGGAGGTATCAAGTACCACTTTTTGAGTCTTTGGTATGACTCGACCTGAGATTGAATCCCGGTCACCCGGACCATTGGCGAACACTCTACCACTTAGCCAAACTTGTAAAAATTGGTGGAGTTCAAGTTAACTCACAACTAATTTATATCAAATAAAGATTACACAATCCACTTCAGCATTAAATCCAGAAAAGTCAAAGTTCAAAATAGGCAAATGCAAAGAGAAAACCCCAACATCAGCAAGATGCCATTTTCCACGTAGGAGGCATCACTTTAAATGGCTTTGATAAGCTAAAAAGTTTATAGCATTTACAAGATTCATTTTCCCAGAATGCAACATCTATGATTATTTACTTTCGACAGGAAGTATTTTATGGCTTATATTCAAGAATAATCCAACAAATGATGATAAAGATAACTGTGCAAGAGATTAAGATTTGACCATACTGCCAAATGATATATACAAATAAAGAATCCGTCCTAGAGAATAAAATCCAAATAATTCTCTAGCATTTGAAGATACAAACAGATCAGCTAATCTCGTCCAGAAGACCAGACACAGTGACAATTGACAAAAAAGGAAAACTTTTCATCTAGAGGATTTTGCCGTTCCAGCAAGCCATATAGTAAAAAAGAAAGAAAACGAAAAGGTAGACAAGTACTTAGATCTTGCCAGAGAACTAAAACGCCGTGAAACATATGAATGACAGTGATACCAATTGTAATTGGTAATCTCAGAACGACCCCTAAAGGCATGAAAAGGAGACTGGAAGAATTAGACACCATTGGAAAAATCGAGAACATCCAAATCACAGTATTGTTGGAATCGACTGAAATTCCGGGAAGAATCCCGGAGACCTAAGGAGACTTGCAATCGCTGAGACTCCAGTGAAAGCCCACCAGTATGAAAAATTCACCATGAGTAAAATAATAATGATATTAATAATAATGATAAAAAAATCAACGAAAAAAAGAGAACCTGCCGAATTGTGGACTCTACTGTCCCGGCTGACCTCAGAGTAAAATTGAAGGAAAGCGAAAAGAAGGATTAGTACTTTGACCTTGCTAGGGGATTGAAAAAACCGTTGAAAAGGTGACGGTTAAACTAAATGTAATTGATGCTCTTGGTACCGTCACCAAAGGATTTGTACAGGGACTGGAGGACTTGAAAATAAGAGGACGAGTAGAGACAATCTAAACTACCCCATTACTGAGATCGCCCAGAATACTAAGAAGAAGACTGGAGACTTAAGGAGACTTGTTGTCACTCAGAATCCAGTGAGAAACCATCAGCTAACGCTGAATATGGGTGGACCAGGTGATCCACTAGGAGATGTGCAAGAAATTTAAATTTCACCATACAAACAAATGGTATATGCACAACCCAGCACCTGTTCTAGAAAATAACACACATAAACTCCTATATGACTTTAACATACAGACGGATCACCTAATCACGCCCAGAAGACCAGACCTAATAATAATCAACAAAAAAAGAGAATTTGCAAAATTGTAGACCAGTCTGTCCCGGCTGACCATAGAATAAGACTGAAAGAATGTGAAAAGAAGGATGAGTACTCCCACCTTGCTAGGGAATTGAAAAAAACTATGGAACATGAAAGTGACAATTATACCAATTGTGATTGGTGCTTTTGGCACAGCAACTAAAGGATTATTAAAGGGACAGGGGTACTTGGAGGTTGGAGGACGAGTGGAGACCATCCAAACTATGGCATTATTAAGAACGGCAAGAATACAGAGAAAAATCCTGGAGACTTGAGGAGACTTGCTGTCACTCAAACTCCAGTGAAAGACCATCAGCTTACGCTGACGTAAAAAAACTCTAATGAGTAAATAATAATAAAAATAATAATAAAAATATTAATAATGCGCTTGTCAAGGGGGCTGGAACAGTTGGAAATCGGAGGACGAGCCGAGACCATACAAACTACAGCATGGTTGAATTCGGCCAGAATACTTAGAAAAGTCCTGGAAACTTGAGGAGACTTGCTGTCACCCAGACTCCAATGAGAAACCATCGCTTAACCCTGCTGTGAATAAACTCGAAAAGAAGTAACAATAATAACAATAATAATGATAATGATAATAATAATAATAATAATGATAAGTCCAAGACCATGGTAGATTGATTGTAAAGAAAGGCTGGTTACCTGACCAAGAGATATTAGAAATATGTGGACAGGTAATGTACTCAAAGAAAGCTCCCGAAACGAACTGAAATACAAAATCTTGAAAACCAAATCACTAATGGATTAAAAAGCACATCAATTATAACACAAATGGACAGGACAAATACAGAATTGATAGTAAAAATAATGAGTCAACAGAAGACGACATTACCATTCTGTTATGATGTTAATTTGGGGTTTGTAAAGACAAACACTAAATAACATGTAACAATAAAAAGGGTTTATTAGGCTGGTAATGACAAGGTACAAACGTCGCGTGAGTAGTAAGACTAGCTCAGCGTACTGCCCTATGTTAATTGATAGGCTTCTACTTAAAGCCTTCATTCATCAACTCCACGAGCAGAACAGTTGACTTTTATGAGTGGTGGAAGGTTTCCTACACAACACATCCCTAAGGAGTCAAGACTGGAATAAGTCAAGGTACAGACCGAAAATTAAATAATGTTTTGCCACATATACCAACGGACAACATACAGACGGAAAAGAAAAGACCCCGAAATAACAACTGTCGACATATCCCAAAAACACAACCAGAAGAAATAAATCAAAAGATATTGGCAAAAAGAAGGAAGACTCAAAAGGAAGAAGGACAGGGTCAAACAATACAAACGAAACACAACATTACAAAATAACGAAAGAAAAATTCTACTAACAGATTAGTGTAGGGTGCACAAAGACAAATCAACAACCGAGGGCAAAAGAAACCAAACAATTTTGGTGTAAATTATAGAGAAGGAAAAAACATAAATGCTATATGGATAAATAACATGCAAAAGAATTAGAACTTGAAGAAGGGCCCAAGGTGACCACACCTCTGAACTTGCTAAGAACTACACAGAAGAAAATACTAAATTGAAAAACGCCAAGCCATGACGGAATGGATTCTGGTTTGAAAAATTCACGTCCATCCATGACAGACTGGCCCAGCAACTGAGTAAATTCCCACAAGAAGCAAGAATATCCGAATGAATGATAAGAGGAAAAACTACCCTGATTCAGAAGGACTCAAAAAGATATAATCATCCGCAACGATTATTACATATTAACCCTTGACCGAGCCGTCAATCAGAGACGCACCTGTGTAAATAAGCGAAAGAAGATCACGTGATCTAATCGAAAGTAAGTGGCCGTCATGAAATAATATATGCAAATACCCGCGGTAGTTGAGTCAGTTGGATCAGTGAGGACCGAGTCAGAGTCAGCTTACAGTCACTGAGAGCGCCCTGATACGGCCTGTGGTTCATACCAGGCCTCCGGATGAGCAACCCCGACTGAGAATCAGAAAAAGTGCTGAGTGGGGTCTTGAAGATAACACGGCGTGCTATGGTCAAGTGAAGAAGTTATCGGTCAATATAGCAATCTGACTTAGTCTGTTCTTGTCTCCGTCCCTCTATCACACGCCACACAAGCTTCAACCCTTTAAGAAAGAATAAAACAGTGTTATTGTCATTCTTCATCCACGTATCTTCCCTCATTATGGCCAGACAACACGATAGGCCGACAACATATTCATTTATGATGTGGAAAATTCTGACAATACTGGTAAGAGAAGAAATCTATTGCTCACTTGTATACCGCGGAGTATTTCCAGAAGAACAAAATGCCGTCAGAGGAACAAATTATCTACTATATGTAGACAGACACACCCTCAAAGAGGCCAAAACGAAGAAGAAAAATGTTGCCATTGCATGAATTGATTACAAAATGGCCAATGATATGTTCCCGCAAATATGGATAATAGTGCTTAGAAATATACAAAATATCCTCATAAACTTCATCACGAATACCATGGGAAATTGGACGGTGGAATAGCGAGAGGTCAAATCCTAGCAGAGGTTGAAATCCAAAGAATCATATTTCTGGGAGACTCACCTTCACCACTGCTATTTGTTATAGAAACGGCGTCGCACAAGGATTTACTTAGGAAATGCATTGGGAGTTACAAATTTTCCAAATCACAAGGAAAGATTAATCACGAACATCTAATTATTTGCAAAAAAAAAAGAAAAAGAAATAGAACTTTGATACAAACAATAAGAATATACAGCCAGGATATAGGTATAGAATTTGGCATTGGAAAATGCGCAATCCTTCCAATGATGATTGGGAAAAGAGAAACAAAGGAAGAAAGAGAACTGCCAAATCAAGAAAGAATCAGAACGCATAGAAAAAAAGAAAACTACAAGTGCAATAGGAATATTGAAAGCAGATACCATCAAACAAGCAGAAATGAAAGAAAAAATAAAATAAAAATACCTCAGAAGAACGTGAAAACTTTTCAAAATTAAACTCTGCAGTATTCAATTCCATCAAAGGAATAAATACCAATTAAATTGTTATGTTTTGACCTTCGACCCGACCCCCAAAAAATGCTATTCCAAGGTGATGCACCGGAAGGAAGTGACACATTCCAATGGCCAGTAATCGAAAGAGATCGCGTGGGCGAATTAAGGCTTATAATATGGGACAAGGTGAAGGTCCCACTATGCCAATACAGACTGATGCACCGGAAGAGAGTGACTTCTGAACTGCATGACAGTTGTTTCCGCTTGATGACGATTAAACATTCGATTTCAAAGATCCAGTGGGCGATCGTGTGGGCGTTGAATTATTATTTAACTCAGTTGAGTTCGAGTCCAGGAGCAGTTGCCAGTAGAATTCCAGACAGCTAGAGACCAGATGTGGTAGGGAAATCCTCACCCGACCGTGGGGGCCCTCGGAAACCTCGATGGAGATTGGGGTCCAGGGAAGATGCTAAGATGCAATGAAGAAAGCCAGCATCCGGCAGATTGAGCCCTAGGCCCCCGGTTGGGCAGCCTTAGAGAACAAGAAAAATACAACGTGACGGTCATAACAGTGGGGTCAAAATATTGCAGTTTATGTTCGGTCTCCAGCTCCCTCTCACATGCAACCCTTGAACAACCCTTTCGAAACCTTACAAATAAAGTGAGAGGTAAAATATTGTTAAAGAAGTCTTCCTGCGTTATCCTTCTTGCATCTGTCTTTGTTGTGTCGTTGTGAATTATTCTACATATATATGTGCACGTATGTAGATGTGAATCTGCATGTATGACCATATAACATTGTGCGATTTGGTGCCTGTGCCAGGCGAGTTCTTCAAGGACTCAGAATGTACCTAGTTACCGTAAATGGCAGTCTTAAGCATTACAACACGAAATCAAGGAAAAGGACAAGGAAAAATGCTGGAATGGAAAGAAGTAAAAAGAAAAAACAAGAACAAACTAGCAACAAAAAAGGAAGGAAAAGGAACCGACCGACGCGAAAAGAACAGAAAAAAAATTGTAAGTACACTGCTCATTCACAATACTTCTATCTCTCTGTCGATTAATTTAGGTATAATAGTGAAAGATTTGTTTTAATGACAAGGGCCTTTCTAGAAGCATAAAATTGGAAATAATTTTTTTTTTAAATGTGTGGTCCCTAGATAAAAATTGAAATTACTGTTATGTGTAATATTGTATCGAAATGAGGGAGGAAAAAGAAGGGAAAACAAATATGACTGGGGGACAGTTGCTGTCGGTTTTTGATAGACAGAAATAGTAAACAAAATTTTATCAATGGGATTTTTATCGTAAATAGGTCTTTGTGAGTAAAAAAATTCGTAGTAACTTTTCATTGGTCCAGACAAGTGGTGATTGAAAATTAGAATTTCAGTCCGAGATCTGGAATCCCGCATATCTATAGTTAAGACTTTTTGGGGCAGGTTTTTATGTTTGGAACTTGTGGATTGGAAATGAGAATTTTAATCCGAGAGATGGAATCTTGGGAGCATTAATGGGATTGTCCAAGAATTTTGCACATTGGTGTTTGTCTGAAGAATGCGCATATACTTTTTCGATATTTATGAAGTTGGGATAATCGATATTTTCGGCGCTGCTAGAATCAGGCCGGTTGTTTTGCTGTGGAAATTGTTGATATCAATTATTGAAGACATAGGTATTGTCTTGAAAACGGTCTTGCCGTGGAGGCAGAGTAACTAAGAGAGAGATGTTTTTTGTGTCTGACGAGGCAGACAGGTATTCTGTGAGTTCCCCCCGGAGTGAAGCTTTGAGATTGCTATTGGGGAAGATATTTTGAAACAGGGTTTTGGATATAATTAAGAGATGCGCAGAATTCTGACGGAACCAGGTGTGGCGGAGATTCACAGATTCGGATTAGGAAATATTTTGAATTGGGAAATGTTGGCAGAATTTATAAAAGTTTGGGTTGTTTAGAAAAAAAACCGGGATATTTTGTGAAAAGAAAAAAAAAAAAAGAAGAAGAATGCTCGTAAGCTATTGAAAAAGTTTTATTATAAATCAGGCTTAATTTATGGTACTGTAGACTGAAATTGAATAAACTGGGAAGCAAACCTATAGTTATCGTGTTAAGGTAAAGACAGAGAGGTAGATATAAGTTTGGGGAAAAAAAGGACATTGAATGAGTAATTTATTATGAAAAAAAAAAATGAAAAAAAATGAAAACCAAAACAAAAAACAAAAAGCTACAGGACAATGAAAATGGCACAAAGAAGGAAAAAAAAAAGAAACTTGAATATTATTTAACACAGAATATAAAAGGAAAAAAAAGAAAGAAAGAACAGACATTTTTAGTAATATAGACAGTACATAGATTGAAAAAAGAAGAAAAGAAAACTGAACATTTTTGAACTGTGATTGTAACATTGTTTTGACTTGTTATAAAGTGAAATATTTGAGTTTGTTTGAGTTTAAAGGCGACATTAGAAAATTTTCTTTCCTGTTCATATTATGAAATTTGACGAAAAACATTAACAGAGGATTTTATACTAGGTTTACTAATAATTGTAATTATATTGATTCTAAATTTTTTTTTTAGAATTTGGGTTTTCGTGGAATAGGAAATATTTTTTTTCGGGGTTTCAGTTTTTGAGAAAATCGGTGGCTGACGCGAGAATAGGACAGACATTCATCCAATTGGTTTCAGATTGTTGTTGGGTAGACGGCAAAGAAAGCAATTCTATCGAAAAATTCGCCGGCCCATGAAGCTGTTCTATTTTTTAGTACGGAGTTCCGAGGATGGAATAAAAGAGAAAAGGCGTGGCCTACTCCAAAATTTTGTGGATGATGTCTGGGTCTTTCAGTCACGATGATGTTTTGGATTCGTGTGTGATTTGGCAAAGTGAAACGAATCTGGGAAAGGCAAGGTGCCTATATATTGGTAGCAACCCGGCCCCCAAAAAATGCTATTCCAAGGTGATGCACCGGAAGGAAGTGACACATTCCAATGGCCAGTAATCGAAAGAGATCGCGTGGACAGATTAAGGCTTATAATATAGGACAAAGTGAAGGTCCCATTATGCCAATACAGACTGATGCACTGGAAGAGAGTGACCTCTGAACTGCATGATAGTTATTTCCACTTGATGACGATTAAACATTCGATTTCAAAGATCCAGTGGGCGATCGTGTGGGCGTTGAATCATTATTTAACTCAGTTGAGTTCGAGTCCAAGAAGAAGTTGCCAGTAGAATTCCAGACAGCTAGAGACCAGATGTGGTAGGGAAAACCACACCCGACCGAGGGGGCCCTCGGAAACCTCGATGGAGTTTGGGGTCCAGAGAAGATTCCAAGATGCAATGAAGAAAGCCAGCATCCGGCAGAGTGAGCCCCTAGGCCCCCGGTTGGGCAGCCTTAGAGAACAAGAAAGACACTACGTGATGGTCATAACAGTAGGGTCAAAATATTGCAGTTTATATTCGGTCTCCAGCTCCCTCTCACATGCAACCCTTGAACAACCCTTTCGAACCCTTGCAATAAAGTGAGAGGTAAATATATTTGTAAAGAAGTCTTTCTGCGTGCGTCTTTCTGCGTGCGTCTTTGTCATTATTCATGCGTGCGTCGTTTATTGCTGCGTCTGTCTTTGTCACTGCGTTTAATTATTCTGTCGTTATGATACGGCACATGACAATACAACACAATCCCTATTGTAACATACTTGGGACCATTCTTAAAATGGACAAGGAATGAATAAAGACAAATGTTCCAAAGGACAAGGAAATTCATGAATATGAACAAGGTCTAACATCCGAGTGATAGCATTGATAGACTGCATGTATCAAGAAAAGAAGGAGGAAAAAGATTCGTCAGCATTGAAGACTGCATAGACAGATTAATTCAAGGACTCGAATACTACATAACAGAAAGTGAAGATAAACTAATTACAGTAGCCAGTAATAGCAATGACAACAAAAGAACAAATTGTAAAACAGCAAAAACTAGGGTAACATAAATGGCAAGAAAAATAAATGTTTGGATATTTCAACTGACCAACAAACAAAATTGCAAAGGAGAAAACCTAGACATGGCTACGAAAAGGAAACCTCAAAAGAGAAACTGAATCTCTTTTCATAGGAGCACAAAACAACACCATAAGGATGGTAACCCGAAGGTTCCCTTTTCGATGGCTACTATACCAAGGTGAACGGGAGGGCGATACTCCTTTCTCTGGATTGCTCCACTTTACCCGTACCTTATAATGCGGAGTGCTAAGCAAGGAGGCACCAAGTACCATTTTTTAAGTCTTTGGTATGACTCGACCAAGGATTGAACGCAGGTCGATCGGGCCATTGGCGAACACTCTAACCATCATGCCAATGTCCGAACCAATTATATGAAAGCGATAATTGATAATACGCAATAGAATAGCAAGTGTAGATTATGCGGAGAAAAAGATGAAACTATTAATCATATAATAAGCGGACAAAACAAATCAACGCAAAAAAAATCGCAAGACTAGGTACGACTGGGACTGGATGGGAAAGGTAATTCACAAGGAATTGTGCAAGAGATGAAACCTTGGCCATACTACCAAATGGTATATGCACAATCCAGAATCAGTCCTTGAGAATGATGTAACATATTGACCTCCGACCCAGCCTTCAATCAAGGAACAGGTGCATCCGGTCGAAGATATCAGGGTATAACCTTGACTGTGGACGGGTTGAATTGGATGCAGATGCGACGCTCACAGGAAGCAGGTGGATGTCAAATAATGATATAACCCGGTGTGACAGGAAGGTCAGTTAGTTGGAGTTAGTTGGAGATAAGATGCTGTAGAGAGAACCAGCACCCAGCAGAAGGCTATGGGCCCCCAGGACCCCCGATTGAGCAGCCCAGTAGAACGAGAAAGAAGTGCTGCTGAAGACAAAGGAACTGGGGGTCAATATGTTGAAGTTTGTTCAGTCTCCAACTCACCTCTCACACATAACCCTTTTGCAACCATTTCAAATAAATTGTGAGAGGTGTATTTTACATAAAGAAGTGTGTTCGTTCGTCATTATTGTTGACCATGTTTCCGCATGTATATGTATATGTGTATAGTTGTATATAGTTGTGACTATACAACAATGAGATCCATCAATTACTCTGGGATTTTGAGATACAAACGGATCACCTAATCCCAATGAGAAGACTAGATCTTATATTAATCGGCAAAAAGAGAGAAGTTGCCATCTTGTGGATTTTGCCGTTACGGTGGACCACAAAGTAAAGACAAAACTAAGGGAAAAGATGAACAAATACGAGGATCTTGCCAGAGGGTCACGGTAATAATAATTGTGGTTGGTCAACTTGGAACTGTTCCCAAATGCCTAGAGAAAAGGAGAATAGAACCTTTCAAACTACAGTATTGCTGAGTACTTAGAAGAATCCAGGGCACTTGGAGACTTGCTATCAATTAGATTCCGGTGGGAGACCCTCACCTAACGGTGGTGTCAAAAATTCGCATGGGGTAAAATAATAATGATAATAGTAATAATGTTACGGCTGACCACAGAGTAAAAAAGAAAAAGGAAACGAAAAGAGAGATAAATACCTAGACCTTGCTAGAGAACTGAAAAATTATGGAACACGAGAGTGACGGTGATACCAGTAGTAATTAACGCACTCAGTTCAGTCACCAAAGCATTCGTACTGGGGCTGGAGGACTTGGAAATAAGAAGACGAGTGGAGACTATCCAAACTACAATATTGTTGAAATCGGCTAGAATACAAAGAAGAGTCCTGGAGATATGAGTGAAGACCCACCATCTAAAGCTGGTGTGAAAAACTCTTAAATGAGTAAAATACGAGGATCATGAAATAAGTCTCCTTACTTTTTTCGTATGGACACTTATATTGATAGTACACACATGAAACTCAAGTCCCCCTCGAAGTTATTTCCTCCGGCCGCAATGCACTTGTTGTACCGTTCCAACAACTTCTGGAAGGACCCATAGAAGTCCTCTTCTGTGAGCGTGTTAATAACCTCCTCACAGCCTCTTTCATCTCCTCAATTGTCTCATAACGACTGCCTCTGAGCTTAGGGAATAAGCAAAAGTCACAGGGAGCAAGGTCTGGACTATAGGGAGGGTGAGAAACTGTCTTGGTGCCCATCTTGGTCAAATAGTCTGTGACGAGGAAGGAGTTGTGGACTGGTGCATTGTCATCGTAGAAATTCCACTGACCCGATTTGAAGAGTGCAGGCCTCTTCCGACGGAATCTCTTCCTGAACTCCCTTAAAACCTCAACATAGTAACCCTAACCTTAACCCTAACCATTTGGCCATTCAACTCTGGTATATTGACTTCCTTACTCCTCCTACACCTCGCATCATCCCTCACTGCCTTCCTTGAATCTCTTATGCCACTCAAAAACTGATGCTCAATTCATGTAAGATGCTCCAACAGTAGTCTGAAGCATTCCATGCGTTTCTGTGGCATTTTTTCCAAGTTTAAGACAGAATTTTATTGCATATCGTTCTTCTAAAGTGTCCACACGTCCAGATTGTATTTTTGAAATTCACCAGCTGTGACAGTCAGGCTTTAGTAGGGTGTATTCCAATTGCTGCTGTAGCTATTCATTTGAAGCTGAAATCATAAAAATTGATCAGTCATCTCATAAGATGTACAGCAATAACAGTGAATTTTCATGAGTCTCCGACAATTTTAAATTCCAGTATAAAAAACGTCTGGAAACTTATTGAAGGTGCCACGAAATGATAATAATAATTCAAGTGCCTGGAAATATTGGATGCCGACACCATCAAACAGCGATAAAACAAAAAATAAGAAAAAGATCCCTAGAGAAGAACAAGGAAACTTCTTGAAACCAGAATTCAGAGAAATGAACCGAAGAACAAGGAAATTGCTACTTTTCCCCGTAGATGCCATCGAGGTTGGACCACTTGTCCCGCCGGTGCTGCAGAGTATAAATACCCTCGTCAAAGAACTTAGTGTTATGTCAACTGGTCTTCAATTGCTTTCGGATCCAACGAGATGACAGATTCCGATATCCAAACTTCTCGACACTTTTTGTTAGAAGTTTTGTATCAATACATGGCCAGTGTAGTATATTATGGACCATAAGTACCCATGTCTTACAGATCTTGGGAAACTTTTGAACCCTCCACTCTAAGGATGATATAATGGGATATATATATATATATATATAATACGCTCCCCCATGGGGGTTGAACCCTCTGGCGAAGGAATTGTCGGCCGCTGCTAGCGTAATGCAAAGCTCTTCGAAAGAATTGAGCACTCTGGTAGCCGATAGGGTATAAAAAATGTAAACAAAGGCTGCTGCTGTTGCTAAAATAAATACCTTAAAATTCCCTCAACTAACATGGTCCGCTTAGTGGCCGAGAGGTCTGAAACTTAGTCTAACGTAAAGTTGGACTGGTTTCGATCTCGGCTTCGAGCGTCCTGCGTATATAGCCACACCGAAGAGTTCTGATAGAACGAAACAGTCTGTCTGTGGATGACAATATATATATTGTCACGTGATAGCCCACGGAGACGAAGAGGTAAGACTATTGATACTATCCTCCCGTTGAATTGACAGTATCAAGCCGTCAAACAAGTGACCGTTAAGGAAGAATGTGGGTCACAGAGGAGATAAACAGATGTTGGTACTTAGTGACCTCAGGTCGCCGGACATCGGAAGGGGAAAGAGAGAGAAGCCAAATGATTGGCTGGGACCCCAAAACGGAAGTGGGGCTCCCTTCCCCTCAGCGGAAGTAAAGGATAAGAATGTTAGTTTTTGAGCAGGGTTCATAGCGGGCAGATGAACCGTAGCCATTTTACTCCGGGCTGAAGACAAAAGATTAACTGAGACACGAAGGACTCCAAATCCTTCAAGCCAATATTAAAAACAGAACAAAGTCTAGTAGCCCGTGAAAGAAGAAAATTCTCCAGTGGAACTCCGTCGAAAGTAAGATAAGTAACTTTGGGGACATTTTTCCTTTATACCCAAATATTTTATATACCACTCTCTCTCTCTCTCTCAATTTGAAGAAGGACAAAAGTCAGAAAAGACGTTTATATTCGTGGACTGTCCAATTATATGTTTTGACACTCTGAACGTGTATATATAAGTAGTAAAGGATTTTATGTATTTTCATTTTACCATGTGGTCTATGTTGTTACTTCATGCTTTCTTTCCAGCTTCTATTCGCCTTATGTTATCTTGCTTAGAATTGTCCTATTAATTCCTAAAGTATCACACGGGAAACCGGAGTTGCCGACTACTACAATATTAATATTATTACGACTAAGACCTATAGGCCCGTATTCTTCTGTTATCTAAGGGAAAGAAGTTTAGCGGCCTGGTGGGTGTGTGATAGTGTGAAATTTGGAACCCCTTTGCCAGCGGTGGTCAGTCTGGCCCTAAATTATTCCCTCACGTAATATGCCAGTTCTTATGTGCCTGAGAGAAGAACTCTGAACAGGACTTATTCTGTAGGGGATCAAGTGCCAACCTGCCCCGTCTTCACACGTGCGAAAATAAAGTCCCGTTTTGGGATTTTAGTGGAATAAGGGGTTCGTATCTTTTTCTTACGAGGTAAAGTCTGAAAATGAACATAGAAGGGCAACTGGAGTTCGAACTTGCTTACTTCGAAGCCATGATTCAGCATTTTACATCAGGGAGACTCTCCATCATGATATATATATATATATATATATATATATATATATATATATATATATATATATATGTGTGTGTGTGTGTGTGTGTGTGTATGCGTGTGTGTGCGGATAAAAATAATTGTCAAATGTCCCGTCGTGTATTTTTATTTAATTTCTTCAAAGCTAAACTATTGTTGTCTTGTCTGAAATTATTCCTCAGCCCAAAGCAAAAGTTCATTTCTATGTAAATTGTCAACATTGTGATCGTAAAAGAAAAAAAAAAAACAAAGTGATAGAAAAATGAAAACCTCAACAAAAAAGTAATGAGTCAATTAATTTTCCGCTCCCACACATCTTTTTTGTTGTTCAAGCTTTCTTCTGCATTCGGATCTGTCCGTTAGAGAGATAATTGATTTTTGCACGTTGAGAAAAAACGCTCAACATGTGCAGAACACTTCGTTGAATATAGCTGAGATAATGAGCGCTATAAAAAAACGGGAAAATCACACGTAATGATGATGATCATGATGATCATGATCATGATCATCACGTTTTTTTGGTGTGACATTACGTGACTATTATTCATACGCGTACGCGCAGTGGAAGACAAAAAATAAAAGATACCGGAGACAATTTTCTAGAAGAATTCTCTGCGTAGAATGCTACCAAAGAAATTGGGCAATTCAAAGAATTGATAGAGAAATGACTTAAAAACATCCGTGACTAAATTGCTTCAGAAATTTCGTTTTTTGTGTTGTTTTTTTTTTTTTTTTTAAATGCCGATTTTATTATCGTTTCGGGTAGAATGGGATGCGTCGATTACAATGTTACCAAAGAAAGTGAACAGTTCGGAAAATTGGCTGAGAAATTAGGCTTTAAACATCCCTGACGAACAGAGATGAACAAGAGATAAATATTTTTTATTCACCAAGTTGCAGTGAGATCATGCCACTGTTTTTAGCCACAACTATTTTAATTACCTTTCTTTTCTTAATGAAAATCGAAACTAAACTTTACAACCCACAAAAAAACCCAATCATTAACGGATTGATTGATTGATTGATTTTAAGTGTATGCCAATCTATAAAGACTTATTTTGTGTCTACGTTTATATTTACAATTTTTGTGTATAGTTTGGAACGAGCCACCGCAGGCATTGGCCTCCATGTCAATGCACACAAAACGGAATATATGGGCTATAATCAAACAGGCGACATCACCACACAAGACGGAACTTCTCTGAAACTAGTAGACAAATCCACCTACATAGGAAGCAGCGTCTCATCAATCGAAAAGGACATCGACACGCGGCTAACGAAGGCATGGACAGTTATCGATGGGCTATCGATCATATGGAAATCAGACCTGGCCGATAAAATGAAAAGCAGTTTCTTCCAGGCAGCGGTCGTATCGATACTGTTGTATGGATGTACTACTTGGACGCTAACAAAACGGGGGGAGAAGAAGCTAGACGACTATTACACAAGAATAATGAGAGCAATATTGAACAAGTCCTGGCGGCAACACCCAACAAAGCACCAACTAAACGGCCAACTACCTTCCATCACGAAAACTATTCAAGTTAGACGAACCAGACATGCAGGACATTGCTGGAGAAGCAGGGACGAACTCATAAGAGATGTACTCCTATGGACCCCCACATATGGCCGGGCAAAAGCAGGACGACCAGCTCGAACGTACATTCAGCAGCTATGTGAGGATACGGGATGTAGCCCTGAAGACCTACCGGAGTCGATGAACGATAGGGAGAAGTGGCGAGAGAGGGTCAAGGATATCCGTGCTAGTCAAATACTAACAATTCGCACACAGTTGTAGCATGTCAAGATTTCCAATCTAATAGTAATAATTACATGGCTTTAAATAATTATTTCTATTTAATTATAGTCATTTGTTTTCTTACAGATATATTGTTTCAAGTAATTAATAACGATAACCCTTAAACAATTATAGCTTCAAGTAACTATTTTCAACACAAATAATTTCCAGTAACGACATGAAGTATTCCCATCAAATACAAATAATTTTAAACTATTTCATCTCTGAATAGAACCCTAACAGGTATGGTCATTCCGGGTTTGTGTAAAACTCAGAGTTGTGGTAATAAAGGGGTTATCTCCCCTCCTTAGATCTCTAAAACTGGGGCCTCACCTTCAGATGCAGTTTAGTGGCATACACAGGACACCCCTTTGTGAGGAGGTCCTACCCAACTAACTGAGGAATATTGGAAGCAGAAACAATCAAACAAGCTGAGATGAAAGAAGAAATAAGATAAGAATACCCCAGAAGAACGTGAAAACTTCTCTAATTCGTATTCTAGTCCCTGTCTGCTTAAAATGGTGTGCAACACAACAATTGTCCTATTTCAAAGATTCATCGTCATCATTACGTCGTGTCATCAGCATGGATCTCCCTAACCCTCTCTTGCCAGTCTTCTCTATCATCCATTGCTTCCTGTAGGTCTTCGAGGTTACATCCCGTATCGGCACAGAGCTGCTGTATGTAGGTTCTAGCTGGTCGCTCTGTTTTGATCATCCATGTGAAGGGGTCTACATGTGTACATCACTTATGAGTTCGTCCTTACTTCTCCAGAAGTGTCCTGCATGACTGGTTTGTCTAACTTTGATAGTTTTCGTGATGGGTGGTAGGTGGCCGTACAGCTGCTGCTTTGTGGGGTGCTGCCTACATGACTTGTTCAGTATTGGTCGCAGCATTCTTGTGTAGTTGCTGTCAAACTTTTTCTCCATACGTTTAATTAGCTTCCATGTAGTGCATCCATTTAGCAGTATCGACGCGTCCGCTGCTTGGAAAAACTGCATTTTATTTTATCGGTCAGGTCTGACTTTCACATGACCGATAGCCTATCGTTAGCTTTCCATGCCAATGTTGGTCGCGTTTTGATGTTTGTCTCGATTGATGATACACTGCTTCTTAGGTAGGTGAACTTGATGCGTAAAGCCAAAAACACTGGGCACCCAGTGAGAATCGAGCTCACTATAAACGGTTTACGACTGGCTAACTATTAAACAACGCGAATTTTTTTTACATTTCAGAGGACAAGATGACTTAAATTCTTTCCGCGCGTTCAAGAAGAAAAATAACTTTTGCCAAAATACTATCAGTGGTAATATTTACATGGAGGGTTGGTTCATGCCTTTGCTCTTTATTTTCTACTTTTCTCACATGTTTATATAGTTTAATATAATGAATTGAAAATAAACGAGTAAATAAAGGATAATTCTCCACAGCAGGAATTTAATTGTTAAATCATTTGAGAAATTATTATGATCAAAGTGAACATGAATGTACACCAAACACTATTATCATTATATTACTCCTCGTAAGTTTTTCATGTTAGTGTTAGCTGGAGGTCTTCCCCTGGAGTTTGAGTGACAGCAAGTCTCTTCAGGTCTCCAGGACTTATCTCAGTATTCTCGCTGATCTCAAGAAAGCCGTTGTTTGGATGGACTCTGCTCGTAACCCTATTTCGAACTCTTAACAAACCCTTGGAAGTCGTTCCAAGTGCACCAATTAAAATCAGTAACACCGTCATGTTCCATATCTTTTTTTGTTCTCTGGCAAGGTCTAAGTACTTGTCGCTCTTTTCGCTTTCTTTGATTTTTACTCTGTAGTTCGCTGGGACAGTAAAGTCCAATATTCAGCGAGTTCTCTTTTCTTTTCTTTCTTTTTTTTTTTTGTTAACAGTTACAAAGTCTGGTCGTCTGGCCGGGATTGGGTGATCTGTTTGTATCTTAAAATCCTAAAGAATTCTTGGTGTCTCATTCTCCAGGGGCGGATTCCGGCTTGTGCATATACTCTATGGCAGTAAGATACAATTTAAGTTTCTTGCACAATTTCCAGTGGATTCTCTTCCCTACCCCAGGTATCTAGTCTTGAACACTTTTTGCGCTAGTTTGCTGCATTTGCTTATTATGTGATAAATAGTTACGTCTCTATCACCACATAACTTATATATGCTATTCTGTTGCATATTATCTTTTTTCGCTTTAGCATAGTTGGCCCTTATGGTGTTGTTTTCTGTTAGTATTAGAAGAGATTCAGTTACTCCTTTAAAGTTTCCCCTTCAGGTATTCTTGTGTGAGATTTTGTCATTTTGTCGCTTGAAATATCCATACAGTTTTTTCTCTTCCCATTTCTGTTTCCTAGTTGTTGTTCTGTTGATCATTATGTTGTCTGTGCTATTTCTGATCTCTGTAGTTAGTCGTTTTTTATGTAGACTTTCAGTCCTTGTATTGAGATATCCATACTATCTTCAATGCTGGCAAGTACACTTTGGCCTTTTTCTTGACACTTATAGCCTATCATCTCTCGAATGTAAATACTTGTGCATAGTCATTAGTTCACTATTTATCTGAGTTCTTTCCTCTTTAAGAATTGCTCCAAGTATCTTAAAAGGGGGACAGCCCAGGTGTTTATGCCTTTGATGTGATTCTTGCTGTAGAGCTGGGTTTCAAGAAGTTTTCCGTTCTTCTGAGATATTCTTTTTTTTTCTTTCAACTCCGCTTGTTTGAATGACACAGCAGGAATTTAATTGTTTACTCATTTGAGAAATTATAATGATCAAAGTAAACATGAATGTACATCAAACACTATTATCATTATATTACTCCTCGTAATACTCCTTACTTCCGAGTCCACTATTTACCAATTCCAATATTCCCAAGTACTTGTAATTTTCCTTTCCTACGATCGTTCAGATTCTTTCTTGCTTTAATAGTTCAATTCTTATTATTAGTATAGCACATTTTTCTTAGACAAATTCCATGCGTATATCCAGGCTATATTATTATTTACTCCTTTTCGATTCCTTCACACCAGAATTAACAGTTGGTTTCTCACTGGAGTTTGAGTGACAGCAAGTCTACTCAAGCCTCCAGCACTCTTCTCAATATTCTGGCCAATCTTAATAAGGATGTTGTTTGAATGGTCTCCTCTCGTCATCTTATTTCCAAGTCCTCCAGTCCTTTTATCAATCCTTCGGTCATTGTACCAAGAGCACCTATTACAATTGGTATAACCGTCGCTTTCATGTTCTATAATGTTTTGTTCTTTGGCAAGGTCCAGGTACTTATCCTTTTTTTGCTTCCTTTTAGTTTTACCCTGAGGTCAGCCAGGACAGTAAAGACCACTATTTAGCAATATTATTATTAATATTGTTATACTCTTTACTGGGTTTTCCCTAAATTAATAACTAGTGGTTTTTCACTGAAAACAGTAAATACCTCAGGTCTCCGGCACTTTTTTGAGTATTCTTGCCAGTCTTAACAATGCTGTGGTCAAAATGGCCTCGTTTCTTCCTCTAATTTCCAATCCCTCCATGAGTCTTTTCCAAGCTTTTCCCGCTCGATCCGAGTATTTGTCAATCTATTTGCGGTCTTAATTTTCACTCAGTGGTTCGCTGGAACAGCCAAATCCACCAGATGAAAAGTTCTTTTTTTTTCTTGTTTATTGACACAAAGTCATACCTTCTGGCTGCGATTGAATGATCCGGTTGGATCTCAAAGTCCGTTAGGGTTTTGTGGGTCTTATTTTCTTAGACAGTTCCTGGCTTGTATACGCACCATTTACTTGTATGATCCAGTTTTAATTACTTGCACAATTCTCATTGAAGCTTCTTCCTTCCCAGTCGTACCTGCTCTTGTACTCCTTCTGTGCCAGTTTGCAGCATTAGCTTATTATAATGGTTTGTTATTTCCTATCTTTCTGCCCATAATCTACATTTGCAATTCTCATGAGTCCTATCTACTCTAAGATTTTCTTAATTAGTTCTCATTAAGTTAATTTGGGCTGCTATTAATTATGATTCCGTTTCTTTCTTCAAGTCTCTTCATGTTTAGCAATGCCATCTTGTGTGCAGTTTTCTTGGTTTCTCTTCTACAATGTTCGTACGGTTGAATTTCTTTCTATTTTTGTTTTCGCAATTTACCAATTCCTGTTTTTCTGTCTCCCCGTGCGTTTTTTTTTTCTATTATTGGCCGCTGTGATTTCCTTACTCTTGTTTGTATATTCTTCGAGTCCCTGTGATGCAGTATTCATACAATCATCAATGATGGAGATTCCTCTTCCTTCTTCCTTCCTTGTCACTAATAGTCCGCCTACATCATATTTCCAGTAAAAAGTCAAGATTATTATTTTTTCTCGGGTGGTCTTTCACAGGAGTTTGAGTGACAACAAATCCCCTCAAGACTCCAGTAATCCGTTCAATATTCTAGCTGATCTTAATGATGCTGCAGTCTGGATGGTCCCTTTTGTCCTCTGATTTTTAAGTCTTCCCGTCCCTTTACCAAAACATTAGGGAATTTCCGAGTGCATCTATTACAATTAGTATCACTGTCACCTTCATATTCATTGGGTGCCCCTTTTCATATGGCCTTGTGCCACATCTAAGCAAAAATGCTTAGTAAATTTCCACTGTCACCTTCATATTCTATTATTATTATTATTATTCTCTTTTGAGAGTTTTCACACCAGAATTCGCTGATGGCTTTCCACCGAAGTTCGAGTGGTAGTAAGTCTCCTCAAATCTTCAGGACTTTTCTCAGTATTCTGGCCGATTTTACAAATTCTATAACTTGGATGGTCTCCACTCGTCTTCTTATTTCCATGTCCTCCAGTCTCTGTACTAATCCTTTGGCGACCGTTCCGAGCGCACTAATTACGATTGGTATCACCGTCACTTTTATGTTCTATCTTTTCTTTTAGTTCTCTAGCAAGGTCTGGTACTTATCTCTCTTTCCACGTTCTTTCAGTTTTACCCTGTGGTCAGCCGGAACGGCAAAGTCCACAATTCGACACGTTCTTTTTGTTTCGTTTTTTTTTTCTTCCTTTTTTTTTTTTTGTTGACTATCACTAGGTCTGGAGGTCTGGCCAAGATTTGAGGATCCGTTTGTATCTGAAAATTCCAGAGAAGTTAGTACGCCTAAATTTTTAGGACTGATTCTGGGTTGCGAATTTACCATTTGTTCTTATGGTCAAATTTAAATTTCTGGCACAATTCCCAGTTGATTACCTTCTCCACCCAGTCGTATTATTATTATTGTTATTATTCCTTTTGAGTTTTAACACCAACTAACGCTAGTGGTCCTTCACTGTAAGTCTTCTCAAGTCTCCAGAACTCTTTTGGGTATTTTAGTCGATCTCAGCAATGCTTTGATTTGGATGGTCTGGATTCTTCCACTGATTTCGTTTTCAAGTCTTTTTCCAAACCTTTGAAGACCGTTTCCAACGCATCAGCTGTTATTGGCATAACCGTCACTTTCATGTTCCACAGATCTTTTAGTTCTTTGGCAAGGTCCAAGTATTTGACTATCTTTTCACATTTTTTTCTGTTCACTCTGTGGTCCACTGGAACGCCAAAAAAACCCACCACGTGACAAGTTTTTTTTATTAATTAACACTAGAGGTTTGAGGTTCTGATCGGGATTCAATGATTCCATTGAATTTCAAAATACCAGACAATGTAATGCGTTTCATTCTCTAAGACGAATACTGGTTTGCATATACCATTTACTTGTATTCCCGGTGGATCAATTTTTCTACACGTTCGGGCATAGTCGAGTATCCCTTTTGTGATAGTTAGCAGCATTCACTTAATATGGGATTAACCGGTTCATATCTATCTCCACATAATCTACTCTTGCCATTCTGTTTTTTAGTTTGGTTTGGTTGGTTGGTTTTTTCGTTTAATAGCATATCAAGCTTCTTAGGTTATTTAATGCCAAAGCCATCTTTCTAGACAGCGGGGGAACTATTTAACCCAGAACTGGGAGGATAAAGGGGATTATGGCTTTCCCAAGAGTATTTGTCCAAAAGTTAACGTAATAGCGCGATTTTGTAGTCTAACGCTTTAACCATTACACCACGGGGACCCCATATTCCGTTTCGTATTATCAATTTTCGCTTTATCATAATTCATCTTTATGGCTTTGTTGTGTGCTCCCATTTAAAGAAATTCAATTTCCCTCTTTCGTAGACATGACCAGATCTTCTTGTGTGAAGTCTTCTCATTTTGTTGCTTAAAGTATCTATACAGTTTTTTCTCTTGCTTTTTCTGTTTTCTAGTTTTTGTTGTTTTATTATTTGTTCTTATGTTGCCATTGCTGTAATTGGCTGCTGCAGTTAGTCTTTCTTTGTTAATTAAGTGTATTGATTAAGTCCTTTTATTGATGTATTACGCTCTTTTCAATGTTGGCGAGTCCTTTCCCTCCTTTTCTTGACTCATATAGTTTGTCTATATCATCTCTCAAATGAAAAACTTTGTGCATCGTTATTAATTTCGTTGATGGTGATCCTTATGTCTGAGTTCTCTTACCCATTTTAAGAATGGTCTAGAGTATCTTTTGAAAGGAATTGTCTGGGTGTTTATTTTTTTTTGATGTGATAGGTGCCGCAAAGCTTGCTTTCGAGAAGTTTTCTTGTTCTTTTAAGGTACTTTTTTCTTACTTTTTTCTTTCATCTCTGTTGTTTTTTTTTATGTCTGCTCCAAATATTCTAATTTACCTTCTCTCTAAACATTCTGAATTCTTCTCAATAGGCCAGTTCTGTTCCTTCCATTGCTTCTCTTTTCCCACTTTTCATTAATAGCATGGCACATTTTTCTATGTTAAATTCCATTCCTATATCCTGCTTGTATATTCTTACTGTTTGTATCAGAATTTCTAGTTCGTTTTACTTTTTGCAATTATTTTCATATCATCCATATTCATATGGTGATTTTTGTAATAAATATTTCCACTCTCTGCAAGTTATTCACATTGGGTTTAACTGCTGGTCTCTCACCGAAGGCTGAGTGACTCGGCGTTTCCATCAGGTCTCCAGACGCCTCGTATTCTTGCTGATTTTAGCAGTGCTGCAGTCTAAAGGGAATCGATTCTCCTCCTAATCTGCAGTTCCTCGAATCTTTTTAGGGGGGGGGACTGTTCCTATTGCAACAAGTACAACTGGTATCACCACCATCTCCATGTCCTACAGCTTTTTCAGTTCCCAAAGAAAATTTCCTTTCGCTTTCTTTTATTTTCACTGTATGGCTCATTGGAAAAGCCAAATCCACAAGTTGTGGAGTTTTTTTTTCTTGATAATTAACACTAGCGCTCAAAATCCACAACTTGTTGAGTTTTTCTTCTTGATAATTGAGATTAGGTCTCGTCTTACGTTCAGGATTAGGTGATCTGTTTTCAACTCAAAATCAAAGAGAATTTTATGCGATGCATTTTCTCGGAGAGATTCCTGTTTGTGCGTATATCATTTGTCAGTTTGTTGCAGAAAATACAATAGTCGGAAGAATGTATCTATGAAAAAAACAAAGCTATGGTTACTATCCCGGAGGAACACCTAGTATAACGGTTAATGTTGTTGGAAATCGGATTGGCGATCTGAGTTCAAATCATGGATGAAGCTGTTTGCATTTCTCTTCGTGCTAATGCGCGTAAAAAAGGCATGAACTCATTAATTCTCTCTCAGCGTTGAGGGAAATCGTAGACTTTAGTACTTGGTTCTTAAAGACATTTCAAAATTGATTCTATTTATTTTTTTTTATATGCATAGAATAATTTTTGAAAATAGCGACAATGTTTTGAAATGCCTTCAGTTTTTTTTTCATTTGTTTTTTTAATATTCTATATTTCTGGATAATATTCTATTTCCGTTGATAGCGTCCTGTTTTTTAAATTCATCAGCATCTCAGTTTTATCCATCTCTGCATTTACGTAATTTCATAATGTTCTAAAAAACCTAAAAAGGTCTTTCAAAAAGCTCTTCAAAAATTACTCTTTATACATGCAAGCAATCCCTGATGATGGCCAATGAAATTGGAAAATTCATCCACCAATTCCAACCTGAAATCAAGACACTTATCAGGAAACTTAAATGAATCTTAATAAAACTATACAGATAAAATGTGTCTTTGTTATTTAATCAAACTTGTTTAAATGAAAGATTGCTGCCCAACTACACACGCACAAACACACATGCACACACACACACACACATATATATATATATATATATATGGAAAACAATATATATGAAAAAAACAATATTCAAAAGATGTATTTATTTAGGTATGAATAATATGCCAATGTTGTACATTTCGGTTTATCCTTGGGCGATGTTTTCATGCGATGATGTCACATCCCATAACTTTTTTTTCAAATGAAATGAAAAAATTCTTAATGTTCTCTTATCGTTGGTAACGTTGTGTTTCAATATGTACGTGACGTAATTAATGTTGTTAATTCTGATTTTATTATAATTATATATATATATATATGTCTGGATATTTTGAATTGAGATACTCAGAAAAGTAAGGAGCACCTAGTTTTGCTAGGTAAATGAGAATCTAAACCTTAAAGCTGAGAGGAACTGACACATATCACAAGCAAGAACAGATATAACTTCACCTTGAATAATTACAGACATTTGACTCAACTCTACAGAAAGACACTGCATAGGAATGGTTTCCAACAAATTCACAAAGATGGTTGAGGAGATTGACATCTTATCTGTTGAGCAGACTTCTTGTAGGTATCATCAACCTACAAACAGGTAAGTCTCTATCCTAAGGGAAGAACACTTCTCACCTGGCGGAAATAATTAAAGACGTTCCCATTGATTACTACCAGATGGCGTGTTTTTGATGTTATGAGTCTGTTCACCAAGGTTCCTCCGGATGAGACTTTCTCAATGGTTCGAGATAAAATGGAAACGAACCCCCTCCCCGCTTAGTGATAGATAAAGGCATTAGTGCCAAACTAACGCAAACAATCCTGGTAGGAGTTTGAAATCGGCTTTTATATTTCATTTTCAACGCACACAACCATTACACCATCCACACGTTCCCGGAAGACAGTACATGCCAACTGAATCGTCATCTGGAATTGTTCACAGTGAACCAATTAAATGGCTTAAACTTTTGACACACCTTAAATAACATGAGACCTGTAGAATACACCAACTGCACTTCTACAGAGGGGTAAGATCCTAACCAACATGTGTTCTAGATATGACACTAAACAGTTGAAGATGAGGTTCCAATCTTGAAGCTTTGGGGAATTTGGAGTATCCTTTCTCACTGTCTACCCTGACCAGGATTGGTAGCACCTGATCGGGTCCTATCTATGGGTAAAATACAACAGTTTGTCTGTCAAACAGTGTACTCATGCGAAACCAAATTGTTTGAAATAGAACTGTTTTACATTCAACTGGGTATAAACAAAAAACTATGTACTTAAGCAAAACAGTTCTTTTTCAAGCAATTCAATTTAGCATAAGTCATGTGTTTGTACCCTTAGATAGGACCCTATCTGATGCTACCACTCCGGGCAAGAGTGGACCTGGGAGTGATGGTAATGAAGGGGTAACCCGCATTTCCCAAAGCTCTAGCAGAACTGGAGCCACAACCATCAAATTGTATAATGTCGTATCCAGAACTCTCGTTGCGGGGGTTTATCCCCTCTTCAGAGTTGCAGTCGGTGCATTATACAGCCCCAACCGTCTGGGCCAGCTTATGATGGGGTCGGAAGAATAAATATATATTTGAAACCGTATAACTGCGTTAAAAAAACTGACTGGACTCTAAATAACCCGACAAGAAAACAAACCAAACCAAATTTTTCGGCACATGTTAGATAACGAAGTCACCTGATACTCTCCAAGTATTACTCACCAGACTTCCCACTATCACCTGGTTTGTTTGCTTTGGTTTTATGGCATATCAACCTTTATAGATTGTTTAATGCCAAATCCATTTTTATACAAATAAACAGTTCTATTTCCAACAATTTTCTTTAGCAGTTTAGTTGTCAAAAACTTTTCTGTTTCAAGCAATTCATTTCAATCAAACAGTTCTATTTCAAACACTTCAGTTTAGCGTAAGAACAGTTTCAGCGTCAAAAACAGTTCTATTTCAAACAATCCAGTTTATCATACAAAAAGCTCCATTTCAAACAATTCAGTTTAGCATAAGTACGCAGTTCAAATGTCAAAACAGTCCTATTTCAAGTAATTCAGTTTAGCATAAGTACACAGTTTACTTCTATTTTACCCATACATAGGACCATATTAGGTGCTATCACTCTGGGCCAGAGTGGGACTGGGAGCGATGGCAATAGGCGGTATATTCCGCATTTCCCAAAGCTCCAGCATTACAGGAGCCTCACCATCAGATTGTTTAATGTCATATCTAGGACACTCTTTGGGAGACTCTTACCTCTCTGCAGAAATGTAGTCGATGTATTTTATAGCCCCAATATGATTTTGGGCAGGGCCTCAGAATTCTCGGTTTTACACCAACCTAACGTTGCCTAAACGTCGAGGTTTTGGCAGTCCAAACGAATTAACTCCGACCATCTGCTTATTTAACTGTGAGCAACGACACCTTCCCCTTTCACCAGACATATGTTTTTGTCCTGTTTTTTTTTAATTTTTGATTTTTTTTTTTTTTTTTTTTTTTTGCTTCCGTTGTATTATAGTCCAGATTGAACTCGCAAAGCATAAGTTCCTGAATTAGACTACATTACAATTCTATCTATGCAGCTTTCAAATCACACACGGACTGAAGCAATGCATACCGTGTTAGAGTACCATCTACCTTGATACTACCAACAACAGCAAATACCTCTAACCGATTGTTCTGCGTGAGGTACGCACCGCGAACTTGTACGCGGGATAATATTGCAGAACTTTTTATTTGCCCTGGTAAAATAAAGCGACGATTTCAACAGATTTGCGTCCTCCATTTTTATCAACTTAATGAATTCTTAACCATATTTTAAAAGGATTGAAAAAAGTAATTTACATAACAATTTGATTCGATTATGAAATATTTTCCACATGCGAGCAATATTCAACAAATCCTAGAGGTAGCACCCCACAAAGCAGCAGCTGTACGGTCATTTACCACCCATCACGAAAACTATCAAAGTTAGATGAATCAGACATGCGGGACACAGCTGGAGAAGTATGGACGAGCTCATAAGTGACGTGATCCGGTGGATCCCTTTACATGGACGAGCAAAGGCAGGACGACCAGCGAGTACCTACACACAAATGTTTGGTGTCGATACAGGATGTAGTTTGGAAGACTTACCGGAAGTGATGGACGATAGAGAAGGGTGGTGGGAGAGGGTCAGTGTTATCCGTGCTGATTGCGCGACATGACCATGATGATCACCCAGAATTATTTATTAAAAACGACTATTATGTAAATTGCGATAAAATTTACTTCCGTTGGTTGGTTGGTTAGTTGGTTGGTTGGTTGGATTTTATGGCATATCAACTTTTGTCGGTTATTTAACACCAAATCCATTTTTATGCAAATAGTTCTATTTTAAATAATTCAGTTTAACATTAGGACACAGTTTAATTGTCAAAAAAATTCCTATTTCAAACTATTTAGTTTATTCAAACAGTTCTAATTAGGCTAATTCAGTTTAGTATAAGTACATATTTTGTTTACACACAGTTAAATGTTAAAACAGCTCTCTATATATTACAATTCAGTTAATTGTAAGTACAGTTTCAATGTCAAAAACAGTTCCATTTCAAACAATTCAGTTTAGCGTAAGCACGCAGTTAAAATGTAAGTACAGTTTAATTGTCAAAAACATTTCTACTTCAAGCTATTCAGTTGAGTCAAACAGTTCTAATTCAAACTATTCATTCTAGCATAAGCATGCATTTAGTTCTATTTAACCCATAAATAGGGCCCTATCAGGTGCTACCACTCCAGCCCAGAGTGGACTTGGGAACAATGGCAATGAAGGAGTGCTCCCCAATTCACAAAGCCCCAGCATCACTGGAACCTCACCATCAGATTGTTTAATGTCATATCCAGGAAACTCATTAGAGGGGTCTTACCCTTCTTCAGAGGTGCAGTTCGTGTATTCTACAGCCCCAGCCGACTGGGCAATTACTTCTCGATTGATACAATCATATATTGCGTCACCATCTTGTTTTAATTGATCTCATTCTCTTCTTTATTGCTCCACACTGTCCCATGTTCTTTACTGAGATGACTAACCACGATAATCTGTATAAATATTCTTTATTCTCTTTCGATAACAGAACCGGCTCCGTATAGAAGTCGAGAGTACCCTTTAGACTACTGATGGAGATAGGTGTCGAGCCTTAAGCAGCTCTGAGCTAACTAACTTAAAGTTGAAATGTAACTTCATGGAATTTAGTCGCCAGATTTTCGAATCCTCTGATGACAGCAGAGATTTCGACTGCTCTTAAAGGTCATATTTCAAGGTCAATTAAATGTCATATTTCAAGGCCAATTAAACTTAATTGGATTTAACGATTCCATTTGTGGGAAAACTGTTTTAAATATTTCAAAATTATCTACATTACATCCCAAATAAAAGATTCAGTAAAGATATTATTTAATACAATGATTGATTGATTGATTGATAATATATTTACTTAACATGCATAAAGTGGGGGTTTAACTATTGGTGATGTATAACTGAATTATTGATAAAAAAAAAACCACGGACTTCTTGATGGTAAAAAATTAGAAATTAAAAAGATTAAAATTTGTAAAAAAGAGTAGCAATATATCAGTCTTAAAATGACCTTGAAAAAGTGACATCGAAATATGATACTTTACCGTAAAAAAAAAAAATTTGCATATTAATTGACTGATCGATTAATTGATTCATAATATATAATCATTTATATATGTATTGCATGTAGACGTACTAAGTATTGCCCAGTCGTCTGAGGATGTAGAATACACCTCTAAAGAACGGTAAGACCCCCCCCCAACGAATGTCCTGATATGACACTAAACAATCTGATGGTGTGGTTCCAGTGATGCTGGAGCTTTGGGGAATGTAGATTACCCCTTCCTTGCCATCACTCCCAGGTCCACTGAGCCCGAAGTGGTCGTACCTGATAGGGTCCTACCTATGGGTCAAATAGACCTAAACTCTGTTCTTATGCTAAAATGAATTATTTAAACTAGAACTGTTTGACATGAAACTGTACATAGGCTAAACTGAATTGTTCGAAATAGAACAATTCTGACATTTAACAGTGTGTAAACAAAAACTCTGCTTATACTAAAGTGAATTGTTTCAATTAGAACTTTGACTAAACTGAATAGCTTGAAATAGAAATGTTTTCACCATTAAACTGTGTACTTATGATTACTTGAATTATTTGAAATAGAACTGATTACTTGTATAAAAATGGATTTGGTATTAAGTAACCTAGAAAGGTTGATATGCCATAAAAACCAAACAGCAACCAACGTACGAAGTATGTATCATATAAGTGATGAGTAAGAAATGAATTATACATGCATATAGATACGAATCTGTCGTTTAATTTGGTTTGTTTGTTTGGTTGTATGGCATATCAACCATTGTAGGTTATTTAATGCCAAATCCAGTTTATACATATATATTACGTATATATAATTTGTAAGCATGAGCAACAATGTTGATAGTTCCAAGTATTGCTATGTATCTCCAACAATTCAATTAAATATCAGTCATTTGTTTACACACAGTTCAATGATCAAACAGTTCTATTTCTAACAATTCAATTTAGCATGTCAACTATATTAAATAGTTCCAAGTATTGCTATGTATCACTAACAATTCAATTTAACATCAGTCGTTTGTTTGCACAAAGGTAAATGTTCAAACAGTTCTATTTCAAGCCATTCAATTTAGCATAAGTCATTTGTTTGCACTTTGTTTAAATGTCAAACAGTTCTATTCGACCCATAGATAGGACCCGATCAGTGGACCTGGGAGTGATAGCAATGAAGGGGTACACCGTATTCCCCAAAGGTTCAGCACTACTTGAGCCTCACCATACAAATCAGCAGTCGTTTGGATTTTTTCTTGGTTTAATCGCATATCAACCTTCGTGGGTTATTTTATGCGAAACCATCCTTGTTGAAGAATAGTAGTGATATCAACCCTATAGGTGGGAAGATTTGAGAGTTCATGCCTTACTCAAGGGTATCAGACTGAAAAGGAAAGTAAATGGGTGACTTGAGTTTTACCTCGCTTATCATGATGTCTTAACCATTACATTTCAGAGACTTTCCCCATAATTCTGCTTATGAATTAATCTTTTTAATGGATACTCTAAGAAGCTTAATAAATTTCTTTTTCATATAATCAATACGTCTGCATGCAATACAATGTATGAATCCCTCTCGGCAGGGAGGGGTTGTAAAATACGTCGACTGAAGAAGTGAGACCCACAACAACTGTACTAGACATAATAGTAAACTGAATCTGATGGTGAGGTTCCAGTCCTGGATTTTTGGGATACGTCGCGTACTACTTCGTTACCTTTACTCCCAGGTCCAGTCTGACTCGGATTGGGCATACCTGCTTGGGTCCCATCTATTGGTCAAGCAATATCAAAATCATTTAACAGTGGGCAAATAAAGGAATAATATTAAATAGAATTATTAAAAATTGATAACAGGGTAATCCAAGTGGAAGGAGAGATTTATTGAGAAGTCGACACTATATCGTTTCGGTTCTACTGGACAATCATTAAGACCATGAGGGGTGATATTTGCGATGTTAAGTCAACGATGAATGTTTTAAACATCAGCCGCCAACCAGGGGTGATAACACACACACACACACACACACACACACACACACACACACACACACACAGACATATATATATATATATATATATATATATATATAAACCGGATCTAGTATTAATAACCAACAAGGGCTGATTGGTAATAAAACAACTAACCTACCAATACAATATATGTGGATGTATATGTGTGTATATACATATGTACGTATGTGTGTGTATGTGTAGGTGTCTCCTACATATTTCCCTGATCTTCAAACCTGGAGACCTACCATTTGATGTTGTTAAGTATTTTATCCTGGACATCTTTTTGAAGGGGATCTTACCCTTCTGCAGGAAATACAATCAGCGAATTCTATGCCCCGAGGATTCGTGATTTGTTCTTCTTGCGTAATATTCCTGTTTTTAAGCCTAAACTGAAACCAAATACTTGCAAATTTAAATGAACATATGATATGACACACAAATCTTTCGGAGAATTTAAACATCCCGCGTGAAAAAGAATGTGTAACGGATTTCGTGAGCCAATGTGAAACTACTTTCCGAAGAAAATAATAAGAAGGAAACAGTAGAAAATAAATATAAGGGAAAGACATTTTTTGTGGTCAAAATTTCCGGACTTTTTGTGTAGAATTCCGTACAAGAAGATAGTTAGTGAGATAGGTAGGTAGTTTGGAAGTAAGGGAGAGAGAGGTGGGGAGAGAGGGATACCTTGCATGGATGTACTTGTTAGTAGATAGTCTAGAGTAAACAAGCAAATATTTATTCAAAGGAACAGGCTGGAGGTTTTCTGGTGTAGCTAAGCCAAATTAAACACATATCAATTATTAACAACTGGGTATGCAACGCTTACGTCTATCCAAGCCAAATTGAATATACGAATGCATCTAACTCAAGAAGGAAGAATGGTCGACAAGAGAAACAGCGGAAAGGAAATAATCGGACAAGTGAAAATATACATGATCCTAGAACAAATATATATATATATATATGTGTGTGTGTGTGTGTGTGTGTGTGTGTGTGTGTGTGTGTGCGTGTGTGTATGTGTGTGAATGGGGATTGGTGGATATTTCTTTTTGCAAATTTGTTCTACGGGAGCTCATTTAAGAATACATCCGACTGGCTGGAGTCGTGCTCCTATGTACATTTACATATACGCGTAAACGAGTGAACTGTTTGCAATGCATAGACACCAATGGCTGTCTGAATGCGTAATCATGCTAACAACAGCAAATAAGTATAAAGTTCTGTAAGTTTAATATGATTATGTAAATAAGTATATATATATATATATATATATATATATATGCATGTATGTTTATTTATGTTCATGGGTATGAGTAAAGAGGCACTTATATGTCTACTTGTAAAAATATGTGTGTAAGTGTACGTATGCGTATATATATGTGTGTGAGGGCGTGTGTGTCAAAATCATAAAAACATCTAGGTATGTACCAGCATAATTAAATATCCCATATGTATATATACGATAATATTATATACGATATGTACACATACACCTATATATATATATATATATGTGTGTGTGTGTGTGTCTGTGTGTGTATCCGTGTTTGATGTGTGTGTGTGTGTGTGTGTGTGTGTGTATCCCTGTGCATGCATTTGGTAGTATGCACATATATGTGAATCTGCGTATATATATATATATATATATATACATTACATGAACACAATATAGATATATTGATATATGGTTGAATGCACGCATGCACATGCCTATAATCACCAATATATATATATATATATATATATATATGTGTGTGTGTGTGTGTGTGTGTGTGTGTGTGTGTGTGTGTGTGTGTGAAGGAAAGAGAGAGTGTATATATATATATATATATATATATATATATACGCATATGGAAGTATGGATATATATGAGTGTTTACGTGAATATATATGCATTATGTGAACACAATATTGATGCGTAGACATATATATATATATTTGTGTATGTGTTTATTTATATATACATATATATATATATATATATATATATATATATATATATATATAAGTGCTTGAATATATATGCATTACATAGCCATACATAATAGGTATGTCAATATATGGCTGAATGTAATCATATATATATATATATATATATATATATATATATATATGCTTATGTTTGTCAATGTATATGTGTGTACGTATGTATGTGTGTGTGTGTACGTGTCTGCGTGTGTGTGTGTGTGTGTGTGTGTGTGTATACTGTAAGGGACCGTATATTAAAATAATACGTATGCCAAACAGTTATGTATATTTTTAATCACGTTTTGAGAAATCTGACTAGAAGCCACTAAAAAAATAAAGGAAAATTAAGCAAAACAAGAAAAAAACAAACAAAAAAAAATAACAAGATTGGATTTTTATTTATTTATTTGTTTATTTTTTTTTTTTTTGTCAAACATATGAAATTGGAAATTTGGCACTTCTCTCGCTTTGAAAAAAAAACGTAAAGGGAATTCCTTCTACGCGCTCTTCGTCAGTCAGGGCGCCTTTCCACGCACGTGACCATCAGCAGGGATGGTCAAGTTCATACGTGTCAATCAGTGAGTGGAGGAAAAATTCGCACGTGTCCCGACAGACGAAAACCAATGTTGGCACGTTGATGACGTCAGCAAGGGTAAGTTCGGCAAAGAAAGGACAAGTTCACACGTGGCCAACGTCTGGAGGTCAGATTTACACGTGACCACTGTACAAGTAAAGTCACGTTTGACCTTTGTCCAGGAGACAAGTTCACGCGTGATCCAGTCTCAAGAGGCAAGTTCACTGGTTTGGGGCTCCTTTTTAGGAATAATTTGGCATATATTTACCATCTTCAGGGCAAGTTCACGAACAAATTTTGAGATCAGGTCAGTCACCTGCGTGATTTGGATATTAATCATTGTTTTAACATTTACTTAAAAAAAACGATTTAATATTTCATTTATTTATTTCAGAATTCAAGTCTAGGAATGTATGATATATTTTGCTTGGCAAAAGATGTTATAACCATCTTCTACGAGAACGTTCCTCCCATTTTCTAATCTAGCAAGAAAGTATCTAACAGCTGACACTTTCTTGTACCGAAGATTAAATACAAGATTGTCAGGTTCTAAACCACACCGAGAGTTTTTAGGAGTAAATAGAAAATTTCGATAAGAATGAGCCAAACATTTTAATAAAGTTGATTCTTACTGAGTGCTTTTTGCTAAGCTTAATTAATAACCACGATCCGGCGACACCTTATCTTTGAATACTGGATTAATAAGCAGTAAACATTTCGTTTATTTTAAATTTTTTAAAATCGTAATTAGTCACGGAGAACCGTATTTGACGGTATATAAGAATAGGTTTTTCCGAAAAGAATGTTAAGATATTTCCTTGGTCTCATATACAAGACTCGGATATATCTGGTATATACAAGGGTTGGACAAAATAATGGAAACAACTAAAATCTTAGTATCATAATTTGGAAACTCCTATAAAGCCTGATTGTAATTTTTATGTTTTTTGATTTATTATTAATTTTTCTTGTCTTATTTTACGAAAATTGTTTTTTTACATCAGAAGAAATTAATCAAAATTCACTAAAATGGCAGATCTATCAGATTTTGTATGGCAGGCGCTAGTGTAACAAAAACTGCTGAAATATTTGGTATAAAAAGGAGTTCTGTCTCGGAAGTAATGACAGCATTTGAGAAAGAAGGAAAAACATTCCCATTGAAGCGAAATCCTGGAAGAAAGAGAGAGCTATCAGATAGGGACTGCCGGACTCTTACACAGATTATTCGGAATGATCACAAGAATACAGCTTTGAAAATTACAGTAGAACTTAATGACTATCTCGAAAATCGAATTTTCTCAAAAACTGTATGAAGGGAGCAGCACAAACCCCAGGTTTTACGGAAGGACTGCAATCAGAAAACTATTTTAAAATGAATTTGTTTGAAGTTTCCAGGTGTTTCTGTTATTTTCCTCAACCCATTGGCTTAGTGATAGAGTGTTTGCCAATGGCCCGGGAGATCGGGATTCAATCTCAGGTCGAGTCATACCAAAGTCTCAAAAAGTGGCACTTGATACCTCGTTGCTTAACACTCAGCATTATAAGGTATGTTTCAAGAGTAAAGTGGAACAACCCAAAAAAAGGAGTAGTGCCTTCCCCTGCACCTTTAGTAGCTATTGAAAAGGGAGATTTCGGGTAGCCCTCCACTACGGTCGCTGACTTTACTTATATATATATATATATATATGGAAGTCAGATTCATCCGATAAAATAAAACGCAATTTTTCCAATCTGTGATGGTCTCAATTCAACTATATGGATGCTCTAAGAGTATTGAGAAAAAGCTAGATGGGAACTGTACAAGAATGCTACGATCTATATTGAACAAATCCTGAAAGCAACATCCCACAGAACGGCCACCTCCCTCCCATCTCTAAAACCATCCAAATAAGACGAACAAGACACGCGGGACAGTACTGGAGAAGTAAAGACGAATTCATTAGCGACGTTGTCCTATAGACCCCTTCACACAGGCGTTCAATTTTTGGACGACCAGCTTGAACTTATCTACAACAACTCTGTACGGACACTGGAGGTAGTCGAGAAAATCTGTTGGAAGCGATAGATGATAGAGACAAATGGTGTGAGAGAGAGAGAGAGAGAGAGAGAGAGAGAGAGAGAGAGAGAGTCAGGGAAACCCGTGCAAGCAGGTGGCCGTACAACCGCTGCTTAAAAAAATATTTCATGGAATAAGTCTGACTTCAATATGATCGATAACCTATCGATAGCAGTCCGTGCCTTCGCTTGTCGCATATTCATGACCTTTTCAGTAGATGAGACGTTGCTTCGGTGGTACGTGAACTTGTCCTCTAGTTTCAGAGAACCACCAGTTAGTGTGGAGATATCTTCTTTTTGATTAAAACACGTGTACTCCGTTTAGTCTGCATTCACATGGAAGCCAATGCCACCTGATGCCTGCTTCAGACTCTGCCGCTGGGATTCAGCCTAGGTTATATATATATATATATATATATATGTGTGTGTGTGTGTGTGTGTGTGTGTGTGTGTGTGGAAAAGGTAAAACTGAAGAAAGATATATATTTGATGGTTTGTTTATTTTCCAATGCGTTTCGACAGTAATCTTTTTTTCTGAATGCAAAAATATTTATCAAAATTATTCTAGAATGAGAAATAATTATGATATTCAGTCCTGATGAAGACTTCCAATTGAATCAAAATTTATGTTTTAAAAACGTTTATTGTGATACCAAGAATTCCTATTTAATACAAATAATTTGCACAGAGTTGTATTGTTTGAAGTATTCCTTTCTAATACAAATAATTCGGAGAGAGATATATGGTTTCAAGTATCCCTATCCCAATACAAAAAAAATTGTTCACAGTTATATGGTTTCAAGTACAAATAATTTGCACACAGTTGTATCCTTTCAAGTATTCCTACCAAATACAAATAATACAGACACAGTTATATGTTTGAAGTATTCCTATCTAATACAAATAATTTACACACGGTGGTATAGTTTCAAATATTCCTCTCTTATACAAATAATTTGGATACAGTGGTATGCTTTCAAGTATTCCGATCAAATACAAATAATGTGGACTCAGTTTTATGGTTTTAAGTATTTCTATCTAATACAAATAATTTTGATATTGTCTTATGGTTTCAAATATTCCAAAATAATACAAATAAAGTTCTATGAATTAATAAAGTCAATAAGATGAACTGACTGACGTACAGAGACTATTATATACCATTATATGTATAATAACGCTATATATGATTATATGCTAAAGCATATTATACTTATGGCAATGAAGTGGGACAGAAGACTTACTTTGAGATATAGTTTAGTACCATACCCAAGACACCTCCTTTATGGGGAGGGGGTGGGGATTCACCACATTCCAGAGGATACAGTAAGTATATTCTGCGGCTTGGGCATAATGGAAATTTACTAAGCTTTTTGCTAAGATGTGGCACAAGGCCTTATGAAAGGGGCACCCAATGAGACTCGAACTCACTCGTGTAGGTTTGCTAGACGAGCTTGCTAACCATTACACCACCAGAGGCGCCTTGCGGCTTGGGCATAATGAAGTAACCAAAAGTGATAGAAGGATTTTTACTGAGATCTCCAAGGAAAACTTATTTCAAAACAAAAATTAAAAAAAAACAAAAACGTCTGTAATGTTCTGAAGAAGTTCCGATATTAAGCATAGGGATTTTTCAGATGTTTTTATCATAAAATCACTATGTCAAAAAAAGTAATTTCTTTCATTCTCCCTAAACAATTACGTCTATAAAATAGCTAAAGAATTAAAATGAATTGAAATATTATACTTAAAACGATACAACTGTATTTTACGTGCAAAATATATCAAGTAGCACAATAACTTATATAGTTAAAAATAGATTTTGGATCAGAGGGGAGGGGAGAAGGGGAGGGGAGAAGGGGGAGACAGGTAAGAGGGGAGAGATGAGGGAGGGAGGCGAAAGAGGAGAGAGGTGAGGGAAGGACGGGAGGAGAGAAAGAGTGGGGAGAGAGAGGAAGAAGGTGGAGAGGGTGTGAGGCAGGGGAGGGAGAGGGAGGAGAGATAGAGGGGGAGGAGGAGAGGCAGTGGAGGATAGACGGGGTAGGAGAGAGAGGGAAGGAAGGAGAGGGAGAGGGGTCGAGGGAGAAAGAGAAAGAGAAAGAATGGGAGAGAGACTCTTAATTTATAGTGCATTGCATTGGGCAAATATGTTTCTTTGTGAAGGGTCGCGTAAATAAAGTAATAGATTAAGTTGTTTAACATAGTGTGACTTTTTCTCCGATTCAAACCAACAGGTAGCAAAAAACAGAAAAAATACAAAAAAGCCAAAAAAAAAAAAAAAAAAAAAAAAGACCCGAAAGTAATACTGAAAGCAAAAAGGGAAACAACTGATAATTCTTTGTTTGTTTTTCATAAAGAAAAAAAAAACTTTTAGATTTTGATAATCATCTGATCGTGAATAAAATTAAAAGAAAGAAAAGGGGATTTAAGAAAGAAAATAAATGAGAAAAACAGTTGGTTGGTTGGTTGGTTGGTTGTATTTAATGGCATATCAATCGTTCTAGTTTATTCAATAACAAATCCTGTTCATACATATTAAATATATTAATGAATGATCTATTAATGAATAATTGTAGGTTAACAATTTTTAAACGAGCCAGAACTCATTTGTTTGCACACAGTTAAATGGTTTCAAATATAGATATCTAATAGTAATTATTCAATCTAATATTAATAAACAGTTCTATTTGGGGCATGAATTGGACCCTAACAGATACTACTAATCCTAGTTAAAGTTGGCCAGGAAGTGATAGCAATGAAAGGCTACGGCACATTTCCCAAAATTTCAGGATTGGAGCCTCGTTATTAGATGCATTTTAATGTCATATCCAGGACATTCGTTTGGGTTGCGGTAATACGCCTCAACAGAGATATAGTCTGTGTATTCTAGATCCCAAGCCAACTGGGCTGAAAGAAAGAAAGAAAGAAAGAAAGAAAGAAAGAAAGAGCAAGGAAGGAAATGGAATGGATATTAGTTATTGTAGTTATAATAAAATACATGATGCGTAAATTAAAGAGAAAACAAAATAGTTTTCATCATTAACATTGATTTGTCTTTCTACTATTTTATTTCTGTTGCTTTTTATCGCAATATAATTAAAAGTTAATAGAAAGTATAATCAACATACATAACTGGTTTCAGACAGCCCATGTACATTCTCATTCAGCACCTTTTTAAGTTTGATTTTTATTCATTTCTGTTCTGTTGGGAGGTTATAATTAACCATATTGTAATGTCACGGTTAACGAGCTAGATTTGCAGATCATTAATTGTTTGATTTTCATTGTGTGCTCTATAGGGTTGGCCTTCTGAAAGTCCGGCTTATTGGCCTAGTGGGTTGAGTGTTTGCCAATGGTCCGGGAGGCCTGGGTTCAATCCCAGGTCGAGTCATACCAAAGACTTTAAAAATGGTACTTGATACCTCCTTGCTTAACACTCAGTAGTATAAAGTATATATCAAGGGTAAAGTGGAACAATCCAGAGAAAGGAGTAGCCCCCTCCTCTACACCTCGGTGTAATAGCCTTTGAAAAGGGGGCCTTCTGGTCGCCAACTTTACTTTTTACTTACTACATAATATCGTTCATCGCAAAGAAGTTTTCTGTAATTGTCTTCAATAAAACTCAGCCCAGTCCGCTGGAGCTGTACAATAGACCCAATAAGTGTCCTACTTATGTCACTAAACCATCTGATCACGAGGCTCCAGCCTTAAAAAATTGGGTAATGGGGAGTACCTCTTCATTGCCATCGTTCCAGTAGCCACTCTGACCCGGAGTGGTAGCACCTAATAGGGTCCTATTTATGGGTCGAATATAACTATTTGACATTTAAATTGGGAGTAAACAAATGACTTGCATTAAATCGAATTGTTAAAAATAGAACTGTTCGACCATTTAACTGAACTTGCTTGCCTAGTTGGCTGGGGTTGTAGAATAAACCGACTGTACCTCTGTAGAGGGGAAAAAACAACGACTGTCCTGGATATGACACTAAAAAATCTTGTGGTTAGGTTCCAGTAATGCAGACGCTTTGGGGAATGCGGAGTACCCCTTCATTGCCATCGTTCCCAGGCCCATTATGGCCCGGAGTGGTAGCACCTGATAGGGCCCTATTTATGGGTCAAATAGAATTAAACTGTGTACTTATGCTAAACTGAATTACCTGAAATAGAATTGTTTTGAGATTTAAACTGCGTACTTATGCTAAACTGAATTGTTTGAAATAGAACTGTTTTGATATTGAATTGTGGGTGGACAAAAACTATATTTATACTAAATTGAATTGTTCGAATTAGAACTGTGTGACTAAACTGAATAGCTTGAAATAGAAATGTTTTCGACAATTAAATTGTGCATTCATGCTAAACTGAATTGTTTGAAATAGAACTGATTATTTGTATAAAAATGGATTTGGCGTTAAATAACCTACAAAGGTTGATATGCCATAAAACTCAAACAACCAACCAACTAACACTACTTGTTTTCAAATCCTATATATTTGATATATGCATAAATAGGATTTGGCGTTAAATAACCTACAAAGATCGATACGCCATAAAACACAACAAACCAACTTCAATGAAACTGTTGTTGTATTATTTATTATTCATAATTTAAAGTATCATGTTTCAGATGTTCTGATATGAAAAGAATACAGGGTATTTTTTCAGCCGGCTTTTCTGGTTGTAGAAATGCATTTGACGATTGTGTATATGACTGATAAAGATTTTTTTGTTTTTAGTTTCAAAATGTCAGAAAGAAATCATTTACTTCGATAAGTTTGCATGGTAGAAAGGCATAAGTATTGAGAACCGGGAGGTGCCCGTGGTGTAATGGTTATCGTCGTAGTAAATGAACACGGCGACACGAGTTCAAATCCTGGACGAGATTGATTGCATTTCATATAGCACTAATACCCCTTGGGAAAGGTATGAATCCAATTATTCTCCCTCCAGCTATGGGTAAATAGTAGGGCAGATTAGGTTCTTCAGCCTTGGTAAGGCAACTAGTCTAGGAAAAGGAAAACTCTGAATTCAAACCTGTTAAACTCAGCTTAAAAATTGACCCTGTGTCATATCCTATCCGAGCAAAGGGGTTGGGTAAATATGATAAGTATTGAGAACCTTGCTTACCTTGAGAGAACTGAACTTACAAGCCATGATTTATTTTTCATGCTTAATCAGACCAAACGATTCACCCCCAAAACTAAACAGAGCTTAGATTTGATACAAGTCCATGGTATCTAGTGAATATCAGACTCATTATTAACAGTTTGTGAAATTTGTTTGATAACCGGGGAAGTCTTCGAGACTTAACGGCTAACGAGCTGCAATTCGATATTGTAGTAAGCAAGTTCGAGCTCCAGTCGCGCAATTACGTTCAATTTCGAACTAATACCTTTGAGAAAATTAAGACCCCCCCCCATCCTCCCAGTTATGGGATAGATAGTGCCACCACTGTTCTATAAAGAAGGATTTGACATTAAATAACCCTCGAAGGTTGACATGCAGTTAAATAAAGCAACCCAACCTAGTCTAGTAAGACCAATACGGTAAGCTCTATAAAATAATTTGTCACAATATGTGGCAGTTGGAGAATTGACGTTGCCGCAGCATCTGCAACTCACGAATTCCAAAAAAGTGATGTATTGTCGTTTTTATTCAATCTTTTGTTTTATCCTTGTGTTTGTTTGTTTGTTTGTTTGTTTGTGTTTTATGTCATAGCAACCTTTAAAGGTTATTTAATGCCAAATCAATTTCATTCAAATAAACAGTTCTATTTCAAACAATTCAGTTTATCTTTAGTACATATCTTAATTGTCAAAAACATTTCTTTTTCAAGTTATTTAGTTTAGTCAAACAGTTCCAATTCAAACAATTTAGTATAAATATAGTTTTTGTTTACACACAGATAAATGTGAAAACAGTTCCATATCTAACAATTTGCGTAGTACAGTTGCAATGTCAAAAACAGTTCCATTTCAAACAGTTCCGATAGGCATAAGTATCCAGTTTAGTTCTATTTGACCCATAGATAGGACGTTTATCAAATGCTAACACCCCGGCCAGAGTGAACCTTGAAGCAATGGCAATGAAGAGGTCCTCCGCATTCCACAAAGCTCCAACATTACTAGAGCCTCACCACCAGTTTGTTTAGTGTCATATCCAGGAAACTCTTTGAAGGGTCTTACCCCTCTGCAGAAGTAGAGTCGGTGTATTCTACAGCCCCAGCCGACTGGGCAATTATCTTCGTGAGATGAAGCATGTGTTATGAACATTCGTAATGGGCGGTTTTCTATTCCGCTCTGTGTGTAAACAGCTGACTGCAAACTTTTTCATTCCTGGTTATCCACAACTGCTCACTCCACTTGGCTCGAATTCCTTTTACTCTACGACACAACTCTTTTTTTTCAACCTCTGATTATTTCCTTGAATACTTGGAGCCGGGTCTCCAGGTATAAGAAAATCGCTTTTCCCGCACAAAATTCCAAGAACAGGAGAACTTTTATAACATGATACTTTTATTTAGTGACTTCTAACCGCATGGGTGGTAAAGTCTTTATTACGGACATTAAAAAAATTAACCTTTTCATCCCCTCGAGGAATCTTTCTATTTTATCATTTAAAATCAGCCGACCCCCTTAACCTGTATTGCTATCCTGTTGATACTGCTATCTACATTCACCAATGTATATACATTTGGTTGGTTGGTTTGTTGGGTTTATGGCATATCAACCTTTGTAGGTTATTTAACGCCAAATCCATTTTCATGTAAATAATCTGTTCTATTTAAAACAATTCAGTTTAGCATAAGTACAGTCTAATTGTCAAAAACATTTCCATTTCAAACCATTCAAGCTGTTATATGTAACAATTCAGCTAAGTGTAAATACAGTCTTAATGTAAAAAAACAGTTCTATTTCAAATAATTCAGTTAAGCATAAGCACGCAGTTTAAATGTACGTAGGGGTTAATTGTTAAAAACATTTCTATTTCAAGCTATTCAGTTTAGTCAAACAATTCAGTTTAGCATAAGTATGCTGTTAGTTCTATTTAACCCCTAAATAGGGCCCTATCAGGTGCTACCACTCGTTAGGGTTTTTTTTATACACCGACTGCACCTCTGCAGAGGGGTAAGACCCCACCTCCCAACGAGTGTCCTGTTATGACACTAAACAATCTGATGGTGAGGTTCCAGCAGTGCTGGAGCTTTGGGGAATGCGGAGTACCCCTTCATTGCCATTGCTCCCAGGTCCACTCTGGCCCAGAGTGGTAGCACCTGATAGGGCCCTATCTATGGGTTAAATAGAATTAACAGCATACTTATGCTAAAATGAATTGTTTGACTAAACTGAATAGCTTGAAATAGAAATGTTCTTGACAATTAACCCGTACTTACATTTAAACTGCGTGCTTATGCTTAACTGAATTATTTGAAATAGAACTATTTTTCGACATTAAAACTGTATTTACACTTAACTGAATTGTTTCATATAACTGCTTGAATAGTTTGAAATAGAAATGTTTTTGACCATTAAACTGTACCTATGCTAAACTGAATTGTTTTAAATAGAACAGATTATTTACATAAAAATGGATTTGGCGTTAAATAATCTACAGAAGTTAATATCCCATAAAACCCACCAAACCAAACCAAACCATCTAATCTTAAAGTAGCTGCTTTTACTAATAAAAAAAACAACAACTTATGTAAATTAGTTTTTTTATCTTTTGGCATTTTGACGGCATATTTCTCCGGGTTATCTTTTTGTTCTTTTCTTTTTTATTCTTTTTTTTTCTTTTTCTTTTTCAAAATTTTATTTTTGCCGCTATGTTTGCAACGGTTATAGGCGTCGAATTAATCTGCCATTTTCATTATATATAATCTATTAACTTGCTATTTCTCCACTTTTGTATATGGGTTATTTCATTCTCTTTTGTTGGTTTCCCTATGTTTATAGAAAGTCAACGCAAACGCCAACGCCGGAATAAAAAAAAAAAGAAGACTTGTACTAGTGTAACCGGAAGTCTAAAAGCCAGCAAATGCGTTTGCACGGAGTTCACCAAAACAAAAAAAGGAAAAAGTAAAACATGTTTGCAAAATAAAAATTTGATTTTTATCAACGTCAAAAAATATTCATTAATTTACGCATAAAAAAGGGGGGAAGTATATTCGTAATGATAGCAGGTGATATGAGTTAGAGTATTTTGGAACTGTCTTTTCCTTGTGTCTGAGCCTCGAATGTTGCGAGATAGGCTTTCCTCGTTTGTAGCCACAGTGGCATCTGACTAGTATGAGACTAATTAACACTGACAAAAAGACAGATAAAGGAATATATATATATATATGTGTGTGTGTGTGTGTGTGTGTGTGTGTATGTGTGTGTGTGTGTGTGTGTGTGGAAGTACAGCCTAGAAAAACCGAGCTCACTGAAAAATTGCGACAAACAGACAAAAATGCATCCAATTGAGAAGCACTCGGAAAGCAAGTTTTTACGACACCTCCCTACGTATAAAAAAGTTTTAAGTAAAGTTGAGGACTACGACCCTAAGGTTCCTTTTTTATTAGCTACTACACCGGGGCATAGGGAAAGACGCTATTTCAAAAATACTGAGGACTATCACAATATTTTTCAAGTATATAATAGGATAATCATAAAACAGGAAGAAAGCTAACGACTCAGAGTTTCACGCTGATAATCTGTAAGTAAGCTTGTATTCAATTATTTACTAAGCTTAGTAAAATTGTTTGATTTGGTTTCTTTGTATAATGGAATCAAACTTTGTCGGTTATTTAATGTCAAAGCCATGTTGTAAAATGAAACACACTAAAATAAAATAAAACGCACGCTGTTCATCATTCTACGTCATAATGTCAACTAAAATGGCATGGCTGTTGCTGCTCAAAAACATACCACCCACCAGCTTCTTAATATTTGTACCTGTGGTAATTCCTCGTGGTGTTATGGTTAAAGCGATGGACTGCGGAATCGTAGTAAGCGAGTTCGTACTCCAGTCGCGCTATTACGTGTACTTTCGGGCAAATGCTCTTAGGAAAGGTATGAACCCCCTTATCCTCCAAGCTATCAGTTAAATAGTAACACCACTACTGTTCTTCTAGGAGAATGGCTTTGGCATTAAATAACCTACAAAGGTTGTTATCCTATTAAACAAAGAAACCAAACCAAACCAATTCTAAATACAGGAAATCATTCTCAGGGATCCTGTGCGTATATATATATATTACTCGGATACCCAGGACATACCTAAATTAGAGGAAGGTTTTACCCCTCTGCAGAGGGGTACAATCTGTCTATTTCAAGCCCTGCCGACGGGGTGGATATTGTTTGTATTTAATCTCTAGGGTCGATTGGTTTGGTTTCTCGGTTTAATGGCATATCAACCCTCGTCGGTTATTTAATGCCAAAGCTAACCTTGAAGCGGAACAGAGTTGTGACTATTTAACCTATCGCTTGGGGGGATAAGGGTGTTCATGCCTTTAGCAAGGGTATTAATCCGAAAATGAACTTCGAGGCCGCAGTCCAGCACTTTAGCCATTTCGCTACGAGGACAGCCCCAGGCTAAGTTATAGCACAAAGCCAGATCTATAAAGGATACAGTGAGACGTAAACTCACTCGTAACCGTTTACTAGTCTAGTTTGTTAAATATTAAACCACCAGAAACACCTAGATGAGTTAGTATCCAACACGTTTAACCTTCGTTTAATACGTACTCATTGTTAGTCACGTTAGAATTGTGTAGTTTATATACTAAGTCGCGTAGCTCAATAAATCAATATATATATATATATATATATATATATATATATATATGGAGGCTCGAGTTCAGAACCTGGACTAAGCTGTTTACATTTCACATAGAACTAATACCCTTGCGAAAGATATGAATCCAACTATTCTGCTTCCTGACCTTAAATAATCCAGAGAGGTTGATATGCAGTTAAACAACACACAAAATATTCTGCCTCCTGCAATGGATAAATTGTAGGGTAGACTGAGGACTTTAATTTTGGTATGGTAAAGCGGTTCAAGTAAGTAAGTAAAGTTAGCGACCATAGTCGAGGGTGAATCAAAGGATCCCTTTTCAATAGCTTTTACACTGAGGTATAGGTAAGGGCGCTACTCCATTCCCTGGATTGCTCCACTTTATCCTTGATCCTTACCTTATAATGCTGAGTCTAAAGCAAGGCGGCATCAAGTACCATTTTTTTTAGTCTTGAACCCTGGTCTCCCGGACCATTGGCGAACACTCTTACCAATAGACTAATGGCCCGGTTTTGGGGAAGGAAAAAGCTGCAAATCTCTTAAACTCCGCTTAAAAAATTGACCTTATGTCGCATCCTGCTCGTGCAGAGAGGTTGTGGGGCTCAACCAATCTTCATATAAATATATATATATATATATATGGTGAAGTGCATAATATATATATATACATATATATATATATATATATATATATATACATATATATATATATTATGCACTTCGCCATTTGTTAAAATCATGGTATATATATATATATATATATATATATATATATATATATATATATATATATACCATGATTTTAACAAATGGCGAAGTGCATAATACACACACATATATATATATATATATATATATATATATATATATATATATTATGCACTTAATATTATATATATATATATATATATATATATATATATATATATGTATATATATATATATATATGTTATGCACTTAATATTATATATATATATATATTATGCACTTAATATTATATATATATATTATGCACTTAATATTTTATATATATATATATATATATATATATATATATATATATATATATATATATATATATATATATATATATATATATATATATATATATATATATATATATATATATATATATATATATATATATATATATATATATATATATACCATGATTTTTACAAATGGCGAAGTGCATAACGTGCTCGACTAAGACATCATAGTTACAACTCCACTGCTATGGGTTAAATAATTATATTACTGTTTTTCTGCAAGGATAGCTTTGGCATTAAATGACCCACGCTGGTTGATATGTCATTAAATAAAGAAACCAAACCAAACCGGTAAATACGAATAGATAACCATATAAGGAAATATGATGTTGTGTGAAAGAATTTTCTCAAAAGAGTTCAAGTATTAGTTGTAGATACGTGGTGCCTTCAATAAGTTTCCAGACCTTTTCTGTACAGGCATTTAGAATTGTCGTAGACTCTTAAAAATTCACTATGTTATTGCTATACATTTTATGAGATGACTGATCAAATTTTTATGATTTCAGCTTCAAAGGAACAGTTACAGCAGGAACTGGAATACACCCTGCTAAAGCCTTATTGTCACAACTGGTAAAGTTCTAAATTCAATCTGGACGTGAGGACACTTTCATCATCATCATCATATCGCGCTGGTAGCACGGATATCCTTGACCCTCTCTCGCCACTCCTCCCTATCGTTCATCGCCCTAGGTAGGTCTTCAGGACAACATCCTGTATCCTCACATAGCTGCTGAATGTACGTTCGAGCTGGTCGTCCTGCTTTTGCGCGGCCATGTGTGGGGATCCATAAGAGTACATCTCTTATGAGTTCATCTCTGCTTCTCCAGCAGTGTCCTGCATGTCTGGTTCGTCTAACTTGAATAGTTTTCGTGATAGGGGGCAGGTGGCCGTACAGTTGGTGTCTTGTGGGGTGTTGCTGCCAGGACTTGTTCAGGATTGCACGCAGCATTCTTGTGTAATTGCCATCTAGCTTCTTCTCCAGTCGTTTTGTTAGCGTCCATGTAGTTGAGGACACTTTAGAAGAACGATATAAACTTGGAAAAAATGCTACAGAAACCTATGGAATGCTTCAGACTGCTTTTGGACCATATTGCATAAATCGAGCATCAGTTTTTGAGTAGCATAAGAGACTCAAGGAAGGCAGGGATTTGTGGGGGATGATGAGAGGTGTGGGAGTTGTGATTCTGTATTTACGGCTTTGCTTCTTTGACAGGGGGTTCTCAACCGGGAGCTGCCCCGTCCCCCACTTATGGCCACTCACTGACCGCTTTTCTGACAGCTTTAATCCCTTCTGACTGGCCACCGATCATTTTGTCTGTGGATATCTGTGTATGTATATGTTGGTTGGTTGTTTCGGTTTTGTGGCATATCAAACTTTGTAGGTTATTTAATGCCAAATCCATTTTATGAAAATAGTTCTATTTCAAACAATTCAGTTTAGCATAAGTACGCAGTTTAAATGTAAGTACAGTTTAATTGTGAAAACATTTCTATTTCAAGTTATTCAGTTTAGTCTAGCAGTTCTAATTCAGCTAATTCAGTTTAGTATGAGTACAGATTTTGTTTACACACAGTTAAATGTCAAAAAAGTTCTATATTAAACAATTCAGTTTTGTGTAAGTACAATTTCAATGTCAAAAAACAGATCCATTTCAAATAATTCAGTTTAGCACAACCACACAGTTTAAATGTAAGTACACAGTTTATTTTTAAGTCAAACAGTTCTAATTCAGCTAATTCAGTTTAGTATAAGTACAGGTTTTATTTGCACACAATTAAATGTTAAAAGAGTTCTATATTAAACAAATCAGTTTCGTGTAAGTACATTTTTAATGTCAAAAACACTTCCGTTTCAAACAATTCAGTTAACATAAGCAGGTAGTGGACCTGAGAGCGATGGCAATGAAGTGGTACTCCGCATTCCCGAAAACGCCAGTATTCCTGGAACTTCACCTTCAGATTGTTTAGAGTCGTATCGAGGACACTCTTTGGGGGTGATCTTACTCCTCTGCAGAGGTGCGGTCGGTGTATTCTACAGCCCTAGCTGATTGGATATGTGTATGCATGATTCCAGAACACCTACGCGTTCCTTTCGGTTCTCTTTCTTGTTGTCAACCCACGAGACCTGCTTCCACTGTTCTCTTGTTTGCACAGCTTGAACATCCTGTTTAGAAATCCCCTACTTTTGGTCAATATGCTAAATTCCCAGTTTTCCTTTTCCTTGATTGGTTGCCTTACAATGGTTAAAGAATCCAATCTGCTGGTCCAGTCGTGTTTTCCTTTACTCTGACACTGATCCGTGGGAAGGATGAAGTTCACTAGATGACATGTTCGTTTCTTCTTGCTTATTACCACTCGATCTGATTTTCCAGCCTGAATTGGGTGATGTGTTTTTATCTCTAAGTACCAGAGAATTTCGGATATCTTGTTTTCTAGGACAGATTCTGGTTTGTGCATGTGCATTTTGCATTATATCAAAATTTTAGCCTTTTCCACAATTCCCAGTGGATCATATTTCTTGATCATTCACACGTGTTGTTATATTCTCTCAGTACCAGTTTGGTGTATTTGCTTATTATGTGCTTTACTGTTCTCTCTCTCTCTCTCTCTCTCTCTCTCTCTCTCTCTCTCTCTCTCTCCAGATAGTCTACACTTGCTATTCTATTAAGTCTTGTTTATTCTAACTTTTATTTTGTTCTTATGGCGTTATTTAGATCAGCTATTATTATTATTATATTTGTTGACAAACGTATGTATTGACCAAACCCTCTTCCACGGGCGGGATGTGACACAAGGTCAATTTAAAAGATGACTACGGAGGTTTGGAATTTAATTCATAGAATTAATTTTAGAAGCCTAGAATTGTTCTTCGTATTTTCCATTATATTCGAATACCATATGCAGTTTTGTTTATATTTACCCAACCCCTTCACCCCAAGCAGGATATGACACAAGGCCAGTCTTTAAGTGGGTAACAACTGACTTTGAATTCAGAGCTTTCCTTCTCCTGGGCCGGTTGCCAAACTAAGGCTAAAGAACCCAATCTGCATAATAATTTACTTATAGTCACAGAATGATCATAGAAAGAGAAATACAAACAGCCTTGTCCAGGTTTTGAACTTTAGTCGCCGAATCCATCCCCGACGACGATAACCATTACGCCACCGAACCTGTTTTTGATTGGTTGTTTAGGTTTTATGGTATATCAACCTTTGTAGGTTATTTAACACCAAATCTATTTTTATGCAAATAGTTCTATTTCAAACAATTCAGTTTTCATAAGCACACAGTTTAAATGTAAGTACAGTTATTTGTCAAAAACATTTCTATTTCAAGCTATTCAGTTTAGTCAAACAGTTCTAATTCAAACAATTCAGTTTAGTATTAGTATGCATTTAGTTATATTTAACCCATTGATAGGGCCGTATCAGGTGCTACCATTCCGGGCCAGAGTAGACCCGGGAGCAATGGCAATGAAGGTGTGCCCCGCATTCCCCAAAGCCCCATTATTAGATTGTATAGTGTCATATCCAGGACACTCGTCAGGGGGTCTTAACCCTCTGCAGAGGTGCAGCCGGAGTATTCTTCAGCCCCATCCGACTGGGCAAACCTGTTTTTGAGTAGTAGACATACACTAAATTCTAATTAACTGCGTGATAAACTAGTTGTTAAGCTGTTGGGTAAGGATGTATGACCACAATTCACCAGAGTAAAAGTAATGGCTGTTGAAGTTGATGATAGTAACAGCCTTTATATAATTTATCCACGTCTATTGCATATTTTGCCCGCTTTTTTCTTGAGCGATTATTTCCTATGTTACTGTGATGGTTATTCAATATATAAGGTGTAATATTGCCAAAGGAGTTGGCAATAGGAAGCGTTGTTTACAGTTGCACTTTCTTCAACGAAATCAATACTGATGGTTCTTTTCATGTCCCAGAAGACAGACAACATGACCTTCTTTACTGACTGCTACACCAAAAACCAATTCGTTACCAGATAGTCAGTGTGTTTCCCCTCCACTGACTGTCTTTTCGACTCAGGTTTGTTATGCCAAACCCATGTTTAGTCAATTTGTAAACATTTTTGACAAAAATATGCTTCTCCGTGCACATTGCGCTTTCTTCTGTGTCCTCGTTGTGTAATGGTTAAAACGATGGATAGCGAAATCGTTGTATGCGAGTTCAAATTCCAGTCGCACTATTACGTTAATTTTCGGAGAAATACCCTCGGGAAAGGTATGAACCCCCTTATCCTCCCATCTATGGGTTAAATAGTACCACTACTGTTCTTCTAGGAGAATGGCTTTGGCATTAAATAACCTACAAAGGTTGATATGCCATTAAACTAAAAAAAAGAAGCCAGTGGTTTGTACTTTTCAGTTACTATGATGACAGATCTCTTTTGAAGCCTGAAGAACTGTTTAATTTCTCTTCATCTTGAATAGCCTCAAAACAAATATTTTTCTCAGATTGAAATAATTTTTACTATAAACCAATTCCAAACAACGCAGAGTTTACATTTATGGAAAAATATTCAATAATTTTTTAAATTCTCCTTATTTACTGAGTGACCGTATTTATTGAATAACCCTTGCAGATAGATAAATTTCCCTTATTTATTAAATGACCATTGTAGATAGAAAAATTCCCCGTATTTATTGAATGACCCTTGCACGTAGATAAATTTCCCTTATTTATTAAATGACCATTGTTGATAGAAAAATTCCCTTTATTTATTGAGAGATTGTCACAGAAAGACATATTCGCCCATATTTATTGAATGACCGTTGGAGATCAATTAATTCCCCGAATATTTATTGAATGACTGTTCTAGATAGATAAAATTCTCTTATATATTGAATGACCGTCTTAGACAAATTCTCTAAAATCTAATGATCGTTTTAGATTAGTTAATTCCCCTTATTTATTAAGTGACCCTCGTAGATAGATAAATTTCCCCTATTTTTTAATGTCCGTCGTAGTTAGACAAATTCCTCTTATTTATTGAATGATCGTCGTTGATAGAAAAATTATCCGAATATTTATTGAATGGCAGATAGATATAAGATATATATTGTAGATAGATCAATTCGTCTTATTTATTTGATGAGCTTCGTATTTCTTTACTTCTAATTTAAAAAGTATATAAATTGAGTACAAAAGAGATATTTGATATGATCTTCGACGTCCTCTAAAAGAAATAAAAAAAAGTTTTGGTGTGTTGTAGAATACGCTGGCTGTGTTTTCTGCTGAGGGGTAAGAATCGAGACGGACGTCGCAAAACTGAGCCTAAGTTCGCTTGAAAAATACCACGCTTTTTGATTGTAAAATAGATTTTATTGCAAGTTATTTGAAACTCTCGCGTTTTACGATATGAACTCAAAAATAAGATGTATAAAGGCAAATAGAACTAAAGGTTTCTGTTATGAAAAGTTGTTATAGTTTTACGTCTTAATAAACACACCTTTAACTACGTCACAATTAGCTGGGAAAATTACGCAATATATGTAAACAACAACAGCATCGGGGTGGCCGTTGCTCGATCATCCAATGAAGATTTCGTTGTTATTTCTTACACCCCGCCGAGTGGCATTTCACAAGTCGAACCAAAAAAAGAACAATAAAAAAAGCAAACAGAAGGAAGTAAAGAAAAGACACAACGGATTTGAGGCAGCAAAACTATAGCAAAAGGAGGTCTGGTATATTTCTGGTACTCAGTGTGTATATACGTGTTTGGCTATCACAAGTACCTTGTAAAACTCCCCCAAAATATGCTGCTCTCCCACAGGCAAACTGTTTCATCTTCACTGCCCAACGTACTGACTTTCTGACTACTCGCGACCCTTCACTGCCTGAGTCTCACTCCTAATTGACTGCTCTGATGACCAACTCTCTTTGTCCTTCTTCCCCTACACCTCTGATCTCGGCATAACTCTTTGTCTATTTTCGCGCCAAGACCACACACGAGGAATTTAGACAAAGAAATCCCCCAGACAATTTGGCGCCAAAATGCTGAAGACAAAATCCCTTCTTCAGCCATCCATCCACGAACAAACACACACACACACACACACACACACACATATATATATATATATATATATTTCATTAAACATAATAGACATTTTATGTCTACATATTTTCTTCTGGATTCGTTCGAATTCCCGTATTACTTTTATCGTATTCGGGGGGAATTGATTTATGTATTGTCCATAGTTGTATGTATCCCTAGTACTTTCTGCCCGACTTTGGGTCATCATCAGGGGAGGATCTATTACAAAAGTGAAGTGGATGTTATTCTTACAGAGTGTAATTTGTCTCTTCACGAGATCACGTCTGTATTCCAAAGTGCTGTTATATTTATGAGCTGCAGGATCATGGAGTTTAAAATATGTATATTTAGGCAGCATTTCTTCGTTAATGCAAATTTCATTAAACATAGTAGACATTTTATGTCTACATATTTTCTTCTGGATCCGTTCGAATTCCCGCATTACTTTTATCGTATTCGTAGGTTTAATGAAATTTGTACATAAAATGTCTACTATGTTTAATGAAATTTGCATTAACGAAGAAATGCTGCCTAAATATACATATTTTAAACTCCATGATCCTGCAGCTCACAAATATAACTGCACTTTGGAATACAGACATGATCTCGTGAAGAGACAAATTACACTCTGTAAGAATAACATCCACATAACTTTTGTAATAGATCCTCCCCTGATGATGGCCCAAAGTCGGGCAGAAAGTACTAGGGATACATACAACTATGGACAATACATAAATCAATTCCCCCCGAATATGATAAAAGTAATATGGGAATTCGAACGGATCCAAAAGAAAATATGTAGACATAAAATGTCTATTATGTTTAATGAAATTTGCATTAACGAAGAAATGCTGCCTAAATATATATATATATATATATATATATATATATATATATATATATATATCCTATTTACCCAACCCCTCCGCTCGGGCAGTTCAATTTTTAAGCGAATTTAGAGTTTTCCTTCTCCTAGACTAGTTGCCCCACCAAGGCTGAAGAAACTAGTCTGCCCTACTATTTACCCATAGCTGGAGAGAGAATAATTGGATTCATACCTTTCCCAAGGGTATTAGTGCAATGTGAAATGCAATCAATCTCGTCCAGGATTTGAACTCGTGTCGCCGAGTCCAATTCCTACGACGATAACCATTACACCACGGGCATCTCCATATATATATATATATATATATATATATATATATATATATATATATATATATATATATATATATATATATATATATATATATATATATATATATATATATATATATATATATATATATATATATATATATATATATATATATATATATATATATATATATATATATATATATATATATATATATATATATATATATATATATATATATATATATATATATATATATATATATATATATATATATATATATATATATATATATATATATATATATATATATATATATATATATATATATATATATATATATATATATATATATA
>OY757934.1:46623706-46716206 GCA_963585895.1 Sepioteuthis lessoniana
ACCCAACCAAAACAGAGTACTACTGCTACTTTCCAATATATATATATATATATATATATATATATATATATTAGATGTTTATGGTTCTTACTAGCTCACTTGGTGAGGTAATGGAGGACCAAATATTGCAGTATTATTAAATAGTGCTCAATATCAATGATAGGACTTATATATATATATATATATATATATATATGTATATATATATTACATACATATATACGTATATCTGCGCATGTAGATGAAATTTTGACAACTGGTAGTCGTTATCATTCATAATAACATACGAAAATTTGAATCATTTGCAAAGGATAGAAAAAGAATTATAACAATTATTTATTTATTTTCAAATTTGGAACGTCCAAAAGTAAGGGACGCTACTGTATATGTATGTGCGAGTGACAGCACATACCCAAACATAGTGGCATTCAAAAGCACACAAACTTCGACACAAACGAAACCCCCTTCAAACTAAGACTTAACCATATTAATCGTTCTTTCTTTGAAGACCGTTCAATTTGTCTTACAAATGCGTAAAGCATGAATCCAAGGGTCACAGACACTACCATTTGATATATATATATATATATATATATATATAGTAATCGGATGGAAACTCAAACTTGGTTAAATCGTCATTATAAATTTGCATGTGTAACCAGTATCTTCTTTCTTTTATCCACGTAGTGCTCAACTCGTTGTAAGGAGCGATATCTTTATAATATGCTGACTGGATATTATATATATATATATGTATAATATATACTTTGGTTAGACAAATGTTTTGCAATAATTTGGTAACATCTCGTACAATTCGGTAGCACCGAATACCGAGGTCGTAAAAGTGACGAACCATACTCATCTGTGAGATACCAAGCCCACCTGATACTCCTTGAGTGTAACTCACCGCATTTGCCTCAATGACTTAGGGCACGGCCTCGGGATCGACAGTTTTAATCTTACCTGTCATTGCCTGATCAAAAAGTTTTACAACCCAAGCTAATTTCTTCAACCATCTGGTTACTGAACTGTGATCAACAGCCTTCGCACAGCAAATGTTTTTCATTGTTTCCACGGCGTTGTGGACCAGTTCGATCTTGCAAAGCAAAAATCCCCGAATTAAACAACATATCACATTTATCTGTGCAGCTTTCAAACCCCACATTAAATGAATCAATGCATAATGTGCCCTTTCTCCAACAACCACGATACTACTAACCACAGTGAATACCTTCTACAGTTTCAACTGCTCAGGTTACATGATGCACATTCCGTAAACTAGAAAGTATTAGATTTATAGCAAACCTTTTACTTACCCGAGTATATATATATATATATATATAGAGAGATGGCAGGTGCCATAAATGAAAGAATAAGGTCAATAGATTTGAGCGCTCTATAATGAAGGATAAAAGTTTTAAAATTTAAAAAGTGTTTCTTTTGGTTTCTGAAATAACAAACTAAAAAATGAGATTGATTGCAACTATAGCTTTTAACGATACATGATCTTCAGGCAGCCATGTTAGCTGTGATCTGAACGGGATATATATATATATTATATATATAGAGAGAGAGAGAGAGAGAGCATGAGGCGCTCGTAGTGTATTCGTTGAAAATGGACACTGCGACGCGAGTTCAAATCTTAAATGAGGAAGTTTGCATTTTTTAGATAGCTTTGCTGAAGGTATGAAATAAAGTATTCTTCTTCCAGTTATGGGTAAATAGTAGGGCAGACTGTGCTTTTTGCCTTGGTATGGCAACCGGTCTAGGAGAAGGAAAACTCTGAAGTCAAAACTGTTAAACTCTGCTTAAAACTGACCTTATGTAATAACCGGCTCGTGCGGAGGGGTATATATATATATATATATATATATAGCTTTTTTAGTTGCGAAAAAAGAAATAGTCTCTTTTGGCATTTGGCAGAATAGTCTTAAAACCCGATGGTACTCCAAGAAGATGAATCCCTCAAATAGAAAATATGACAACGCCTTCTTTTCAAGCTATTATTGGTATATTATTTCTTTCTTCTTCTTCATTTCTTTCTTTCTTTCTTTCTTTCTTCTTCATTGACTTCTTTCCTTTTTTTTAACTTCTTTCTTTTTTCTTTTCTTTATTACTTCCTTTCCTTTTTCATTGACTTATTTCCTTTTTCATTGACTTCTTTCCTTTTTCTTTTCTTTATTGATTCCTTTCCTTCTTCCTTGACTTCTTTCCTTCTTCTTTAACTCCTTTCTTTCTTCTTTGACTCTTTTCTTTCTTTCCTTCTTCCTTGACTTCTTTCCTTCTTCTTTGGCTTTTTCCTTTCTTCTACGACTTTTTTCCTTTTTCTTTTCTTTATTGACTCCTTTCCTTCTTCATTGGCTTCTTTGCATCTTCTTTGAATTCATTCCTTTCAGTTTTCTTAATTGGCTCCTTTTCTTCTTCTTTGACTCCTTCTCTTCTTCTTTGACTCTTTGTCTTATTAATTGACTTCTTTCCTTCTTCCTTTGTTCCTTGTCTCCTTTCCTTCTTCATTGACTCCTTTCCTTTTTCTTTGACTTCTTTTCCTTTTATTTTCTTTACTGACTCCTTTCATTCTTCATTGACATCTCTCATTCAATTTTGACTCCTTTTTTCCTTGATTTTTTTCTTCTAACTTTCTTCCTTGATTCCTTTCTTTCTTCCTTATTTTTTTCCATTTTCCTAAACTTCTTTTCTTCTTTTTTTATTATATCTCTTTCTTTTTCCTTGACTTTTTCTTTTTCCTTGATTTCTTTCACTGACGTCTTTATTTCTTCCTTTCTTCATATCAAAGACTTGCTTGGTGTTTCCCCTAAGATTACAGAGTTAATTGTTCGGCATACCAAAGCATATTCTGGCAGTGGACTCAGTATGTAATTTATGATCAGAGGAAAAACTGCAAATACTGTTTTTCCATAATAAAGATATACTGTTAAACAAAGACAGAATTACAACGCAGATGCCGTCATAACCATTTTTTTTACTTCTAAAATATCATTTATCCTTCTCTTGCTGTTTTGAGATTGTTTTATGTATTGATTTGTATTTTTATCGTTCAATGATGCCCAAATTGGTAATAAATCTTCTCGAAATAAATATGCTTGACTGGCCAGAATTCGAGCAATTTTCTTTTTTAAGAAAGAACGTTTTCATAACAATTTGTACATTTCACTATATATATATATATATATATATATATATATATTGATGCTACTATCGTAAAACAGGTCTTAAACCAAAAATAACCAAAATTATGTAGACTTAAAATCCGTTACTAAACGTTTTATGCAAATCTCACAATCATCTGACGAAAATATCCAATGACATCTTCACGCGATCTTATAAATATATATACAGAAGTCTCCGAAATAATCTAACCATTATTTCCTGGTTTCTTTTTAGCGTAATATTCTTGGACAATAGAGTTAATGTTAGTCTTTCAAAATCAGAATTTTAAAAAATGCGGTACAAATTCAAGTTTTGTAGATAGAACTAAATTGGCGTAATGGTTATCATCGTAGGAAATGGATACGGCTACACGAGTTCAAATCCTGGACGAGACTGATCGCATAGCACTAATACCCTTGGGAAAGGTATGAATTCAATTATTCTCCCTCCAGCTATGGGTAAAATAGAAGGGCAGACTAGGTTCTTCAGCCTTGGTGAGGCAACTAGTCTAGGAGAAGGAAAACTCTGAATTAAAACCTGTTAAACTCCGCTTAAAAAATTGACCCTGTGTCATATCCTGCCAGGGCGGAGGGGTCGGTAAATATGGGTAGACAGAAACTAAATTATCACTATTTTGGTAATTTCATATTTTCTTTAGTGGAAATAATATCTAAACTTTGGATTCAATTCTAAAATGAAGCGCCGCAATTTTAATGCACGTGTCTGTAACAACATATGAACCATCGTAACGTTTGTGCGATTCACTCTTTCAGTTATTTCACCCTAAGATAGATAGATAGATTAAGAGAGAGTGAGAGAGAGAGAGAGAGAGAGAAAGAGAGATTAAACTAAATGAAACCTTACCACCACTCTCGTTCACACACATGTATTTTTACAACACAGATCAGAAGGTGGAACGGGCTAAGAATATTCGTAAAAGAGAAAAGAAAGAAATAGAATTAGAGACATTTCTGCCTTCCGACCTTTCCCACCAGAAGCCATACTCTCTTTAAGAATGTACCCACTCATGCCCATCTACTTCAATAGGAATGTAAGAGAATAATTACATACATACATACATACATCAGGCGCTTGAAGTGTAATGGTTATTGACGTAGGAAATGGACCCGGCGAATCAAGTTCAAAACCTGGAAGAAGCTGTATGCATCTACATTTTCTTTTTAAGTAGAGGAATTATATAGTAAACAGAATTACCATGACCAGAAAATAAGGTCGAAACAGGTGTCCAGTGTTTCCATATGTCGTGCGTAAGTGTTCGCCTGATTTTCCGGTCATGGTAATTCAATTCACCATATAATTCCTCTACTTAAAAAAGAAAATGTACGATAAGCACAATTTCTCGTCCTTGAGGTCATAATAATTTCGTGGATGCACATTTCTAATCCTCTTGGGAAGATGTGGCCCTGGAGGTGACCGTGTCCTCTGTACAGAGTATGGATGTAACTTGCAAGACACGTTCAGATTAAATGGCCGCATAATTACTATTACTAGTTAATTTGACGTACTTTGTGTTCTATATGGACTATTGGCTCAGTTGTAGAATTCCACCTCTGCAATCTGCGGGCGCTGGTTTGATCTCCAGTGGTGGAAATCACGGTATACACTGCTGATGAGACCCTATAAGGTCGAAACAGCTGTCCAGTGTTTTCGTGTGTAAGTGTTCACCGGATTTTCGAGACTATGCATTTTACATCGCGCCAATACGGTTGAGATAGGTATGCATGCAACTATTCTCTCTCCAGATATGAGTAAATGGTAAGGCAGATTGGGTTCTCTAACTTTGGTCCGGCAACCCGTCTAGAAGAAGGAAAACTAAATTCAATCCTTTTAAATTCCTCTGAACAAATTGACCTTAGGTCACGTATTGCACATGCCAGAGAGGTGGTTAAATTTCACCAATGGTATTGTAATAAACGACTCTATCATAAGACAAGATTAATTCAAACTTTAAAAAATAAACAATAAAATTAGAAAATAGACGCAAAACAGTAAATTTACTTAATGTGGCCGCCATTTTTTTCAATCATCGTATCCACACGCCTTCGAAACGATTTGTATGCCTTCAAAATAAATTCTTCAGACATTCTATTTCATTCCTCCTCAATAGCAATCTTAAGCGCACCAATATTTGGTTTAGTTTGGTTTGAATAGGTTTTATGGCACATCAGCCATTGTTGGTTATTTAATGCCAAATCCATTTTTATTCATATGAACAGTTCTATTTCAAGCAATTCAGTTTAGCATAATTACACAGTTTATTTCTATTTGCCCAAGAGATAGGACCCAATCAGGTGCTACCAATACGGGGCTATATCAATCTTAAGCGAACCAATATTTCGATGGGAAGTTGCATTTGTTGTTTTCGCCCCATATAACGTAATCAAGGGTGTTAATGTCTGGGCTTTAATCTTATTTAATTGCTGGCCTCACAATTTTCTCGTGGACTTTCAATTCATTAAATTTCTTTCTTATTGATGTTGTGGGGTCCTTCTTAATCGCCGTAGCAAGAGCAGTTAAAAAGCCTTCTTTTCATTTTTTATTCAATCCGCCACTCCTCTTCCTTAAAAAAACTCTTTTTCAATAAAAAAAAATGTTTTATTTGCTTTGTATACGGTAGACGAAGAAACTCTGGCTTGGTTTCGGCGTTAAGTAAATCATAGATTCTTCGTTGTTTCCTTTCTTGCTCACTCATATTGGGCTGAATTTTAATTTTTTAAAAGTGCTAGAATAAGAGAGCTAATTATGAAAATTTAGATTTATTGCGTTCACTTAAAAAAAACTGGACTTATCAGACTAAAAAAGAACGGCAAACTAGAGTCAGTAGAGCACTGTCTGTGGGCAAAGAAACAGTATCGTGTAATTTATTCATTCAGAAATTCATGTTGATGAAAATCAAGCATCGAGTCCATATCTTGATATTTCGATCACTGATGACTGTGGCGTTATACCTCCATTCATCTTCCTGTAACGTAATGGCCAAGGGATTTCGGTTAATGCCTTTGAGTTTAGTGAGGCTGAGAACCTTTTGGCTCAGCACATGGGTTAGTTAGGTGCAAACATTGATGCAGGTGTTAACGCGAGCGAGCGCAGGAGGACGAAGGTGTCTCTCAGAGATGTCACAATAGTCCGAGACGAAACGGGTGACGGAGTGCGAGTGACGTCACGCACTGGAAGCGTGCAGAGGTTTGCGGAGAATTGAAAGAAAGTTAGGGAGTTGAATACTAGACGCCAAACGAGGAGGATCGACTTTTGGAGCTCGCTGACGCGAGGCGAACTTGCACCCTATGGGGGCCGCTCGAGATGGGGGCCAAATGAATAAGACAGCAGAGAAGATTGTGTCTCTCCGCCTTATGTCAAAAGCTTTAACTCAAAGTTAATAAAAAGGTTTCGTACCTGAACATGTTCCATGTATATGTGTTACCAACATGCCATGTCTATTTCACACATGGCTGTATCTAGCGTTAATTGTGAATATGGTACATTCCCACGTGGACTCAGATTCAACACAGAAGTGCCTGGAGTAGTTAGTCGATTGGGAAGGTAGCTACTGAAAGACCCTAGGTAGCTACTGAAAGACCTTACGTCTAGCAAGAAAATTCTAAACCATGCCACACAAGCAGTAGGGCCCAATCTTAGTTATGAGAAGATTTCTGTGATATTTACGCCCAATATCAGGCTGCCTAACTCGCGTAGTTGAGCGAGAGACAAAGAAAACTCCGTGTAATACCAAAGTTGAACAGGAGGCTTATTTTATCATCTAGTCAAAATCACCAAAATCTTCCATTTTCCATGGAGGTTGAGCACTCTGGTGAAGGAATTTACGGCTGCCACTCGCATAATGCAAAGCTCTTCGAACGAATTGAACACTCTGGTATCCGGTAAGGTATAAAATGTAAATAAACGATAGCTACTACTTAATGCCTTATAATTCCCGAGCTGTCGTGGTTCGCTTGTTGGCTGAGCGGTATGATACAAAGTCTAACGTAAAGTTGGGCGGGTTTCTATCCTAGCGTCTTACGTGTCTAGCCACACTGCAGAATTGTGATACAACGAAAGTCTGTCTGTTAATGACTATATATATATATAACTCATTACTAAAGTAATCTCATATTATTTTTTAATCCTTGGTGCTTGTTTCTAATTAAGCAATGAAATTTTCACAGGTTCAGCTAATTTATACATTTTATACCCCAAAAATGAATTCGTACTTAATTCATTTTTATAAAAGTTAATTTTTTTAAACACCAAAGATACTAGAATTGTATTATTTCAAATAGAAGCTTACACTATCAGAATAGGATACTAGCCGATCTTAGTTCTGTGTTCTAGACTTTTGGTTTTTCTTCGCACTTCTTATAACTGATGACCTTCACTGAAACCCGAATGACACATCGTCCCTAAGCTCTCCAGGACTGTCGTCGGTATTTTTAAAAACTTCAAAAGTGACACGGTTTGGATGAACTCAGTTCTTCCACGGATCATCACTCCCTCCTTTCTCTTTTCCGGCTTCTTTAGAATTGTTCCAAGAGCTCCAACTATGATTGCTGTCACTAACATCTTTTTTAAGTTCTCTAGCAAGGTCCAGATATTTATCCAGTTTTTAGTGTTTATTTTCTTTCGCTCAGTGATCTACAGGTTCAGTTAGATGACAAGTTATTTTCTTTTTGCTAACTAATATCAGGCTTGGTCTTCTTGTCAAGATTGGGTGAACCTGACCTTGCACCTTTTAGTTGACAATAGAATGTGATACCATGTGGGGGATAGACGACCCCTGTAAATTGATCTGGTTCATTCTATTTCAAGTATATTTTTATACCAGATAATTAACTTTGTTTTAATTTTTATATGAACTATCATCTTTTTTTTTTACTGTGTTATTGAATTTTTTACCGCCCTGTTTGTGTGGATTAGAATACGCTCATAGTATCCCATGCAAAAAATTAAGAATTTCCTAAAAAGGGTTTTGACACCAAAATAATCAAATGGTGAGGCTCCACTTCAGGAGACCTGGGATCAAATAGTCTGTTTAAAATTTATTTGAATTCACTAAGATCGTGGATAAAAATACTCTTAAGAAACAAATATGCAAAAAAATGTAAATATGAGCGTACAATAAACGCAATTCCCTAACCTCTAAACATAAACTAACCCTAGACCGGTTGTCATATCGTTAAAATCCTTAATTTAATGGTTACTATTTAAACACAATTTTCTGGGTCGACTGTTATATAAGAAACGTGAAGTCAAGATATATAAGTAGGTTTCAACGAGAATTGGACTGATAACTTGTATCTGAAGATAGCATTTTTCATGGATAGCGCCTTAACCAGTTCGGTCACGGAAGCCAACTTTTAAATATTACTTAAACTTATCATCATGTTATCCATTTTTTCACTCTGAATCTTTGCGATACATTCTTTGCTGAGGAATCATTTTAAATAGTTTGAATTCCGAGCTAAATTAGTTTCATTATTTTGATGAGTATTCTTTCATTTATTTTCCCTTTTTTATCACAACAGTTGAAGTCGACGCGCTATCAAGATTATAAGAAGACATCAAAGATTTTAGATCACTTTAGGCTACAGCGACTTAATTACCTAGCTAGATATAATTCCTATATGTTTAATCGTGATGTGTAATTAAATAACTGGGGAGTCCTCAAGGTGTAGTGGTTAAAGCGCTGGACTGCAGCCATCAAATGTACGAGTTCGAACCCCACGAGCGCTATTATGTTCCCTTTCGGAAAAATACTAAAAAAACACTAGAAAAAGGCATGAACCTTCTTATCCCACAAGCTATGGATTAGATATTACCACTACTGTTCTTCTACAAAGATGCTTTGGCATTAAATAACCCACGAAGGCTGATATGCCCTTAAACAAAGAAACTTGTTCGGTTTTCGTTATAGACAGCGATCCATGATGATACTGATGTTTCTGTTAAGGGACGCAATAGAATGTTCTTAGCATTTCATAGCTCTCCCCATTATATCAAGAATTGGATTTTTACTTGGTTGGGTTTTATGGAATATCAACCTTTGTAGGTTATTTAACGCCAAATCCATAAAGTATAGATTCTGTTTACACACAGTTAAATGTAAAAACAGTTTTATAAAAAACAATTCAGTGTAATGTAAGTACAGTTTCAATGTCAAAAACAGTTCCATTTCAAACAATTCAGTACAGCGTAAGCACGCAGTTTAAATGTAAGTACACAGTTTAATTGTCTAAAACATTTCTATTTCAAGCTACTCGATTTAATCAAACAGTTCTAATTCAAACAATTCAGTTTAGCATAAATATGCGTTTAGTTCTATTTAACCCATAGATATGGCTCTATCAGGTGCTAACTTTCCGGGCTAGAGTGGACCTGGGAGCAATGGCAATGAAGGAGTGCTCCACATTCCCCAAAGCTCCCGCCTCACAATCCCATTGTTTGGTGTCATATAACCAGGACACTCATTTGGGAGTCATACTCCTCTACAGAAATGCATTTGGTGTATTCTACAGCTCCAGCCGATTGGGCAATGAATTTTTTAAAAAGTGATATTCAGCGTGATAGAAACCACAAAATTTTAATTCAATTGCAAATAGGACTGAAAATTGATTTACGTTATTTTTTCAAGTATATCGTTAATAAAAATCGCAAAATGATATGCCGTTTTTTGTTGGGTTACTGTTACATGCAAAGGGAAAAATCTTCACAAGTGAGTTCGAGTCTCACAGGATGTCCCATACAGCCTTGTGCCAAATCTGATCAAAAAGCTTAAGAAATTACTACCGTTGCATGTTAGTAAATTGCTACTGTTACATGCAAAGAAATACTAAACTGAATTGTTTGAATTAGAACTGTTTGACTAAACCGAATAGCTTGAAGTAGAAATGTTTTGACAATTAAACTGTATACTTATGGTAAACTGGATTGTTTGAAACAGAACTGTTTATTTGCATAAAAATGGATTTGGCATTAAATAAACTACAAAGTGGGACAGGATGTTGGGCATTTGTTGTATTGGTGTGGGTGTGGGTGCCAGTCAGAGGATCCCTTTGTCTGTTTTGGCGCTAGACCCACACAAGGGGCTTGCGTGTAAGATTTTCCACGAGACCGGAAGAGAACGAAGGAAGGAAGATCCCAGAGTCAAGAGAACAGGGCAGTCGACAGAACAGAAGAAAGCAGGACAGAACAAGGCAAGGTCCCCGAACAGGGCAGTCGACAGGACAGGGCAGTCGACAGAAGTCGGTGGAAGCTGACAGTCGAGAAAAGCGACAGCTAGGACCTGTGGACTTAGAGGCCGGTTGGCCAACGTGAAAGAATGAGTCAGCGTTCCTGCTGGCTTTGTGGGAATTTTGCTCGAATACACACTCGCGATAGCCTACAGAAGCACAGAATGCTAAGAAAGTGTCACAAACTTCTTCCTTCTTGCGCTTGGAGCCACCCTAAGTCCGTGTTTGTTTGTTCTTCTTTTCTTCCACCCTCTCAGTTGTATATGTTATGTTTTGTGGGTTTGTTAAGAAGTGTGAAATACCCCTGGCCGGAGATGAGAGAAACCACTTGACGATGTGATGGCCAAGAGTGGTTTAGAAGGTTGAGGGAGTAGAGACTGGCAATTGGTATATTGTCACAAAAGGTGTATATGCTATAAATCCCAAACAAACAAAAAAAACTTGCAAAGAAATAGATAGATAGATATAATGAATCGAATGATATTAATCGATATCATAAAGATCTGGCCATTACTCTAGTCCTTTAAAATCTTTGTTATCTTCCAGCTATTTTTACGAATGAAGATTCGTTTGAGAAAACAGCAAAAAAGACAAAGAAAAAGACAGCAAAAATTAATTATAAAAATGCATCATACTCGAATTTAAAAAGGAAACTAATATTAAAAAAGCAAAATCAACATTCGATCTATCTATCTATCTATCTATCTATCTCAGTCTCTTCGTATCTATCGATCTATCTATCTCATTTGCTTCATAAATATCGATCTATCTCAGGTGCTCAATATTTATTCATCTATCTCACTATCTCATTTGCTTCTTATATATATATATATATATAAGGGTTTTCTATCTATCTATCTATCTATCTATCTATCTATCTCAATGGATTCATATCTATCTATATATTCAAGTTTATTCAAATCTTGTGAACGTCTCAGTGGCGTAATGGCTAAAGTGTTGGACTAGTTCCAAAATAAGCAAGTTTGAACTTCAGTCACGCTATTACGTTTATTTTCTGACAAATACTCATTGTAACGGTATGAACTCCTTTATCCGCTTCAGCTATGAGTGTAACATAGCCATACATGAATACGGATACGTGAAACGTACATAGAATGTTCATAATAAATATACATAGAACATAGGAATCTCGAAACACGAAAAACACGTAACGACTTCTTAGTTCAGGTACGAAACCTTTTATTACCTTTGAGTTAAAGGTTTCGACATAAGGAAGAGAGATGCACAATCTTTCTATGAGGACTTTTCCATCTGCCCCCCACTCACGTGTGGCACCCGCCACAAGCCCACCGCGAGCTAGCGAAAGTCACCCTTCTTCTTCGGACCGCAAGACTCAACTAACTGACTTTTTACAAATCCCCCAAAATCCTCCGCGCGCGCGCTTCCGTTGCATGACGTCATTCACATCTTCTGGTCAAATCCTCTATCTATGATTTTTATTTTGACATCTGTGAATGACACATCCTCCCCGCGCGCGCGTTAACTCCTGCGCTCAAGTTTGCACCTAACTAACCGATGTGCTGAGCCTAACTAAACCCAAATGCAAGATATATAAAACGAAATCCCTCGGCCATTATATTACATGAGTTAAATAGAAGCATTTCTGTTCTTATACCAGGATAGCTTTGGCATTAGATAACCCAAGAAGGTTGATATGCCATTTTTTGTCCTGACGGAATTTTTCCCAACTCCGGTTTGACTGGACCGAATAATACATATATATATATATATATATATATATATAAATCTGTTTATATTTCTTTCTCTTTCTCTCTGTATATATATATATATACATGGAACAAAATTGAAAAACAAAGTAATCCAAAGGGAAGAATTTATTGTGAAAAAATTGACGCTATAACGTTTCTATTTTAAACCATCATCAGAACTTTGAAAAGATGATATCAAGCGTCGTTAGATCAACGAGGGATGTTTAAACATCATTGATCTAACGACCCGCATATCATCTTTTCAGACTTCCGATGATGGTTAATTAAAAACCGAAACGTTATAGCGTCAACTTTGTTTCACAATAAATTCTTCACTTTGGATTATTTTGTTTTTCAGTTTTTCTCTCTTCAGTCAGATTTTTTCCATTATTTGCTTCCATATATATATATATATATATATATATATATATATATATATATATATATCATTCATGAGTCCATCATATGTATATTGAATTCTTAAATTGTTTTCATTATTAACTATCCAAACCCATTTAAATGATTAAAGATCAAATATGTCATTTGTTAAGTTTCCTTCTTGAATTGTATTTACAGTTTGTTAAATATCTTCAGAAACTGACAATAGGTATTATATGAATAAAGTCCTTTATAGAGAGTATTAAAGATCGGAAAAGGTCAGAGAGCAGACGTATTACTGGTCTTTCTTTTCTTATCTTTCTTGATTTCTTTCAAGGATACATGAATATGCCTCTAGCCCATTTTCTCGGTGACTTACATTCGTAGGTAGGTAGGTAGGTAGGTAGGTAATGTGGTATCTATTTGTAGATTTCTGATTAGACATCTTTTTTCTTCGTCTTGTTTACTTTCAAAATTTCTTCTTCTTATTTTCCTTCTTCTTTAATGGCCTACCAACCTTCGTGTTTAATTTAATGCCAAAGCTACCTTGTAGAAGAAGAGTTGTGATACTATTTAACCCATAGCTAGGGATGTGAGGGAGTTAATACCTTTCCCAAGGGTATCAGTCCGAAAGTGAATGTACTGGAGTTAGAATTCGCTTACAAAGCTGTCGCAGTCCAGTACGTAAGATGCTACGCCACGGGGACTCCTCTTTCTAAATCATTAAAGAAAACAGTAGGAAGTTGGAAGGATTTCAAAATATTTTAGTCTGAATTCAAACCTGTTAAACTCTGCTAAAAAAATGACTTAGTGTTGCATCTTGCTTGTGCGAAGGGTGGGGTAAATATACTACTACAACTACTACTACTCGGCCACGTGCAAGACAGTTTTAAACGAAGTCAGTTTGAATTCATAATTTTTCCTTTTCCTAGACTGGTTGCCTAACCAAGGCAAAAGTACCCAGTCTATCCAAGTATTTTTCAGTTGCTAGGACTGGGGTGGGTAGAAGAGATGGGTTAAAATATTTTCTGAAGAGCCTTAGTCCGAAGTATAAAGCAAACAACTTTGTACAAGATTTGAACACAGAGTACCGATTCCATCCCCTACAATAGTAACCGTTACAGTAAGAGCGCTTTCATAGTAGTAAATTCACCCAATTCCTCCTCACGAGCAGGATGTGACACAAGGTCACCTTTTCAGTGGAGCTTACCAGATTTGAATTCAGTCTTCGAACTTCTAGACTGATTGCCATAGCAAGCTTAAAGAACCCTGTCTGCCTTACTATTTACCTATGGTTGGAGGAAGAATAGACGGAAGCATATCTTTCCGAAAGGCATTAGTTCTGTTTCAAATGCAAATAGCCTAGTCCAGATTTTGAACTCAAGTCACCACGACAATTTCCTACAACGATAACCGCTACACCATGAATGCGTCTAGCAGTAGTAGTAGTAGTAGTAGTAATTTTAAATTGTTTGAATTCTGATATAAAGAATCAATTTGGAGAGAAAAAAAGCAAGAAGAGAAATTATCTTTGCTAATGAAGATCATGAACAAGTTGAAGATATTTTTCTGCCGCAAGCAATTAAGTTTCTGGTATTTGAATTCCGTTCTAAAGACAAAATGGTTCAGTCAATTTCCACACTGATTCGTTGATTTGAATGTCAAAATAGACAGAAAATAAACGGTCTGCAATTTAAGAGATTTGCCCAAGGCGATTAAATAATGAATGATTACCAGTTATAAGTACATTGGTATACCAGCCTTAATGAAGTAGGCTTTTAGCCAAAATCTAATTTTGATATTAATACGAATCTGTAATTAATGTTTTTGTTGCAAACGAATAGAAGGAAATAATTTTGTAATTTCGTTCAAATTTCAACATATCGTATCCCAAACTCTCATCGCTGAATCGCACGCATAATGTGGCAACGAATACTTAGCAAAACTTAAAAATAGCACAATGTTTTTCTGAATTTTGAAGTCCTCCTCTCTATAGTGTTCGGTCAGGCTATACAAAGTAAAGCCTGCCAACTACGCCTTTGACTAGAAACGTGCATATGTCGTCCTATAGTACGAATAATTTGTCAAACACTTTGCCTTATACAATTATTAGCGAATTAGCAACTGCGCCTATTACAAGGAATCAATCATTATCTTTATTGATCAAGAAGCGGATTGATTGATAAATTGATTGATTGATTTTAGTGGTTATTTTATGCCAAGAGGTAAGGGTATTACGTACAGGTACATTAATATTAACATTTTTAGTTGTTTCTTTGCATAGAGTTATATGATATTAAGTTTTTTGCTAAGAATTATGTAATATCAAGTATCCCTATCTAATACATAATGTACTGTTTTAAGTTATCTTATATAATACTAATAATTATTTGTCTTCAAGTTATTATCTCTTTTTAATAATGGTCATTAGTTTGAACACAATTATATTGTCTCAAGTAACTAATGATAATCTTAAGTAAATAATTTGGCCCAGTCGGCTGAGGCTGTAGAATAAAGCGACTGCATCTGTTATATAGCCTTAATACAAATAGAAGCGGAATCATAATCAAATATAATGAACGAACGAAACACTTATTTATAAAAATATATCTCAAAGTTGTTGTTAGCTGAGTGATAGATGGAGAGAAATATACTCAGAGAGGGGACTTCTTCTTCCCATATCTTCTTCCAGGAACCAGGGGGTGCCATTGCTTGCACCCCCTTGCAAGCCGTATCGTCAGACGGCTTAACGCCTCTGATCAGCTGCGTGTCGCTCGCTCGACTGCGATTCTCTATATTCTAACTAAGAACAGACCACGTGGTTTTCATCACGTGGTCTCCTTCCGGTTACACACCTGTGTGGACCCGACTGCCCTGACGCACTGTCATCTCCCTGTTTACTAATCACAACGAGACAGCTTGTCACACGGGGTCACAAGGAACAAACCGAAAATCCATGTCATATGTTATATAACACATCTCTGAAGATTGGTGAGAATCCCTCAACAAGTGTTCAATGACACTAAACAATCAGATGGTGAGGCTCCAGTAATACTGGAGTTTTGGGGAATGTGGAGTATCCCTTGATTGCCATCGCTCGATGGGTCATATAGAACTGTTTGACATTAAGTGCAAACAAAGGACTTGTGCTAAACGAAATTGCTCGAAATAGAACTGTTTAATCATTTATCAGTGTGTAAACAAATGACTGATATTTAATTGAATTGTTTGGGATTCATAGCAATTCTTGGAACCATTCAACTTTGTTGACTTATGCTAAACTGAATTGTTTGAAATAGACTTTAATCACTTGACTGTATGTGAACAAACGAGTGATATTTAATTGAATTGTTACTAATACATAGCAATACTTGAAAACATTAAACTGTGAGCAAACAAATGATTAATAATAAATAGAATTATCTGTATTTGACTGAAACAAGTGAAACCCTTTAAATGTGTGTAAAAAATGAGTTCAAGCTTGTTTAAAAATGTTATCTACAAAATCTATTTAGACATCATATATCTAATATATATGTATAAAAAGATTCGGCATTAAGAAATCTACAATGGTTAATATGTCATAAAACCCAACCAAATCATATATATTTAATATATATGAATAAAGAAGATTCGGCATTAAATAACCTACAATGGTTGATATGCCATAAAACCAAACCAAAACAAATTAGTAAATCATTAAAAGCAAGTCCCAATGGCATAGTGGTTGGTTGTTTGGGTTTTATGGAAATCAACCTTTGAAGGTTATTTAATGCCAAATCCATTTTTATGGAAATAGTTCTATTTCAAATAATTCAGTCTAGCATGAGTATATAGTTTAATTGTTAAAAACATTTCTATTTCAAACTATTCAGTTTATTCAAACAGTTCTAATTCAGCTAATTAAGTTTAGTATAAGTACAGATTTTGTTTACACAGTTACATGTCAAAACAGTTCGATATAAAACAATTCAGTTTAGTGTAAGCACATTTTCAATGTCAAAAATAGTTCCATTTCAAAGAATTTCAAACAGTTCTAATTCAAACAATTCAGTTTAGCATAAGTATGCAGTTAGTTTTATTTAACCCATAGATAGGGCCCTATCAGGTGCTACCATCCTGGGCCAGAACAACGCCAATGAAGGGGGACTCCAGCATCACAGGAGCCTCAAAATTAGATTGATTAGAGTCATAACTGGACACTAATGGGGGGGAGTTGATGTATTGCACAGCCCCAGCCGACTAGGAAATAGCATAGTGGTTAAAGAGCTAGACGGCGACATTGAATAAGCGAGTTCAAATGTACCATAGCCAGATGCGGATATGCGAAATGGACATATAATGTTCATATATATATATATAACATCGAACATAGGAATCACGAAACACGAAAAACACTTACGACTTCTTTGTTCAGGTACGAAACTTTTTATTGCCTTTGAGTTTAAAGGTTTTTCGACATAAGGAGAGAGAGACACATTCTTTCTATTCTGGCGTTTTTCATCTGCTCCCCATCTCGTGCGACACCTGCCCAAGGCCTCTGCGAGCAAGCGAAAGTCAACCCTTCTCGTCCGGTGTCAAGTCTCAATTTCACTAACTTTTTCAAAATCCCAAAATCCTCTGCGCACTTCCGGTGCGTGATGTCATTTGCAATTGCTAGCCCTGTTCCCCATCTCGGGCTACTGTGATATCTCTGAGTGACACGTCCGCTCCGCCCGCGAACGTGCGCGTAAACACCTGCGTTAATGTTGCACCTAAGTAACCCATGCACTGAGCCGAAAGGTTCTCAGCCTAACTAAACCCAAAGGCATAAAACGAAATCCCTCGGCTATTATATTACACAAACTCCAGTCGCATTATTACAATCACTTTAGGACAAATACCCTTGGAAAAAGTATTAAAACTCTTATCCCACCAGCTATGGGTTGAATAATACCACAACTTTTCTTCTACAAGGAAGGCTTTGACCTTAAATAACCCAGGAATGTTGATATGTTGTTAAACAAAGAAACTAAAACAATTAGAGCTTTCGACAACTATTCTAATAACAAATATTCCACAAATAATTACAAATATTACAAATGATTTATAGTCATATGATTTTTACGTATTCCTCACGAATATGAATAATTTTATTTCAGATCTATTTGACCCATAGAATGGACACTGACTGGTGCTACCGCTTTGGGTAAGAGTAGACCTAGTAATGTAAGGATATTCTACATTACCAAGCTCTCCAGAACAGGAACCTCACGATCAGATACAGTTTAGTATCATGCTGAAGGTTAACGAAAGAGTCTCCATAGCCTTGGGACGGACGTGATGGACTGCGACATCGTAGTAAGCGAGTTCGAACTCCAGTCACACTCCCTGCCAACTATGGATTAAATAGTTCCACTGCTGTTTTTCAACAAGGATGGCTTCGGCATTGAAAAACCCACAAAGTTTTTTTTATATACCTTTGAACAAAAACCTTTTTAGCTTATATACATTTATATATATATATATATATGTGTGTGTGTGTGTGTGTGTGTGTGTGTGTATGTGTGTGTGTGTACGCGAGCACGCGTGCAGGTAAGTTTTTGAAGCCTAAGAATCATTGGCACCTATCCAAGATACTTTAGTTGTACCTCACGATACCAACAGGCGTTGTCGCTTTAACATCATAATGCCAGAATATCAGATCTAATGCTTCTTTGTCGTGAATATTTTAGATACTGAGGTAAAACCTTTTTCAAATAGTGATGGCAAGTATAAAAGTGCTTCTATTCATATGTGAAGATCGTACATTTTTGCTATATGAAACTCGAGTAACAATGAAAAGGTTTAATAATTTTAACTGCTTTTAAGTTTTATGTATATATTGTCATCCACAGATAGACTGTTTCGTTGTATCACAACTCTTCAGTGTGGCTACCTCGCGAGATGCTTCCAGCTGGGATCGAAACCTGTCTGACTTAAAGTCACCAGGACATCTTACTCCAGAGTCATCGTCTTTCTCAGCGTAAATGAAGGAATTATATATATATATATATATATATATATATAGGCCGAGCTATTGGCCTAATGAGTAGATTGTTCGCCAATGGCCCGAGAGACCAGGGTTCAGTCCCAGGTCGAGTCATACTAAAAACTCAAAAAATGATACTTGATTCCGCCTTTCTTAACACTCAGCATTATAAGGTAAGAATCAAGAGTAAAGTGGCGCAATCCAGGGAATGGAATTGCGCCTTCTCCTGCATGGCGATGGAGTAGCTATTGAAAAGGGAGCCTTCGAGTCACCCTCGACTAAGGTCAACAACAACTTATATACATATGCATTTTCTGCCAAATAATTTCCATGTAAGGTTGCCATGAAACCTGTGGTCGCAGATAAGCTTCCATGCTATCATGTATATATAAAACTAATACGTATATATATCATTATTATTATTGTTATATATTTGTTTGTGTGTGTGTGTATGTGTGGCAGAAATAGTTTTGAAGCTAAAGCATCATTAATATTCATCCAGATCAACCTCACGATACCAATAGGCTTTGTCGCTTTTGCATAACAGGGTTAAAATGCTAAAACTATGCAGTCTTGGAGCCTCTTTATATATTTCTTTTGGGAATCAAATTTACATCAGTGATTGTCTATAAGTGAAGAAATTTACTCATTCACACCGGGAAATATGATTTGTTTTAGAGTTGGTAAAGAAAGCAGAATGTACATAAATTAGAATTACAAAAAAAAAAAACTTCATCTTTTTGAATTTATTTATTTATTCAATTTGCTTCTTTTTTTCGTTGGCGAAGCGTTGCATATTTGTAGTGTTGGCTTGAGTTTCCGTCTAGAACGGAATGAAACCCGGCCGCTTCGAAATGAATGGGGGTTAGAAATGTCAAAAAAAGAAGAGAAAAAAAAAGACCGCACACAGCGATTGTGAGATACAAATTGTGCAGTGATGATAGTTACAAACAATTTGTTGCAAGATGTGCAGCAGTGGTTATGGAGAAGCTGACGTCGAGTCGCACGATGCTAGGCCAAAGAACCGACAAGCCCAAGTTATCTTGACTATTCCAGTCTCACCAATATTTTCCCATCCTCCTTTTCCTTGCAAGACTCCTGGGCCTGAAACAAAAACAAAACACTTCCGTCAGACTTTCCGACGGGTTACAAATTTCAAAATTGTAGATTCGGTTTCAATCTAACTACCGTATTTTACAGGACATAAGACTGTATTTTTTATGGCATCTATCGTTCCTGCGTGATTATGGATATCCATCTGAAAATTTGAGTTCTGGTATTAACAAAAACAGTACATCTAAAGGCAATGCTTTTAAAATACTCAAAAAACTTCTGGTTTGGTTTCTTTGTTTAATGGCATATCAACTCTTTTTAGGTTATTTAATGCCAAAGCAATTCTCGTAGAAGAACAGTATGGTACTATTTAACCAATAGCTGGGAGGATAAGGGGGTTCATACCTTTCCCAAGGGTATTTGCCCGAAAGTGAACGTAATAGCGCGACTGGAGTACGAACTCAAGTACTACGATTCCGCAGTCCATCGCTTTAACCATTACACCAAGAGGACACCCACTCAAAAAAACTTCGTTCTGTCGACTGGGCTTAGAATATACTGATTGTATCTTCAGCTATGGGTAAATAGTAGGACAGACTGAGTTCTTCAGCCTTGGTGAGGCAACTAGTCTAGGAGAAGGACAACTATGAATTCAAACCTGTTAAACTCCGCTTAAAAAATTGACCTTGTGTCATATCCTGCTCGAGCGGAGGGGTTGGTAAATAGCGTATCTTCTGCAGGAAGGGGTGAAATCCCTCCACAAAGTGGTATCCTGAGTATGACACTAAATTGCATATGGTGTTGAGGCCCCAATTCTTTAGAATTGTGTGAAATACCCATTCATTGCCATTACTTCCGGGTCGACTCTGACAATTATCATATTTACCAACCCCTCCGCTCGGGCAGGATATGACACAAGGTCAATTTTTAAGCGGAGTTTAACAGGTTTGAATTCAGAGTTTTCCTTCTCCTAGACTAGTTGCCTCACCAAGGCTGAAGAACCTAGTCTGCCCTGCTATTTACCCATAGCTAGAGGGAGAATATTTGGATTCATACCTTTCTCAAGGGTATTAGTGTTATGTGAAATGCAATCAGTCAGGTCCAGGATTTGAACTCGTGTCGCCGTGTCCATATCCTACGACGATAACCATTACACCACGGGACTCTGACAATTATAACACCTATTGGTCTCCCCTCTATGATTAAAATATGCTGGTTGTTTGGCTTGTAGGATATCTAACGCTAAAACCTGTTTATACACACACACACACACACACACACACACACACGCGCACACACATATATATATTAGATATTTACTAATCTAATATCTATGTTGGTGCATAGACTAGGTATTGTTGATAGAGTGGAAAAATACAATACCAAGAATTGTTTCATTATTATAAAAGACCACAAAAGTGATTTCAAGACTAATCAGGAATGTAGGCTCATTAACCCGGCAAAGACACAAATTGGTAGAATTAGTAAAATAATCGTCCAAGAAATATGTGATTCGCTTAGGCTGGCATTAAACATCAACCAGTGGAGGAGAACAAAAGACTGCATCAAGTGGTTTGAGAAGTACGAGAAGAATGATAGGTGCTCCTTTATTAAATATGATATAAAGGATTTTTATCCTTCGATAACCGAAAGGACATTGGATAGAGCGTTAGATTTGGCTAAGGAATATATGGTTATACCTTTAGATAAGGTGGAGATAATTAAGCATTGTCGTAAAACATTGCTATACTTTGAAGATAGTGCATGGATAAAAAAAGGGGAGGGTGGAAATTTCGACGTTTCTATTGGGGCATATGATGGCGCAGAAATTTGTGAGCTCGTCGGGTGTGTATTATTGTAAAGTATTAATAAGATTATGGACCCAAGTAGCCATGGACTTTATCATGATGACGGACTGATTATCGTGGATAAAAGTACACCGAAGAAGTGTGATGGGATTAGAAAAAGATTGTATAAGCTGTTTGAGGAGTTTGGATTTAGGTTAGATGTAAGGACGGACCTAAAAATTACCGATTATCTTGATGTTACTTTAAACTTATATAGTGGAACTGTATCTCCATTTAGAAAAAGGAACCAGGATCTGCGTTATGTGAACAGGGGGATCAAATCACCCAATACAGGTGTTTAAACATGTACCTAAGGGAATAGAGCATAGATCATCAAATAACTCCTCCAACAGGGAAATTTTTGAACGAAGCAAGCAGGAATATGAGGAGGCTTTAAAGAATGACGGATATAGGGTCAATTTAGAATATAGGGATAGGGATGAAAGTAGAACGCAAGGAAGGAAAAATAGACCAAGGAAAATTTTATGGTTTAATCCCCCCTATAACATGGAGGTAGTTAATAACTTGGGAAAATAATTCTTCAAGTTATTAAAAAGAAATTTTCCTAGTGGGAGCCAGTTACATAAGATATTTAATAAGAATTATATTAAATTAAGTTATAGTTGCATGCCAAACATTAATGGAATAATAAATAGGAGTAATATAGCTAAATTAAGTACGAATAAAAATAAGGTGATTGATAAATGTAACTGTAGGGATAAGGTTAGATGTCCCCTCGAAGGCAAATGTAAGCAGGAATGTGTAGTGTATAAAGTAGAAGTATATAGTGATTCGAATAATAAGAGAAATAAAAAGATATACTTTGGGTCGACGCAAGGGGATTTTAAGACTAGGTACTATAACCATAAAACAAGTTTCTCGCACGAGAAATATAGGCATAGCACTGCATTATCTACTTATGTGTGGGAACTTAAGGAGAACAAAGGGGTAGATCCTATAATGAAATGGGAAGTAATAAAGAAATATAGGGCAGGCAATAGAGCTTGTAGGCTTTGTATGGAGGAAAAATTAGCAATAGCATCTTGTAAAAGTAGGAATATGTAAAACAAAAGATCGGTGTTGAATAGTTGTAGAACCAAAAGGGCGTGGTTACTCTATAATTAGGGATAGGTTTTAGAGAATTTTTTTTTTTATTAATAAAAATAAGGAATTTTTTTTTTAATGCAAATTCTAAGCTAGGTGGGTTTTTGGTGAATAAAAGAAAGCGATTTCTCCTTTAGAATTCAGTCGAACTTAGGCTTCCTGATGATCCGTTAAGGTGAAACTTTAGTAGAAGATTTTCGACTCGCGATTTAGGTTAATTTTATATATTAGATATATATGATCTGTAAACGAATAGTTTGTAGATAACATTTTAAACAAACCAGAGCAATTTTGTTTGCACATAGTTAAATGGTTTTAAGTATTGAAATCTAACTCTCATAATTTAATATAGCATCAGTCATTTGTTAGATCATATTTAAATGGTTTCAAGTATTCCAATCTAACACGAATAAATCTATTAAGTATTTATCTTTTGTTTGCGCACAGTTAAATGGTTTCAAGTATTGCTATATAACACCAATAATTCTACTTAACATTACTTAATTGTTTGGAGGTGCCCAAGATGTAATGGTTATCGTCGTTGGAAATGGACACGCTGCGACACGAGTTCAAATCCTGGACGAGGCTGATTGCATTTCACATAGCACTAATACGGTTGGAAAAGGTATGAAACCAATTATTTCCCTCCGGATATGGGTAAATAGCAGGACAGACTATGTTCTTTGGTCTTAGTTAGGCAACCAGTCTAGGAGAAGGAAAACTCTGAATTCAAACTTGTTAAACTCCGTTTAAAAATCGACCATGTGTCACATCCTGCCCGTGTGAAGGGGCTTGGTAAATGAATACATTACTTTTTTGATTACACAGTTAAATGGTTAAATATTTTCATCTGACTCGTTGATGGAGTACGAACAAGGCTGGTACTATCACTCCGGTTCAGGGTGTACCTGTATCTGATGGCAATTAAGAGGTACTACAAACCCAAAATACTCGTTGGGTTGGGGGTCTTACACCTTAACATATTCTACAGCCGAAGCCACCAGGGCTCTATTAGTAAAATAGATCTGTTTGAAAATTATTTGTATTAGATAGGAATACTTGATTTCATATAGCTGTGAAAATTATTTGTATTAGATAGGAATGCTTGATATCAGATAGCCGTGAAAATCATTTGTAAAATTATTTGTATTAGATAGGAATACTTGATTTCATATAGCCGTGAAAATTAATTGTATTAGATAGGAATGCTTGATATCATATAGCCGTGAAAATTATTTGTATTAAATTGGAATACTTGATTTCATATAGCTGTGAAAATTATTTGTATTCGATAGGAATACTTGATATCTGATAGACGTGAAAATTATTTGTATTAAATTGGAATACTTGATTTCATATAGCAGTGAAAATTATTTGTATTCGATGGGAATACTTGATATCAGATAGCCGTGAAAACTATTTGTATTAGATAGGAATACTTGATATCATATAGCCGTGAAAATCATTTGTAAAATTATTTGTATTAGATAGGAATATTTGATTTCATATACCTGTGAAAATTATTTGTATTAGATAGGAATACTTGATATCATATAGCTGTGAAAATTATTTGTATTAGATAGGAATACTTGATTTCATATAGCCGTGAAAATTATTTGTATTAGATTGGAATACTTGATATCATATAGCTGTGAAAATTATTTGTATTAGATAGGAATACTTGATATCATATAGCTGTGAAGATTATTTGTATTAGATAGGAATACTTGATATCATATAGCTGTGAAAATTATTTGTATGGGATAGGAATACTTAATTTCATATACCTGTGAAAACTATTTGTATTAGTTAGGAATACTTGATATCATATAGCCGAGGAAATCATTTGTAAAATTATTTGTATTGGATAGGAATACTTGATTTCATATAGCTGTGAAAATTATTCGTATTAGAAAGGAATACTTGATATCATATAGCCGTGAAAATCATTTGTAAAATTATTTGTATGAGATAGGAAAACTTGATATCATATAGCTGTGAAAATTATTTGTATTAGATAGGAATACTTGAAATCAAAAAGTAAAAAATCATATGAAACCACATACAAATTGTAAATATAGACGTACAGTAAATCGAATTCCGTAACCTCTTGGCATCAAATAACTCCAGACGGGTTGACATACCATTAAAATCAATCAATTAATTCACCTAACCGTTGCCTGGACAATGTTGTAAAAGAAACTATCTGCAAAATTCCCCCTTTTAAGGACACTGCGTATGTACAGTGGTTGATTAATTAATTCTAACGGCATGTCAACTAGTTCGGGGTTGTTTTATGCTTGAACGTTAAAGAATCACGTTCATCGCGTGTTCATATTTACATTTTTGTACAGTGGTTCTTTTTTTTTTTTTTTTTTGCACACGTTCCAATCGAATACAAATAATTTTCAAGCTGATCAATTCGACCCATAAATTAGGTTTAGAGCTAACCTGGGATTAATTGCAATGAATAGGTTATCTAAACTCCCCATATCTCGAGAACTGAAGCTTCACCAACAGACGCAGTTATTGATACCTCTTTTTTGAAGGTTTTTTTAACCTCCATTCTGGGAATAGAGTCAGCTAATTCTGATTAGAATGTATGTCGACAAGAAGGGAAACGTGCCATAAAAGTTGGTTTAGTGTCACTGAAATAGATTGAAGTCAACATTGAACAACCATTCCACTATGACTAGTTACTCTGGGGTTTGAAATAAGAATCTTCCTTTTCCTGGATCGGAAACATTTTTCAAAGCTATGGAGCGCACTGTAACCTATTATTTACCCATAACTGGTGGGAGCGAAAAAGGATATCAGGCCCTTTTTGAAAAGCAATAACCCGCTAAGTGAAATGCAGACAGAGCCTGTTTCCAAGACTTGAACGCGGCTCGCCCAGTCTATTGGCCAAGATGATTGCCATTGCTCTATTTGTAAGTCTTTATTGTACTATTAAATGTAAATAGGGAGTATTTACATTAAATATTACTGTCAATATACAGATAAGCTCGAAGCAAGTTTTGGTAGGGTTAGGCGTCTAGATAAACATTAAACACCAGGCGCCTCAACTTCGTAGGTAATATCCGGGAGATATTTTAAGGAAGTTTTCTTTTTGTGGGAGGGTTATCTGCTAACTAATACACTATATCGTCAATAACAGTCTTCCACTTTTAAATTGTTCTTTCTTAGTATAGTTTGGGTTTTTTGTTCAGTGGCATATTAACCTTCCTGGGTTATTTAACGTTAACGTCATCCTGGTAAAAAGACAGCAATGGTACTATTTAACCCATAGTTGGCGGGTTAAGGGAGTCTATACCTTTCCCAAAAGTTTTTGTCTGAAAGTCAACGTAATAACTCGAATGCATTTCGAACTCGCTTACAACGAACATGTTCGGACACACCACCAAGAGGATTGTTTTTCTCGTTGCGAGTGAACGCTTTCAATTCATTAATATAAAACCATCAATTGTATTTAATCAAATTGCTCACGTGGCATTTCATGATTGGAGATCAAGTATTATTAAAGGAACGCTCTAACGATCAATGCATTATATTGGCAATAATTGAGATAACAGCAGCGAAGAGTCTTTTTATGCCAAACTTATCGATCATTATATATATATATATATATATATATACAGAGAGAGAGAGAGAGAGAGAGAGAGAGAGAGAGAGATGAGGTTGATTCGATTAGTTCTAAGTGTTTACCAAAAAGAAGAGCTCTAGCTGAACATTTCTTAAGAGAGAATAAGCAAGATGTCTACAAGATGTCTGCAAGATGGGTCCCAAAAATGCAAACGTCAGAATACAAGCTGAAAGGAATTTGACATTTCTAGGACACTTCTGATTCTCCGACACCTTCTGGGTGAGATTTAGAACATTTTGAACAATATTCGTATACACACACAAACACACACATACACACACACATACACACACACACTGTAGTTGAGGGCGACCCGAAGGCTCCTTTTTTAATAGCTTTTAATAGAGGAGGGTGCAACTCGTATCCCTGGGTTGCATCACTTACCTTTGATCCATACCTTATAATGCTGAGTGTTAAGCAAAGAAGCATCAAGTACCATTTTTTCAGTCTTTGGTATGTCTCGGCCTAGGATTGAATCCCGGTTTCCCAGACCATTGGCGAACACTTTTTGGTAAAAGACCACGGAATTTAGGGGTTTTCTTATGATCTTACGTTTTTCTCCCAAGTTTTTTCGATCATATCAATTGAAATCTTGTTGAAAGGACTTATCATTGGTAGGGATGCTTTAGTTAACATGTCAGTTGTTAAAATTGTTGAATTCATTTGTACCAATAGAATAAATTTCGTGTCCAAACTATAAAGAACAAACAATATCTATAAAATATAAAAATTAGCCTGAAACGATCAATTGATGTGACTGAAAGCAATTTGGAAAAATAAGAAAAGAAAGTTGTGTGGTCTTTAACCAAATAAATAATAATTTGCTACCAAAAATATACGCACTACACACACACACACGCGCACACACACACACACACATTATATATATATATATATATATATATATATATATATATATATATATATATATATATATATATTGGAATAGAAATTTGAAAAGTGTGTTTGTACTTAAAATGCTTAAAATATTTTGAAACTGATTAAAATAGCTTAAAACAATTCTAAATTGTTTTAAACACACAATCATATCAAAATATAGATCTTATCCTTGCTCAGTCGTATACACGCACATACACACACACACACATATGTATATATATAAATATATGAAGAAAATATATACATATACGATGTACAACAAATATATATATATATATATATATATAATTCTTGTACACACTTCGTATATATATATATATATATATGTATATATATATATATGTATATATAATTATATATATATAATTCTTGTACACACTTCATATATATATATAATCATATATATATAATTATATATTTATATATTTGTATATATAATTCTTGTACACACTTCGTATATATATATATATATATATATGAAGTAATGACGACAATAACACATATATATATATATATATATATATATATACACGCTCTCACATACATACATATACATACGAAGTGTGTTCAACAGGTATGAAGGTTGAAACCTGATGTTATATCTATTTTTTCTTCTACATAGTGTAAAGCTATATTAGTTCCTTTGCGTGTCTTACAAAAAAATCATAATAATTTAATATGCTTAGTCTAGTTTATTTAAGGAATATTTTATGAACCGAGAATGTTCAGCTATTATAAAAAATGCTTATTGACTGCTACACAATAAAAAAAACTAACATAACATCCTCTAAGTGAGTAAATTCCATAATTTTCCCTGAGATAGATAGATAGATAGATAGATAGATAGATAGATGCTTTTCAAGATAGATAGTTTATAAATAAACGAGAAAGAGACAATCAAATAGATAGATAGATAGATAGATAGATAGATAGATAGATAGAATGGCATCGTTTGGAATAAACACACATAAATATAAACATATGAATAGATAAATTTACTTAGACACAGCTATAAACATACTAATCCGCACACGAGTATATATATATATATATTCAAACTCAGTGCTAGATATTAAACTGTTTCATGTAATAATTGATGAAGATTTTTAAAGACTTTATCAACACCTCTTGAAATATTGTATATGTGTAAGTGTCTATTCGTGGAAGATAAGCTTCGGAGGGGGTGATATATCACGACGTAAACGCGCATATACATATAAACAACGAATAAGACATTAAACTATGAAGATATTGTCGGCCAATTTTATATAAAGAGAGAGAGAGAGAGAGAGAGAGAGAGAGAGAGAGAGAGAGAGAGAGAGAGAGAATGTTGTGTGTCGCTTATGCGTGCACACATCTGTGTTTGTCAGTGCGCTTGCGCATGTGTACGTGAGTGTTTGTTTTTTACGATTTCATAATCTATCTATCTATCATTGTTTCTTCGTATCTTTCTATGTATGTATGTATGTATGTGTCTATCTATCTATCTATCTATCTATCTATTTCCTTTTGCAACTTGATTTCATTCTTTCAATCTTAGTCTATTCATATCTATCTATCTCAGTTTATTCATATTTATCTTTCTATGTTCGTCTGTTCATACCTATCTATCCAGCTATCAAAGGCTGTCCATCTATCTATCTATCTATCTATCTATCTCATTCTATTTATATCAATCAATCTTTATCAATCTATCTCATTCTAAGGAAAGTCCCCGTGTTGTAGTGTCTAACGTGTTCGACCATGTCATAGACCTGAGCGAGTTCAATCTCCAATCGCGGTATTATGTTCCTTTTCGGTTTAATACACTTAAGAAAGTTTGAACTTCCTTATCACTTCCGAAGCTAGGATTTACATTGAACCACCACCGTTCTTCTGCTTTGGCATTAAATAACCTGAAAACGTTGAAATACCATTAAAACAAGTAATCAAACCTTACAAGTCATTCAATCTATATCTCTCCATCTATATACATTGACCTGCCTATCTCATTTTAGGTTGGCATGAAAACCTTTGAGGGTTATTCAAGGCCAAAACTTGTTTATACACATTGTTTTTATGAATAGTTTCTTAGTAATATTCTAAAACGAGCTATAACTCATCTCTTTGCATACAGTTAATGGTTATAAATATTACTATCTAGCACGAATGATTCAATTTAATAGTAATCATTTGTTTGCACACAGTTGAATGATTTCAAGTACAGTTTATGATTAAACATTTCTATTGAACTCAGACAGGTACTACCACAGTGTGAACCCGGAAGTAATGACAATGAATGGGTACTCCAGATTTCCAAATCTTCAGGACTAGAGCCTTACCATAAGATGAATTAGTGTCATATCTAGGAATTCCTTGATGGGTGTTACTCTTCTACAAAAGAGCAGTCGGCGTATTTTATAGTCCACACAAACTGAACTACGATCTCATTATATATATATATATATATATCATCATCATCATCATGTCGTGCCGCGAGCACGGATATCCCTGAGCCTCTCTCGCCACCACTCCCTATCGTTCATAGCCTCTGGCAGGTCTTAAGGGCTATATACCCGTATCCTCACATAGCTGCTGTATGTATGTTCGAGCTGGTCGTCTTGCTTTTGCTCAGCCATATGTGGGTGGGGGATGTACCCCCCATATATATATATATATATATATAAGTTTGTTTATATTTCTTTCTCTTTCTCTCTCTTTATATATATATATATATATATATATATATATGTAGAATACACTAACAGCACCTCTGCAGAGGAGTAAAACGAGTCTCCTGAGATGAGATTAAACAATCTGATGGTGAGGCTCCAGTGAAGGTGTTTTGGGGAATATGGAGTATTCCTTCATTGTTATTACTTCCAGGTCCACTCTGACCCGGTGTGGTTGCACCTGATAGGATCCTATCGATTGATGTAAAAGAGCTGTTTGATATTAACGCTGTGTGCGAACAAATAACTGATATTTAATTGAATTTTTAGTTATACATAGCAATACTTTGAACCATTAAACTGTGTGCAAACGGATGAGTGATGTCGAATAGAATTATTTGTGTTAATTAGCAATACTTGAAACTCTTTTACTGTGTGCCCAAATTGAATTATTGGTCTTACATAGCAATACTTAGAACCATTTAACTGATTGAAAATGAAGGAGTAACGTTGAATAGAGCAATTAGGTTTGAATTACAGTACTTGTTACCATTTCACTGTGTGCAAACAAATGATTAATAATGAATAGAATTACTTGTGTTCGATAGCAATAATTGAAACCATTTTACTGTGTAGAAACAATAGCAATACTAGTGTGCAAACAGATTAGTTCTGGCTCATTTGAAAATGAAATTACCTACAAACTATTCGCTTACAAATCATAGGTGTGAAATCAATTTAAATGAGTGCAAATAATTGACTGACGCTAAATTACTCCTGTTACATAAAAATATTTGAAACCTTTTAAGTGAGCAAAAAAATGAGCTCAGGCTCGTTTAAAAATGTTATCAACAAAATGTGTTTACAAATCATAAGTATTTAATATGTATAAATAGGATTTGGCATTAAATAACCTACAATTGATGATATGTTAATAAAACCCAACTAAACCCAAATTCGTTTTGTACTATAGCCGCAATTAACGCCATGTGCGAAATAGACATATAATGTTCATAACGATAGAACATACAAAGAACATAGGAATCTCGAAATTCGAAAACACGTAACGATTTCTTGTTCAGGTACGAAACCTTTTTATTAACTTTGAGTTGATATTTATCCTACGCCCCACCAGCGTACGGATGTGGCACAGGGCCATTTTTAAGGTGGGTCCTGTCGCAGGGCCGAAGCCAAACGAGACAGGTAGTTCCAAAAATGCCTCGGACCCCGATGGCATTCTCCTTTTCGGGGCGGCTCAGGCGTCGGGCAATAAACCCAACCCCTCCGAAGAGGGTTAAAGCCTGGGGGGACGGCCCCCTGAGGCCAGAGGTGATGTATCGTTTGTTGTCTAGTTTCCAAGTCCTAACTTTCTTCAAATTTTTCACAAACCTCTGCGCGCTTCCGGTGCGTGACATCATTCGCACTCCGTCACCCGTTTCGTCTAGGACTATTGTGACATCTCTGAGTGACACGTCCGCCTGCGCACGCGCGTTAACACCTACATCACATTTGCACCAAACTAACCCATGTGCTGAGCCGAAAGGTTCTCATCCAAACTAAACTTAAAGGCATGAACCGAAATCCCTCGGCCATTACGTTACAGTTTTATGTCTATCAAATTCTGTACAAATTTAACAAGGAAGCATACTATAGACGTCTATGCGCGCATGCGTGTGTATGTGTGTGTGTATGTGTGTGTGTGTGTACGAGCATGCGCATTTCATTAGGCAAATTTAGTGAGCTTTCCCCTCAATGATTCTCAAGTACTGTGAACTTGTGCCAGACAAATTTATGATATTTAATTTTTTTTATATTTAAGTGGGCATCTAATTCCTAATGAAGTCATTAATTTTTAAAGATATTATTGATAAATTTTACCATATTGTGTCGAGATAATTAAGTTTTTGTTTAATTAGGAGTTGAAAAATATTATTAGATTCTTGAATAAATTTTTCATACATATTCAGAGGGGTGTTTCCGAGGTTACATCGGCAGCCCTTTAGAAGTCGGTAGTTTTGTACGGGCATATATAATCACGTGATCAAGTCTGCGAAACAAATTTGTAAGTTATCGCAGTTGAGGAGACGCCCAATTATATCAGGTAAGTAATTTAAATGCATATATACATACACGCACATCCATGTACACACATCAACGATAGTCTAAGAGATCTTCATAAGGTTTTTAAACGTTTTAATGAATTATTACATGAAATATGTTAAGAAATTCTCAACTACTGCTATGTTTCGATATATATATATATGTGTGTGTGTGTGTGTGTGTGTTTATGAGAGAAAGAGAGAGAGTTCGTCCTTGCACCTCCAGCAGTGTCCCGCATGCTTTGTTCGTCTTCGAGATTGGTGGTTGGTGGCCGTACAGCTTCTGTTTTGTGGGATGTTGCTTCCAGGATTTGTTTAATATAGCTCGTAGCATCCTTGTGAAATTGCCGTCAAGCTTTTTCCCAATACGCTTAGTCAGCGTCTAAGTGGTGCGTCCATACAGTAGTCCGGACACAACCGTTGCTTGGAAAAAAATTATTTTATTTTATCAGATAAGTCTGACTTCCAAATCACCGATTGTCTATCGATAGCTGTCCATGCTTTCTCTAGTCGCGTATTAGTGTCATTTTCAGTTGACGAGACGCTACTCCCGAGGTAGGTGAGTGATGTTCTCCAACGGACCTCGCGGTCGCGCAAGTGTAAGACGACCAGCTATAAATTATATACACCAGCTTTGTACGAACACGGGTTGTAACCTATAAGACTGGCCGGAAGCAATTGATGACAGAGATGGATGGCGAGAGAGAGAGTGTTAGGGAAATCCATGCGAGTTGTACGACATAATATATATATATATATATATATATATATATATATATATTGTCTGGGTGTGCATTTAGAAAACAGTTTTTATCAATAAGTAAATGGTTGCCATTAGCATAATGCAAGGCTCTTCGTATGAATCGAGCTCTCGGTAGCGGTTAAGCGGATATATGTAAACAAAACAAATATAATACATAAGCATTTAAATTTCCTTCTCTTGCGCTAGTTTCCTCGTGGCTGAGTGGATTGGCGTTTGAGTCAACCGGGTTTCGATCCCAGCTTCGGGAATCTAGCCTATCTGTCCACACTGAAGAGTTCTGATAGAACGAAACAGATCTGTCTGTGGATGACAACAATATATATATATATATAAAGCGCAACTATGTTTGTTCGAACATATCTGTTGATTTATATTCATTTTCTATCTGTCAATCAATATGTATATATATATATATGTATATATCATCAGGTCGCGCTGCTAGCACGGATTTCCCTGACTTTCTCCCTATTTATCTCTATCATCCATCGCTTCCGTTTGGTAGTCGAGACTATATCCTGTGTCCACGCAAAGCTGTTGTATAAAAGTTCTTGTAGGTCGTCCAACACTTAAACATCCGTGTGAAGGGTTCCATAGGAGAACGTCGCATGAATTCGTCCTGGAGTTCCTTGGATTTATTCGAAAGTTGGTCTCGTGAACAAATCCTGGAAGCAACATCAAACGAAACAGCATCTGTATGGCCACCTACCTCCTATCTTTAAAATCATCCAAATAAGACGGACAAGGCATGTGGGACACTATTGGAGAAGCAAGGACGAACTCATGTGACGTAAATATCCCTCTTTTCGCATTCTTTCAATTATACTCTGTAGCCGGCCAGGACCGCAAAGTCCACAATTCTGCAAATTCTCTTCTTTTTTTTTTGTTGATTATTATAAGAACTGGTCGTCTGGCCGAGATTAGGTTATCCATTTGAAACTCAAAATCCCAGAGGAGTTTGTGTGTCTCATTCTCCATGACAGATTCTGGGTTGTGCATATACCATTTGTTCGTATGGTCAAACTTCAATCTCTTGCACGATTCCCAGTGGATCACCTTGGCTACCCATTCGTATCTAGTCTTATACTCTTTCTGTGCTAATTTGCTGCATTCGCTTATTATGAGATTGATTGTTTCATATCTATCACCACATAACCTATATCTGCTATTTTGTTGCGTCTTATCTATTCTCGCTTTGACATGGTTGGTCCTTATGGCGTTGTTTTGTGCTGCTATTAGAAGAGATTCAGTTTCTCTTTTAAGATTTCCTTAGCCACGTCCAGGTTTTCTCGTGAAAGATGTTGCTTGTTAGTCGCTTAAAATGTCCATTGAGTTGTTTTTCTTTCCACTTTTGTTTTCTGATGATTCTCGTGTCCTTAGTATTGCTTCTGGTGATGGTAATCAATCTTCCTCCGCGCTTTTCTATGTAGTCTTCGAATCGTTGTATCGCTGTCTTCAATGTTGGCAAGTCTTCTTCCCCCCTCTCTTCCTGAAATATATAATCTGTCATCGTCATCTCTGGGATGCAATACCTTATGCATGGTCATTAGTTTTCATGTTCTTCGGTCCATTTGCTTAAGTTCTTCTCTGGTCCACTTCAAAAATGATCCCGAGTATCTTACGAGGGGGACAGCCCGGGTATTTATCCCTCTGAAAAGGTTCTTGCTGTAGTTTTGTCTCAAGTAACTTTCTGGTTCTTCTGAAATACTCTTTTTTTATCTTTTTCTTTGATTTCCACTTGTTTGATGGTGTCAGCTTCCAATATCCCCAAGTATTTGTACGTTTTCTTTTCCTCGATTACTATTTGATTTGGTAGTTCGGCTCCTTCCGTCATGTATCGTTTGCTACTTTTTATTACTAGCATGGCGCATTTTTCTATGCCTAATTCCATTCCTATATCTTGACTGTGTATTCTCACAGTTTGTATTAGGGCTTCCAATTCTTTTTTCATTTTTGGCAAAAAGTTTGATGTCATCCATGTACATCAAGTGATTGATCTTTTCTTGCGATTTACTGAGTTTTCATCCGGCTGTGCATTTCCTAAGCATGTGATTGAGTGGCATCATGGCTATCACATCTCCCTGGAATATGTCTCTTTGATTCTTTACCACTGGTAAGTTTTTCCTCCTGCAGTCAAGTCTACTTTCCAGTTTTCCATGGTCTTCTCGATAAACTGTACAACTTGGTCGGGTATTTTATACATTTTGAGACAGCGTAGTATCCAGCTTTGGGGAACCATATTGTAAGCCTTTTTGTAGTCAATCCAGGCCATCGCTAGATTTTTCCGTCTCGTTTTATTCTCCTTCAGGATGTGCTGATCTATATAGTAGTTCGTCTGTGCCTCTAGTTCTCTTGCGGCATCCTTTCTGTTCGTCGGGGAAGATTCTGCGGCTTATCAATGAGTAGTGTATCTCTCCCTAATTTGTGCCGTTAATATTTTCCACATCATCGGTAGACACGTAATGGGTCTATAGTTGTTTGGGGCGGTTCCTTTGAGGGTTTCTTTTTGGATCAGAGTGGTCTTCCCCTTGGTCATCAATTCGGTTATCTCAGTTTTATGTATGCATTTATTCATTTCGATAGCAAGTCTGTCGTGTACGGAGAACTTTTTAAACCAAAATCCGTGTATGCCATCTAGGCCTGGGGTTTTCCATTTTGATATTTTTTAAGTATCGAGCCCGTCGTGGTGTATGTTCACCTGAGCACCTTCTTCGAGCATTCTCAACTCTGTTTCCGTGTTGTTTATCCATTCGGCTTTTTTTGTTATGATCTTTCTATTCCCAATTTTTGCTCCAAAATGTTTTTGCCTCTTTCGCATCCGGTTGTTGATATGGCTTCACCTGTTCTCCTCCTACTTGTTAGTAGAATTGTTTTTGTTGTTTTGGAACGTTGTTTTAGTCCGAACTATAACTATATCTTTGTTGTTTAGTACGAACTATAACAGAAAGTGTTCTAGATATGGAATCTTTGGAACCAACTTCTTTGAAGTCAACTTTGAATAAATCTAATAACTCCATTTGTAAGAAAACGAAACTCACGAGGTCAATTATGGAATTAAAGGACAGTAAAAAAATAGATAAAATAAAAAATGAATTGTTTGACTTTTAACTCAGTTAAAACTTAACGAATATAAAGGGGATTTTTAACGCACAAGTTAAACTTCAGAAACCATGGGAACCACCATTGTGGGGGGTGAATTAAGGCGGATGAACCCAACGTCGGGTCAACTAATGCTGAGCGATAGAACCCACAAGTCAACGCCCAGGATCAAATATTTCAATCAGGAAACTACCGCTACTTATATAAAAGGATGTCGTCTATTGATGAGGGAAAAATAGTCATCGAAAGATTACCATGACTATGACTCAAACTATATACATAGATAAATCCTATACATATCCTATCTCATGCTATTGATATCTATCTATCTATCTATCTATCTTAATCTCTTTATATATCTATTCAAAAATCTATGCCTATATATCTCATTATATCTATCCACCTATCAATCTATATATATATATAAAACATTAATTCAGTTTATATTTGTCAAATTCTGTTCATATATATATATATATTGCACATAAATTTATCTCGCAAGCTTGTATCAGCGGGTATGTGTGTGTGTGTGTGTGTGTGTGTGTGTGTGTGTGTGTGTGTGTGTGTGTGTGTGTGTGTGTGTGTGTGTGTGTGTATTAGTGCATGTTGTGTTGTATTTAGCATACTTCAATATATTTTGAATTTTCCTTAAATCCCATCCTGTCGAGTTAATCACGTTCGACTGCTGCGAGAATCTCGTCTGGTTTTCTCCAGTTGATAACAACACTCCCCCAAAATCTTTAACACCGACTCAAAGCCGAAAAAAAAAGTAAAGAAAAGAAATATGAAACTCCAGAGTACAGTCATCAGATTAAGGTCAAAAGATAAAGCGCGAGGTGATCTAAAAAATCAGTTTAGAAAGAATCCTTCTGATAATTTCTTACTTTGATCAGCTTATTTTTTTTATAAGCTTTTCCATTTATATCAGAAAACAACAAATGTTACACCACAGACTAATCCCTCTTCCTTCTGTATCTATTCACTCTACAGGAGGTGCTCGTTGGAATAAATGGATATTTTGATCATAGTTCAAATCCTAGACTAGGCTGTTAGCATTTCTCTTAACGCTAATGCCCAATTCTCGCTCCAACTATGGGTAAAATTCAAGGGCAAACTCGGATCTTTAAACTTGGTATGAAAAACAACGTTGAAAGAAAACTCAAAATTCAAGTCTCCTAAATTCTTAAAAATTGACCTAACGTCTCATATGGCGAAGGCGTTGCGTAAATATATTGGGACCGTTACCTACCCATTGATGGACTCTTCCAAATCCTATATTAATTGGGAGCCAAGTACTCTCGTCAGTCGGTCGTCGTGAGATTGGAGAGACTGGATATTTGGCTAACAAATAAGCCTAGCTTACGCCACCATTTTTCTCTGTATCTTGTTACTTCAATATATCCTTCAATATATCCTTAAACTTATACCGTGTTCCGAGTTATCTTTTCGTGGTTTCAAACTGGGTCCACATCAGTAAATACATAAACTATATAAGAAATTGGAAAAATGAGCCCCTTGACGAGGCAGAGCCTAGAATACACTCGACTGCACTCCCACCAGAAGAAGAATACCCCACACCCCAAAAGGGGTTTTCTTGGCTACGACGCTAAACTGCATCAGGTGGTGAGGCTCTATTCTAGGTTTTCTGTGAATTACTGGATAATTTGGAATCTCTAGAAAATGTAGTCATTTCGTTCCCATTATTTCTAGGTTCACTCAGGTCCAGAGAAGTAGTGCCTGTTAGAATACTAGGTTTTTTTTTGTGGTTATAATTTTACTAGTGATTTTTTTAATATTCAATAAATCATATGTTGTGGAACTCAGTATCAGTTTGACTTCGTGCAGGGTTAGGGTTAGGGCTATAAATGAAGGATCATGTCCTGGGCATGACACTAAACTAAATCCGATAGTGAGGTTCAAATTCTGAATCTCTGGACAATGTGGAATTAACCTTTTGTTGCCATTACTCACTGGTCCACTTTGACCCGGCGGAGTAGCAATTATTAGAATCATGTCTATAGAGCAAATAAATCTGTTTGAGATGACGTAGTGTTTGTCTGTTTAAAATCATCGTGAAGATATATTTCTTCCGTATATAATTAGAGGCCCTAATCGTTAAACTTACATTTGCATAATACAACCAAACAACGTTTGACATGTCGTAAAATCAATCTACTCAACCCAAACCTCTTTCTCTTTTTTATTATTTTATTGTACGTCCATGGGATAAATAAATCTGTGTTAAGATGATGCTTAAAGGGACTTTGAACTACTTTAATGCATTAGCTTCTAAATCATCCATATTTCAACAAAGTATGAAGTTTCAACACTTCGATATCAAATTGCTCTTTCTGTTCAGCAATTTATTTTCAGCATATTCTAGAATGCATATCTTTTATTCCAGACAACTTACAGCTTTTGGCTCCTTATGCTTTTTTTCACAATATCCTATTTTACGAGGGTTATTCAATAAATAAGGTGATTTTTGCCAAAAAGAATTCGAACTAGAAAGCACAATTTACAGTCGTTTCTTTTTACAGCAAATCAATTGTAATGGGTCCTTTCTTGTCCTACAACACGGTCAGAATAATCTTCCCTGATCTCCTTGCCTGGAACATTTTTAATACCGGAGAATTTGTGTTTCCTCTCTATGGATTGTCTTTTTTTAAAGCTCGTAGTTACAAACCAATTTTTAGCCCATTTGTAAACATTTTTTGATTAAAACATGTTTCTCTGTACACATCACACATTCTTCTGAAAATTTCCCATGGGTTGCACTTCTCAGCCACCAAAATCTTCTTGACAGAACTCTTTTTAAAACTGAAGCCTTTTGTTTGATTTGGCGCGATTTCGAGTAAACTCAAAAATATTTCTTCAAGATTAGAATATATTTTTCTACAGAATACTTCCAAAAAATTCAAAGTTTGCATTCATGAAAAGTGACACCTAAAAAGATTATTTTGCTTTTTAAAAAAATACGTTTATTTATTAAATATTTATATTGATATATATTCTATTTTATGGTAAAATATTCTTGTTCAATGGGTATATATATATATATATATATATATATGTGTGTGTGTGTGCTGTGTGTGTGACAAGGGGAGTGGTGCCGAGGGTGAGAATAAGCTGTAAAAGGTTCGACTATGCCATAAAATACAATCAACCAACGTTGATTGTATTTTATGGCATGTCGAACCTTTTAGTTATTTAATGGCAAATCTTGTTCACACACACAGACACACACACACATATATATATATATATATATATATATATATATATATGATTTGTAAACAAATTGTTTGTAGGTAAAATTTTAAATAAGCAAGACCTCATTTGTTTGCAAACATTTGAATTGGTTTCAAGAATTCATATCTAATACGAATAATTCAATTAAGTATCTATCATTTATTTGCACACCGTTAAATGATTTCAATCGTTGATATTTAACGCAGACAATGCTATTCAACATTACTTATTCCTTTGGTTTCAAGTATTGCTATCTAACTAAATAATTCTATTCAATATTAATCATTTCTTTTCACACAATAAAGTGGTTCCCAGAATAGCTATGTAATACCAATAATCAATTTTTGCCTCTGAAACCGTAAAAGGTTTCAAGTATTGCTACGAAACATCAACAATTCAATTTAACATCAGTCATTTGTCTCTGCACAGTTAAATGGTTAAACAGTTCCATTTGACCCATAGTTGGGACCTTAACAGGTGGTACTACTCTGGGTCAAAATGTACTTGGGAATAATACCAATGAAGTTGTACTTATCATTCCCCAAAGCTAAAGGATTGAATCCTTACTGTTAGATGCGGTTTAGTGTCATTTGTTGGACACTCGTGGCGGGAAGTGAGCTGGAGTTACCCATCAGCAGAGATGCAGTCAGAGTATTTTATAAGCCAACCAATTGGTCTGGACTATAAATAAAGAATTGTTTAAACAATTTCCACTTCACAATCCTACTTATGTGGGTGCCTTGGGTAGTGTAGGGTTAGCAACCAAGACTATCAAATCTTTACGAGTTCAAGTCTCATTGGGTGCCCCTTCACCGGGCCTTGTGTCACATCAGAACAAAAAGCTTAGCAAATTACAACTATCATACTTCTGACTGGGTTTTATGGTATATCAATCCTTGTAGGTTATGTACTGCCAAATCTTATATATATATATATATATATATATATATATATATGTGTGTGTGTGTGTGTGTGTATGATTTGTAAACATATTTTCTAGATAAAATCCTAAACGAGCCTGAACTCTTTTTTGCACACAGTTAAATGGTTTCAAGTATTGTTATATAACAGCCACAATTTAGCAACACTCGTTTCTTTGCTCACAGTTTGTTCAATTTTGACCCATAGATAGGACCATATCAGGTTCTACCACTCTGGGTCAGAGTGGACCTGAGAGCAATGGCAATGACGGGTACTCTACATTCCTCAAATCTCCAAGGCTGGAGCTTTGCCATCAAATGGTTAAATATCATATCCGGGACATACGTTAGATGCAGTCAGTGTATTCTACAGCCCCTGCCGATTGGAGTGTATCCTACTTATAAAGGGGGGAATATAAATTGTCTACTCGGTTCTTTGTGACGAAACAAAGTTTTGGGAAAATGAAGAGGACGTTTGGTCAGGGTTCTCCACTTTCTTTGCTTAGTGGCTTATCAACTTATAATCGGGTACTTAGAGTAACAGCAGTGTTACTATTTAACCCACAATCGGGCGGTATAAGACGGTTCATACCTTTCTCTAGATTATTTGACCGAAAGTGAACGTAATAGCGCATATTGAGCTCGAACATGCTTTTTTTTAGGCTGCAGTCCGGCACATTAGCAATTACGCAACGAGGACTCTCCTTTCTTTGAAGTGTTGATGGTCAAATTTATTCATTGTGATAATTATACTCTTCAAAAAGTTCAATAAAAATAAAAGAAAATGGCATGAAACGAACTGATGACAAGTAAAGGCTAATTTATAAAATGAATTCGAGGCATTAAGACCCAATGTCATTCATCGTTTCGTTCAGTTTCTGCGTTCTTTGCTTTGGCATTTCTGTTTGACGTTTAATACAATCCATAAATCTAAATGATTTAGTCAATTATTATCTCTTCTTTCAACAAAAAAGGTGCGGAGTTTCCGAGGCGTAATGGTTAACGAGGTGGACTGTAACATCGTAGTAAATGAGTTCGAACTCCACTCATGCTACAAAGTTCATTTTGGGACTGTTATACTAGAGGAAAATATGACCTCCCCACTAAATCTTTCGATTTCATTTTTCTTTTTATTCATATTTACCAACCCCTCCGTTCGGGCAGGATATGATGCAAGGTCAATTTTAAAAGCGGAGTTTAACAGGTTTGACTTCAGAGTTTTCCTTCTCGTAAACTAGTTGCCTCACCAAGGCTGAAGATCTCAGTCTGCCCTAGTATTTACACATAGCTGGAGGGAGAATAATTGGATTCATACCTTTCCCAAGGGTATTAGTGCTATGTGACATGCAATCAGTCTCGTCCAGGATTTGAACTCGTGTCGCCGTGTCCATTTCCTACGACGATAACCATTACACCAGGGGCACCTCATTTTTCTTTTTCATTTAACGGTATATCAACCTTCTTGTGTAATTTGATGCCAAAGCTATTCTTATAGAAGAACAGTAGTGGTGCTATTTGACCCAGAGTTGGTGGAATAAGGGGCTCACACCTTTCCTAAGTATATATCTGATTTTGGTTTAGTTTGATTTTATGTCATATCAACCATTGAGGGTTATTTAAATCTATTTTATACATATAAACTGTTCTATTTCTAATTATTCAGTTTAGCATAATTACAGTTTAGTTCTCTTTAACCCATAGATATGACCTATCCTGTGAGACCTGGGTGGACTTCGGAGCAATGGCATTGAAGCTCCCTGGTCCACCCAGGTCTCACAGGATAGGTCATATCTATGGTTTAAAGAGAACTAAACTGTGTAATTACGCTAAACTGAATAATTAGTAATAGAACAGTATATATGTATAAAATGGCAATGGCAATGGCAATGAAGGGGTACTCGGTATTCTCCAAAGCTCCAGCATTACTGAAGCCTCACCATCAGGTTGTTTAGTGTCATATCAGGACACTCGTTTGGGTGGAGGTCTTACCTCTCTGCAGAGATGCAGTCAGTATATTCTACAGCGCCATTGTCGACTGAGCCAATATTAGTCTGAAAGTGAACTTAATTATGAGATTGGAGTTTGACTCGCTTACTACGATATTGCAGTCTTGTACACTAGCCACTAAGCCATGGAAAGCTCCTCCCACTAGCTATAAGGAAAATAGCACTACTAATGTTCTTCTATATTGATGACCTTGGCATTAAATAATCCTCGAAAGAAACCAAATCAAACAAAAAATCTTCCTGTGAAGAAGATATTTATCCGACCTCCCACCAAGTCAGATTTGATTCAAGGTGATTTTTATTGAGGAAGGAGTGGGGACATGTAAGAATCAAGATTCATTTGCGGCTGCATTCAATCAGTATTTTTCATTTCGGGGACGCCTTAGGCGCCAAGCAATGAACTCAGCATTGCAAAGAGGTATTACCTCAGGGGCGACTCCTTGAGACCAGTTCGTTATCAACCTCTCACATGCCTGGCAAGGCGTCAAACCGAGAAGCGATTACCTGTGGGCAGATTTTTGTGTTACGTTGAAATCCTAGCCTACTCATTCTATTCAATCGAAAATATGAGGCTTACAGGTTCAAAGGTTGTTTTTTTTATTGCTAGTGACTTTCTTAAAGACTGATTATATATTTAACAAACTTAAAAGGCTACGATAGATTAAACTTTGAAATATGGTTATGGTATGAAAATAGATATGTGAGCCCATTGGTTTTCCATTATAACAGTGGTCCATTATGATATTTATACTTCTACGGAAGAAATTTGTCAGAATTTGACTAAAGTCGCACATAGCACGGCTTACATAAATTCGACTATATTTGTTAACAGTAGTGAATGGGTCGGCTAGATCCATTTAATTGTTTTATACGATACACGGTCTCTTTAGATATGAGAAAGGCTCAAATTAGCCCTGGCTACAAATTATCATAAGATGATCACTATTTGTGCGTAAATATTTACCCAACTCTTCCGCACGGACGAGATGCAACACAAGGTCCATTTTTAAGCGGAGTTTAACAGGTTCGAATTAGGAATTGTTATACCAAGGTTAAAGAGCCCAGCTGAAGAGAAAACAATTGGATTCCTACCTTTCTCAAGTATATTAGCACTATGTGAAATACAAAAGGCCTCATCTAGGTTCTGAACTTGGGTCGTCATGTCCATTTACTACGACAGTAACCATTACACCATGAGCGCCTCTATACTATTTGTGTTTAATGTGTGTGTACGTTAATGTGCGTGTGCTGAGTATGACACGAAAGAAAATTCATTGCTGAAGTTCCCTTCCTTGCAGTTACTCATAGGTCAACTGTGACCCAGAGTCCTAAGAGAGGAATATTTGCCGTGTTGTAATGGCCAACGTGCTGGATTACGACATTGTGGTAAACGAGTTCGAACTCCAGTCACGTTGTCACGTTCACTTTTTGACTAATACCCTCGGGAAAGGTATAAACTTCTATATTCTCCAGCTTTGAGTTAAATAGTAATCTATTCATTTTAGTTGAAATAGAGAACTTATATTATAAATTGAATTACCATGACCAGAATCTCCGGCAACCACTGCGCACGACATACGGAACAACTGGACAGCTGTTTCGACCGTATTAGGTCTCATCAGCAGTGTATACTGTGATCTCCTCCACTAAAGATTGTACCAGCGACAACAGAATGCAGAGGTTAATTAGCTGCGCATTTACCATGACTAGTTGATTTGGCATCGCTTGTGTGCAATATGGATCAGTAGCTCAATGGTAGAATTTCCGTTTTGTGGTCGCTAGTTTGATCTCCAGTGGAGGATCTCACGGTATAGACTGCTGATGAGACCTAATAAGGTCGAAACAACAGTCCAGTTATTCCGTATCTCGCACGCTGTGTTGGCTTGATTTTCTGGTCTTGGTAATTCATTTTATAGTACGACTAATGTCCTTCTAAAGAAACCCAACCAAACCATCTAAGGGTGAAATTGTTCTGTGATTGTGAACATTTTGAATACATTGGCTCTTGAAATATCAATATTTCAATATTTTGAAGTCCAGCTTCAGCTTGTTTTGCTGTGTCCTACCTGGAGAAAAGAATGGGGAAGATGCTGCATATCAATTTGTGGAGGCATTGTTAATGTAATGTTGATTATCGAAGGAAGTGGGAACGGTGTCCTAAGTTCAAATCCTAGACGAAACTTTCCGTGGTTTTCTTTGCGGTAATATCCTTTGGAAAGGCATGAATCTATTCTTTTTATTTCCAGCAAGACTTAAATAGTCGGGTAATTTGGGTTTTCTACTATTGTTAAGGCAACCAGTCTACGAGAAGGACAACTCTGAATTCAAACAAGCTGTTCTCCGCTTAAAAATAGACCTTGTGTTACATCGTGCTTCTGGCAGAATAGTTGATTAAACACACATTCTACCTGCCAGGTCGATGAGGCTTAGGATACTCTGACTGTATTCTCTGCAGAGAGGGGACACCCACCAAAAAGGATTTGTTTTAGTTGGTTTTATGACATATGAACAATTGTAAGTTATTTAATGACAAATCCTCTTTATACATGTTTACCAAATACATAGGGTTTGGTTTGGTTTGGTTTGGTTTGATTTTATGGCATATCAACCATTGTAGGTTATTTAATGCCAAATCCTCTTTATACATGTATATAAAATATATGATTTGTAAATGCATTTGGTTGAAATTGTTTTTAAACGAGTCTGAGCACATTCTTTTGCACACAGTCAAATCGTTCAAAGTATTGCTATGCATCGCTAACAATTCAATTAGATATCAGTCATTTGTTTACACACAGTTAAATGGACAAGCAGTTCTATTTCTAACAATTGAATTTAGCATAAGTCATTTCTCGTCAAATTTCCCGGTCGGCCGCGGCTGCAGAATACTCCGACTTCATCTCTGCAGAGGGGTAAGTCTCCCCCAACGATAGTCCTGGATATGACATTAAACAATCAGATGGTGAGGTTCTATAATGCTGGACATTTTGGGACTGCGGAGAATCCTTTCATTGCCATCGCTCCGAGGTCCACTCTGGTCCGGAGTGGTATCACCTGATAGGGTCCTATCTATGGGTTAAATAGAACTAAACTGTGTACTTATACTAAACTGAATCGTTTGAAATAGCACTGTTTTGACATTTAGCTGTGTGTGAACAAAAACTATATTTATAGTAAACTAAATTGTTTGAATTAGAGCTGGTTGACTAAACTGAATAGCTTGAAAAATGAATGCTTTTGACAGTTAAACTGTGTACTTACATTGAAACTGATACTTATGCTAAATTGAATTGTCTGAAATGGAACTGTTTTTGACATTGAAACTGTACTTATGCTAAACTGAATTGTTTAATATAGAACAGTTTTGACATTTAATTGTGAGTAAACAAAATCGTCTTATACTAAACTGAATTGTTTGAATTAAAACTGCTTGCCTAAATCGAATAGCTTGAAATAGAAATGTTTTTGACAATTAAACTGTGTACTCATGCTAAACTGAATTATTTTAAATAGAACTGATTGATTGTATAAAAATAGATTTGGCATTAAATAACCTACAAAGGTTGATATGCCATAAAAACCTAAACAACCAACCAACCAAGCATCTTAAGAAACAACAACACAAAAAATGTAATTAAAAATGTAAAATGGACGCAATCCCATAATTTCAAGGCATAAAATAATCCTAGACGAATCGACAAGCCGTTAAAATTAATTTTTGTTTTTTATTCGACTATTTCTTGTTATCGATTCATTAAGTATTTTGTTAATTCATGCTTCCATTCAATGACTTTCACATTCAACGAAAAAATAACCTTGAAATGTGTTAGATGATTCTAATTCAAGAATTTACACTCGCTCGTCTTTCTTTCTTTCTTTCTTTCTTTTTAACTCGATAATCCGGTTAGACCACCCGTGATGTTAAATCCATTCATTAAGAAAATAGTTGCACAGCGTTAGATTTTCTGAACTTTTCTTCTCCCACACATTTTATTATTAGGTCAGTTAGCCTTAAAAAGACCTGATTTTTAACTATCTTCTCCTTCATCCATACTCTATAATGTACATGAGTCATCTTGTCGATCACCAAACGCAAAATGAAAATTATAATCATTATTTGATGTGGAGGGATACCAGAACTGAAAACGGATCCAGTATACCGTGCTCAAATTTTGGTCGAACCTGATTGCCTTCTGTTAACTTCACACTAACACTCTTAAGAAATGTATGGATCCATCTCTCTCTGAACCATCTCTCTCTGATCCATCTCTCTCTGAACAAGACAGCGCATTGTAGGCTTAGTTGAAAAACAGTTAAGGAGACAAACAATCCTGATTCAAATGGTAGATTGGTGTTAAAACTCACCTCTTGCAACTTCTTTACTCTAAAAGACTACTGACTGGGGTACTTCGTTATTGCTAATGTTCTGCTTAAGACACAAAAATGCATCTAATCCTATTCACCCCCCCACACACCGCTCGGGCAGGTCAATTTTTAAGCCGAGTTTAACAGGTTTGACTTCAGAGTTTTCCTTCTCCTAGACTAGTTGCCTCACCAAGGCTGAAGATCCCAGTCTGCCCTACTATTTACCCATAGCTGGAGGGAGAATAATTGGATTCATACCTTTCACAAGGATATTAGTGCTATGTGAAATGCAGTCAGTCCCGTCCAGGATTTGAACTCGTGTCATCGTGTCCATTTCCTACGACGATAACCATTACACCACGGGCACCTCCAAAAATGCATCTAATAAGGCTCAAGATCTGGAGGACTGTAAAAGTGTGGAGTACGCTTTTATTGCCATTATTCTCACGTCCACTTTGATCAGGCCTTGTAGTAAATCGATGGGACTCTATCCATGAGTCAATTAGATCTGTTTACAAATCATTTGTATTCTATAGGAATACAATTCCCCGACCTCTTGACATAAAATAACCAGAGTTGAAATGCCGTTAAAATCAATGAATTGATCAATCACGTTCTCATTGTTGTTCATAGAAAAAAACAAATTTGATGACACGAAAAGTGGGATCGTCCCTATAGAACGACTCTCCGACAAGAAAAAAATCACACGGTCATTGCTATACAAATCTATTTCAGCTAGATACTGACAGCATTGGAAATGAAGAAAAATTTGAGCTTACTAAGGACATAGATGTGAGCGTGATTGTCAATATTTCACAAAACCTGTTTGATCAGGGGCAGGTATAATTCGAGCGACACGCAGCCCTCAGACAACATGCATCCTAGAAGCATTTAAAAAAAAAACACATTTTCCTTGGTAGAATAAAAAAAGATTCTCTTCTAACATTCTTATACCTGTATCGCCAAGAATCAGATTAAGTTGCATGTGGTCGCATGAAGACAAAGTATTTTTGAAATTGGAGTATTGAAATATACAAATCTGGATACATCCGTAGGGTGGCCAGGTTTGGTATTAATGATTTTATTATTTGCTATTAGGGATAAGGATTCGTATTTAGATTATTCTTATAATATTTATGTTATAATTGTAGTTGTTATAATTATCATATTTCTTATTAAAAAATCTTAATACTTTCTTTTGGACAGAGTAATGAGTCAATTCTTAAATAGCAACAATTTCAAAAATAGATAAATCTATAGCAACAATTTCAAAAATAGGTAAATCTATAGCAACAATTTCAAAAATAGGTAAATCTATAGCAAAAATTTCAAAAATAGATAAATCTATAGCAACAATTTCAAAAATAGGTAAATCTATAGCAAAAATTTCAAAAATAGGTAAATCTATAGCAAAAATTTCAAAAATAGATAAATCTATAGCAAAAATTTCAAAAATAGGTAAATCTATAGCAAAAATTTCAAAAATAGATAAATCTATAGCAACAATTTCAAAAATAGGTAAATCTATAGCAAAAATTTCAAAAGACATTTAAACCAGTAAAACATTCATACAGGATTCAAAATTTGCTTTCATTTGATCGATATATTCACGGTGTGTTTTATTATCGAAGTAATTTTCTAAAGTTAATTTATTTGCATTACTTTTATCATTAACATGCTTTTGCGAAGGCGGAGGCTTTTCTTTTAGTTGCAATGAACTGCATGTCAATAGGATGCGTTCTGTGCAACTGGCTACGACTCGTTTTTAGCGTCGTTGTTGAAATAGAAATTGGGTGTAAGTTCATGCGAGAGCACATAGAATAAGATCATAGTAGACAGGAAGGCGTCATGCGATTTAAAAGATAGGATTCACCTTTATCCAAAGTTTGCAGGCGGTATCAGGTATTTGTGGCTAAGGAGAGTGTATAACAACTTGGCTGTGTATTGTTCATCAGGAAGAATCTAGGCTCAGCAGGTCTCAGAGAAACTTTTAAAATTCAAAGATACACCATCGACATCTTTATTCGCAGAATGAAAAAAATTAATATTACTTGTTTTTATATCTTTTACTGTTTCTTTGTTTAATAGGTAATATCAACCTTTTTGTGTTATTTAATTGCCAAATCCATCATCTGGAAGAACGGTAATGGTACTATTTAAACCTTAGATATAAAGAGGTTCGCACCTTTGTCCAAGGTACTTGTCCAAAAGAGAACGTAATAGTGAAACTGGAGCTCGAACTCGCTTACTACGATTCCGGAGTTAAGCAATTTAACCATTACCCCATTCTTATCTCAATTCCAGTTCATATTTAGGGATAGATTAAATAGCAAATTATCATATAAAATCAAAGCATTTTGGATTTGGAGTATTGCAATATTTGAGCCAGGACACATATGGAGAGAAGCCGGCTTTCGGATTATTAATCATACCCTTCACTGTTTTGAATTCAGATTTTAATTATTAAAAACACATTTGTTATAATTACAGTTTTTGTAATTATCTTTTAAAATAAATTTTGAATTTGAATTCTAATACATTAATTGAAACACATTAACAAGATAATATCATTAACTTTTATAACATGGTGGTGTAACGGTTATCGTCGTAGGAAATGGACACGGCGACACGAGTTCAAATCCTGGACGAGACTGATTGCATTTCACATAGCACTAATACCCTTGGGAAAGGTATTAATCCAATTATTCTCCCTCCAGCTATGGGTAAATAGTAAGACAGACAGAGATCTTCAGCCTTGTTGAGGCAACTAGTCTAGAAGAAGGGAAACTCTGAATTCAAACCTGTTAAACTCCGCTTAAAAATTGACCTTGTGTTATACCCTGCCCGAGCGGAGGGGTTGGTAAAAAGGATAAATTGTGGAGGTGCCCGTGGTGTAATGGTTATCGTCGTAGGAAATGGACACGGCGACACGAGTTCAAATCCTGGACGAGACTGATTGCATTTCACATATCACTAATACCCTTGAGAAAGGTATGAATCCAATTATTCTCCCTCCAGCTATGGGTAAATAGTAGGACAGACTGAGTTCTTCAGCCTTGGTGAGGCAACTAGTCTAGGAGAAGGAAAACTCTTAATTTAAACCTGTTAAACTCCGCTTAAAAATTGACCTTGTGTCATACCCTGCCCGAGCGGAGGGTTTGGAAAATAGGATTAACTTTTATAACATGTTTTAAAAAAAAGAAATAGGTAAAAATCAATATCAACATTTTCGCAAAACATCGAAACCAGTAAAACATTCCACGCTACTTTCTGTTTGGTTGACGTATCTATGGTGTGTGGAAATGGGTAAGACCCCCTCCAATGTGTGTCCTGGATATGACACTAAACAATCTGATGGTGAGGTTCTAGTGATGCTGGAGCTTTGGGGAATGCGGAGCAACCCTCAATTGCCACACCTCCCAGGTTCACCCTGCCCCGGCGTGGTAGCACCTGATAGGGCCCTACCAATGGGTTAAATAGAATTAACTGCATAATCATGCTAAACTGAATTGTTTGAATTAGAACTATTTGAGTAAACTGAATAACTTGAAATTGAAATGTTTTTAGTATGGTAAACTTAATTGTTTCAAATGGAACTGTTTTTGACATTGAAACTCTATTTCCAGTAAACTGACTTGTTTAATATTGAACTATTTTGACATTTAACTGTGTGTAAATAAAATTTATACTTATGCTAAACTGAATTAGGTAAATTAGAACTGTGTGACTAAACTGAATAGGTTGAAATAAAAACGTTTTTGACAATTAAACTATGTACTCATGCTAAACTGAATTGTTTGAAATAGAACTATTTTCATAACAATGGATTTGGCGTTAAATAACCTACAAAGGTTGATATGCCATAAAACCCAAACAACCAACCAACAATTATTGTGAAAATGATTCTCTAAAGTCTATTTACTTGTATTACCTTTATTATTTTTTGCATAATAGATTGGTGAGGTTTATTATTAACATGTAGTGTAGCATTCGAATTAAGTTCTGAGCCGTTAAATGCGTGGAAACACACCACGTATCACTCAATATGATTGAAACTATTTGAACCCGAGATTAATCTGAGGCCACGGATCTGAGAGTATGGTTTCAATAAGGTGACCAAATCGGTTCTGGAATTTCAAAAGTTTGGCATAAGTTAGTTAATTGCCGAGAAATGTTCAGACGAGACGTTTGTATTCTGACTGTGCTCTCAACTCCCGTAAAGTCCACGTGGATAAAATGGTGGTCGCAAAATTAAAAAAATGAGCACATGAGAACAGTATCCACGCTGTTGTTATCCAAACAAAGGAGAACTAAGATAGTTTGGGCCACAACTATATGTTGAAGCTATAATTGGTTACTAAGAATTATTATTACCGGAAATTATGAAATAACAGCACCATTGCCCTAAAGGGAAGAGTGTGCGCCAATGGTCCGGGAGACCAGGGTTCAATCCCATGTTGAGTCATACCAAAGACTCAAAAAAAGGTACTTTATGCCTCCTTGCTTAACACTCAGTATTATAAGGTACGGAAATGTAAAGATTATAAGAAAAAACATTGAGCGACAACAACAACGAAGATGGCGGTCAATGATTGAAGCAGACACGGTGACAAATGAAAGATGAGGGCACTAGCTAAAATAGAAGACAGAAATATAAGATTAAGTCTGAGTAAGAGTAAATGCAAGACTAAAAGATTTAATAAATACATATAAAGAGTTAAAATTGAAACAAAAAGTACCAACTAATCATCATCATCATCATCATGTCGCGCTGGTAGCAAGGATATCCCTGACCCTCTCTCGCCACTCCTCCCTATCGTTCATCGCACTTGGCAGGTCTTCAGGACAACATCCCGTATCCTCACATAGCTGCTGTATGTATGTTCGTGCTGATCGTCCTGCTTTTGCACGGCCATGTGTGGGGGTCCATAAGAGTACATCTCTTATGAGTTCGTCCCTGCTTCTCCAGCAGTGTCCTGCATGTCTGGTTCGTCTAACTTGAATAGTTTTCGTGATAGGAGGCAGGTGGCCGTACAGTTGGTGTCTTGTGGGGTGTTGCCGCCAGGACTTGTTCAAGATTGCACGCAGCATTCTTGTGTAATTGCCATCTAGCTTCTTCTCCAGCCGTTTTGTTAGCGTCCATGTAGTGCACCCGTATAGCAGTATCGATGTGAACGCTGCCTGGAAGAAACTGCGTTTCATTTTATCGGTTAGGTCTGATTTCCATATAATCGATAGCCTATTGATAGCTGTCCATGCTTTCGTTAACCTCGTTTCGATGTCCTTTTCGGTTGATTCGACGCTGCTTCCTTGGTAAGTGAATTTGTCTACTAGTTTAAGCGGGGTTCCGTCTAGAGTGGAGATGTCCCCCGTTTGATTATAGCACATATATTCCGTTTTGTGTGCATTAACATTGAGGCCTATGCCAGCGGCTGCTCGTTCCAAACTATGCAGTAGTGTTTCGGCTTGGTCGGATGTATTTGCCAGTATCGCTATGTCATCGGCGTAGTCGGCGTCAGTAATTGTTTTTGCTGGGTACCTTCTGCTTCTTTTCTTCGTCAGCTCGAAGCCATTCTCTCTGATTTTGTCAATCGATGTTCTAAGTACATAGTCTAGACAAATGATAAAGAGGTACGGAGCCAGCGTGTCCCCTTGTAGTACTCCTGCTACAATGTCGAAGTATTCTGTGTCTCCATCTGGTGATCGTACTTTTACTTTGGTGTTTCTATAGAGAATCGTTATTGCTGCTACGGTTTCTTTAGGTATGCCGTACGCTAGTAGGATTTGTTCCATCTTTCCTCTGTGAATGGAATCGAAGGCCTTGGTAAAGTCGACAAATATTAATGTCGCTTGTAGGTGTTTTGCCCGTACACCTTCAAGGATTCTACGGATGGTTAATATTTGTGAGGTCGTGGATCTATTTCTTTGGAAGCCATTTTGGTTTTTCCAAAGTATGTTGTCGATTTTGGGTTCTATGCGGTTTCGTAGTAGGGCATTGTAGATTTTGGCTGCTATGGATGTAAGTGTTATGCCTCGGTAGTTTTTGGCTAATCCGAGGTCCCCCTTTTTAGGGAAGGGGAGTATGCATCCCTTCATCCATCTATCTATCGGATTTTGATTGTATACTGCGTTGCAGTGTCGGAGCAGTATGTCGTCGAATTGTCTGGTCTTCCATACTTCTGGGGGAATCTCGGCCAGCCCTGCAGCTTTCCTATTTTTAATTTTTCTGAGAACCGAGTCGAGTTCTTCTTGTGTGAACGGTCCTAGTTTAATGTCTAATTCTTTACTAATTATTCTGGTGATTGGTTCATGTGTTACTTTCGGTGGGTTTCCTAGTAGGTTTTCGAAGTGTTGTTTCCACAGTTTTATTCTTTCTTGTTGGTTTGCTGCTTTCAGTTTTGCTTTGGCTGTGTTCTTTCTTCTACTCACTTCGTTTATTGTTTGCCAGGCTATCCTAGATTGTCTATCTTCCACCGAGTCTCTAATCTTATCTATCTGATTTTGAATGTATTCTGTCTGTTCCTTTATATATATGCCTGCTAATTGATATTGTGCCGTTTTTAGTTTTAAGGTATTTGTGTTTGTTGGGTTTTTTCGATAGTTTTTGGAGGCTGTTTTCACTAGTGCACGTTTTTCTCTCACCGCTAAAGTTTCCCATGGGACTCTATATTTAGTTTTGAGTTTTGTTGGAATGCATTTCGCTGCTGCCTCGAGGTGCGCATTGACGAAATTTCCATATTCGTCATTTGGTGTACTTTTTCCGTCTTCTCTTGTAGTGTTTCGAATCTGTTTCTTAATTCTAATACGTATTTATCTCTTATATCTCTGTTGTTCAAAAGGGCCCAGTCATAGTGTTTGGTGGTCTCTGTTCGTTTGGCGTTTTTTCGTCGGCTTAGCCGTATTTTCGCCGTGACTATTCGGTGATCGGTGCACACACCCTCGAAAGAGGAGTATGCCTCGCAATTCATTGCACTATTTTTCCATTTCTTGTTTATAAAGACGTAGTCTATCTGAGCTTTAGTATTGTTCACGTACGTGTATGTCCATAGTTTGCCCTCCCTTTTTTGGTAGTTTGTATTGAGGCATGCTAATCTATTTTCTATCATGAAATCTGTTAGATGTTGCCTATTCCTATTCGACGTGCTGTGGAGGCTGTATTTGTTGTTTCCGTTTTTCCAGATTTGGGCATTCATGTCTCCGCCAATGACTAACATGTTGTGTTTCGGGATGCTACGCACTAATGAGGATAACTCATCGTAGAAGGTGACTAGTTCAGTTTCTTCACTAACATTGGTAGGGCTGTAGCAGGAGATGATTGTTGCTCTGGGGTTCCCGTTAAAAGTAGCTGCCATCATTCTAGGTTGTATTTTCTCAGTGCTATTTAGCGTTTTTAATGCTCTAGGTCCTATAAGCAATCCTACCCCTCCTACTGCGGCGTTGACAGCGTTTTTCCATGCCGATACAGTGACGAGCGACCATCCATTGCCAGTATCGTGATATTTGATATCTTTGGTGTGCGTGCATCTGTGTTCTTGTATGCATATTAAGTCAATCTTATGTTCTACGGCCGATGCGATTAACTCTGGTAGTTGTCCTATTCTATTTAAGGTTCTTACGTTAAATGTCGCTATTTGTAGTGTTTGCTTGCATTTTAGTAGTTTTGGTCGTTTGAGCTCGGTAGCTGATTTTTCGAACACTGGGGCCAGGGCTCCAACCTCAGCAGGACGCGCCCCTTTTTAACCCGCGCGAAGAGCGATGCGGTTTGTGTATGTGGTTTGAGTGTGGGTCATGGTTATCTTTCGATGGCTGTTTTATTCTCTTCTATAGAAGCCACTCTTATAGAGGAGCAGCAGTAGTTCCCCGATCGAACTAACGATCCTGAGCGTAAAGTCTTCAAACTCACGTCCAGGAAAAAAAAATTGTCATTTGTAAAAACTCTATAATTCCTAAAGCCTCCCCGGCTCCCAACGGTAGTATAGAAGAAAAAAAATGAATAAATAAATAAAAAACTAAAAAGCCTTGGAAAATGTCCAAATACCGCAGCAAAGGGGAGGAAAAATTTTCAGTACCAGTAAAAGTCTGACGAAAGCACCTTAATCTTGGACTTTAACTAAGTTAAAACTTAAGAACACTTACCCCCCAACTTTTTTTTTTTACGTACACATGGGAAGCAGCACGATGTACGTAAAGGTATTTGAATAAACCCATTGACGACCAACTAATAGCAAGTATATCTTATTAATTTTGATAGAGTATATATAGTGTGAACAGCAAGATATTCAAAAATTTCCAATGTTCCAAAATGGCCTAAGAAATTTTCCATAATTTCCACTGAGGAAAGCAAAATTTTTAAAAAGTTCTTAAGTGGTTCGCGTGATCTTTCGGAATTTCTTATTTGACCATCGAGATTTTTCTAAAATTTCCAATGTGGCCCGCCATATTATAGCTCCAAATAATTTACTACAAATAATCTACAGTTATATGACATCAAGTATTCCTATTGAATACAAATACATTTTAAACAGATCTATTTGATCAATAGATGGGACCGTAACAGGCATTATCACTTCAGGTCAAAGTGGAACTTGGAGTAATGGCAATGAAAGGAGTGCCCCATATTCCCCAGATTTTCAAAATTGGAACCTCACAATCAGATGCAATTTAATCTCATACTTAGTGACACTCATTTTGGGGAGGGTTTTACCTCTCTCCAAGGGATTCAAGCTGTGTATACTAAGCCCCACCGACAGGGTTCTAGGATAAATGCATCTTATTTGTCACTTCTCATCCTAAGAAAACATGGGACATACACAACTGGGTTACATGGTACAAGTCACGAGGATCGATCCCTGATATAAGTTATTATTGAATGTTCAAGATGAACTTAATAATAGTTCATCGCTCGCCCACTGATTCGTTTGTTATGGATGGCATGGACTTCAACGTTTTGGACTATAATGAAATTTAGGTTGAGTTGTATACCATATCATCCACAGAGGGTCATTTAATGCCAAATCCTGTTTATATATATTTATATATATATACGTGGTGAATTCAATAAGTTTACAGATTTTTTGTACAGGCATTTAAAATTGTTGTAGACTCTTGAAAATTCAGTATGTTATTGCTATACATCTTATGAGATGACTGACCATTTTTTTATGATTTCAGGTTCAAATGAACAGCTACAGCAGGAACTGGTATACACCCTACTAAAGCCTGATTGTCATAGCTGATGAATTTCAAAAATACAATCTGGACGTGAGGATACTTTAGAAGAACGATATGCAATGAAATTCTGTTTTAAACTTGGAAAAAAGCCACAGAAACGTATTGAATGCTTCAGACTGATTTTCGACCATCTTGCATGAATCGAGCATCAGTTTTTGAGTGGCATAATAGATTCAAGGAAAGCAGGAAGTCTGTGAGGGATGGTGAGAGGTGTGGGGGGAGTAAGGAAGTCAATACACCAGAGTTGATTGGCTAAAGGGTTAGGGTTAGGGTTACTATGTTGAGGTTCTAAGGGAGTTCAGGAAGAGATTCCGTCGAAAGAGGCCAGCGCTCTTCAAATCGGATCAGTGACATTTCCTCCAGGACAATGCCCCAGTCCACAACTCCATTCTTGTCACAGACTATTTGACTAAGATGGGCACCAAGACAGTTCTTCACCCTCCCTGTGACTTTTGTTTATTCCCTAAGCTCAGAGGCTGTCGTTATGAGACAATAGAGTAGATGAAAGAGGCTGTGACGAAGGTGATTGACATGCTCACACAAGAAGACTTCCATGGGGCCTTCTAGAAATTGTTGGAACGGTAGAACAAGTGCATTGCAGCCGGAGGAGATTACTTGGAAGGGGACTAGAGTTTCATGTGTGTACTATCAATAAAAGCGCCCATACGAAAAAAGTCTGGAAATGTTTTTAATGATCCTCGTATATATATATATATATATATATATATATATATTTTTTTTTTTTTTTAAATAGTAAATAAAAGTCCAACGAAGAAGACGCATTTGAACTCAGGAGCCAAGTGGAAGAAATATGTCAATATTGGTCAGTATGTCTTTAATTCCAATTTAAAATGCTGAATTTTACAAAATGTTATGCTGTATTTTGTTTGTAAAATAATGCTTAAACTATGCGTTTTAAATGTAAAGGCACGCTTACTCTACTGTAAAGCCAATTTGATATTAAGCCTATCCACATGTCAGCGAACAAGCAGAATGTTTTTAAATATCTTCTATCGAATAATTTAAAATTCGTAAAGAAAGCCGTAACAGTAGTTTTAGAAGAAAAGCCTAGAATGCTACTACAGCCCCCCCCCTCAGAAAAGGGGAAAAAAAAAAAAAAAAAAAAAAAAAAAAAAAAACCCAACAAAAACGAATTGTCCCCTTCACCCCACTAGACCGCCCCAAAGCTACCTAAAATATCAGTAGTAAATAAAAGTCCAAACGAAGAAGACGCATTTGAACTCAGGAGCCAAGTGGAAGAAATATGTCAATATTGGTCAGTATGTCTTTAATTCCAATTTAAAATGCTGAATTTTACAAAATGTTATGCTGTATTTTGTTTGTAAAATAATGCTTAAACTATGCGTTTTAAATGTAAAGGCACGCTTACTCTACTGTAAAGCCAATTTGATATTAAGCCTATCCACATGTCAGCGAACAAAGGCAGAATGTTTTTAAATATCTTCTATCGAATAATTTAAAAATTCGTAAAGAAAGCCGTAACAGTAGTTTAGAAGAAAAAGCCTAGAACGCCTAATGCTACCACAGAGCTCTAATTCCTGAAGCCTGCTAGGTCCCCAACTGTAGGATGGAAAAAAAAAAAAAAAAAAAAATGAAAAACCCTTGGAAAAGTCCCAATACAGCAAAAAAGTATAAGTCAGTATTAGTGAAAGTCATAAGAAAGTACCTTAATGTTGGACTTTAACTAAGTTAAAACTTAAAACAAATTCCCCCCCCTTTTATTTATTTATATTTTTTTTTTTTTATTTATTTATTTTTTTTTTTTTTTTTTTTTTTTTTTTTTCATTTTATTTAATTTTTAAAAATTTTTTTTTACTTTTTTTTTTTTTTTTTTTTTTTTTTTTTTTATTTAAAATGTTCATTTATTTTATTATGTACACATGGAAGCAGCATGATGTACGTTAAGGTATTTGAATAAACCAATGGACGACCAAAGTCAATACCCAAATGGGTCCTGGACGTGAGTTGACGACTTTTCGCTCAGGATCGACAGTTCGATCGGGGAACTACTGCTGCTCCTCTATAAGAGTGGCTTCTATAGAAGAGAATAAAACAGCCATCGAAAGATAACCATGACCCACACTCAAACCACTTACACAAACCGCATCGCTCTTCGCGCGGGTAAAAAAGGGGCGCGTCCTGCTGAGGTTGGAGCCCTGGCCTCGGTGTTCGAAAAATCAGCTACAGAGCTCAAACAATCAAAACTACTAAAATGCAAGCAAACACTACAAATAGCCACATTTAACGTAAGAACCTTAAATAGAATAGGACAACTCCCAGAGCTAATTGCATCGGCCGAAGAACATAATATAGAAATAATTTGCATACAAGAACACAGATACACGCACACAGAAGATATCAAATATCACGAAACTGGCAATGGATGGTCGCTCGCCACTGTATCCGCATGGAAAAACTCTGTCAACGCCGCAGTAGGAGGGGTAGGATTGCTTTAGGACCTAGAGCACTAAAAACGCTTAATAGCATAGAGAAAATACGACCTAGGATGATGGTAGCTACATTTAACGGAAACCCCAGAGCAACAATCGTCTCATGCTACAGCCCCACCAATGTTAGTGAAGAAAATGAAATAGTCACCTTCTACGATGAGTTATCCTCATTAGTGCGTAGCATCCCGAAACACAACATGTTAGTCATTGGCGGAGACATGAATGCACAAATCGGGAAAACGGAAACAACAAATACAGCCTCCACAACACGTCAAATAGAAATGGGCAACATCTAACAGATTTCATGATAGAAAATAGATTAGCATGCCTCAATACAAACTACCAAAAAAGAGAGGGCAAAACTATGGACATACACGTACGCAAACAATACTAAAGCTCAGATAGACTACGTCCTTATAAACAAGAAATGGAAGAATAGTGCATTGAATTGCGAGGCATACTCCTCTTTTGAGGGTGTGTCCACCGATCACCGAATAGTCACAGCGAAAATACGGTTAAGCCTACGAAAAAACGCCAAACGAACAGCGACCACCAAACACTATGACTGGGCCCTATTAAACAACAAAGATGTCAGAGATAAATACGTATTAGAATTGAGAAACAGATTCGAAACACTACAAGAAAAGACGGAAAAAAGTACACCAAACGACGAATACGAAAATTTCGTCAATGCACACCTTGAGGCAGCAGCAAAATACATTCCAACAAAAATTAAAACTAAATATAGAGTCCATGGGAAACCTTAGCGGTGAGAGAAAAACGTGCACTAGTGAAAACAGCCTCCAAAAACTATCGAAAAAACCCAACAAACACAAATGCCTTAAAACTAAAAACGGCACAAAATCAATTAGCAGGCATATATATAAAGGAACAGACAGAATACATTCAAAATCAGATAGATAAGATCAGAGACTCGGTAGAAGATAGACAATCTAGAATTGCCTGGCAAACAATAAACGAAGTGAGCAGAAGAAAGAGCACAGCCAAAGCAAAACTTAAAGCAGCAAACCAACAAGAAAGAATAAAACTGTGGAAACAGCACTTCGAAAACTTACTTGGAAACCCACCAAAAATAACGCATGAACCAATCACCAGAATAATTAGCAAACAATTAGACATTAAACTTGGACCGTTCACACAAGGAGAACTCGACTCGGTTCTCAGAAAAATTAAAAATAGGAAAGCTGCAGGACTGGACGAAATTCCCCCGGAAGTATGGAAGACCAGACAATTCGACGACATACTGCTCCGACACTGCAACGCAGTATACAATCAAAATCCGATAGATAGATGGACGAAGGGATGCATACTCCCCTTCCCTAAAAAGGGGGACCTCGGATTAGCCAAAAACTACCGAGGCATAACACTTACATCCATAGCTGCCAAAATCTACAATGCCCTACTACGAAACCGCATAGAACCCAAAATCGACAACATACTTAGAAAAAACCAAAATGGCTTCCGAAGAAATAGATCTACGACCTCACAAATACTAACCATCCGCAGAATCCTTGAAGGTGTACGGGCAAAGAACCTACAAGCGACATTAATATTTGTCGACTTTACCAAGGCTTTCGACTCCATTCACAGAGGAAAGATGGAACAAATCCTACTAGCGTACGGCATACCTAAAGAAACCGTAGCGGCAATAACGATTCTCTATAGAAACACTAAAGTAAAAGTACGATCACCAGATGGAGACACAGAATACTTCGACATTGTAGCAGGAGTACTACAAGGGGACACGCTGGCTCCGTATCTCTTTATCATTTGTCTAGACTACGTACTTAGAACATCGATTGACAAAATCAAAGAGAATGGCTTCGAACTGACGAAGAAAAGAAGCAGAAGATATCCCGCAACAACAATTACCGACGCCGACTACGCCGATGACATAGCGATACTGGCAAATACACCTGACCAAGCCGAAACACTTCTGCATAGCCTGGAACGAGCAGCAGCAAGCATAGGCCTCCATGTTAATGCACACAAAACGGAATATATGTGCTATAACCAAACGGGGGACATCTCCACTCTAGAAGGAACCCCTCTTAAACTAGTAGACAAATTCACGTACCTAGGAAGCAGCGTCGAATCAACCGAAAAGGACATCGAAACGAGGTTAACGAAAGCATGGACAGCTATCAATAGGCTATCGACTATATGGAAGTCGGACCTGACCGATAAAATGAAACGCAGTTTCTTCCAGGCAGCGGTCACATCGATACTGCTATATGGATGCACTACATGGACGCTAACAAGACGGCTCGAGAAGAAACTAGATGGCAATTACACAAGAATGCTGCGTGCAATCCTCAACAAGTCCTGGCAGCGGCACCCCACAAGACACCAACTGTACGGCCACCTGCCCCCTATCACGAAATCTATTCAAGTTAGGCGAACCAGACATGCAGGACATTGCTGGAGAAGCAGAGATGAACTCATAAGAGATGTACTCTTATGGATCCCCACACACGGCCGCGCAAAAGCAGGACGACCAGCACGAACGTACATTCAGCAGCTGTGTGAGGATACAGGATGTTGTCCTGAAGACCTGCCTAGGGCGATGAACGATAGGGAGGAGTGGCGAGAGAGGGTCAGGGATATCCGTGCTGCCAGCACGATATGATGATGATGATGATATATATATATATAAGAATCTAGCAATTGCAGAAAGAGAGAAAATAATGGGGAAAATGTAAAAAGGTATAAAGGGAGAAAAAATTTCTAAAGGAAAGAGACAGACAAGGATAGAATATATATATATATATATATATATATATATATATATATATATATATATATATATATGATTTATAAGCGAATATTTTGTACGCATCATTACTTTTTAAAGAGCCAAACCTCATTTGTTTGTACACATTCACATGGTTTCAAGTATTGGTATCCAACACTAACAATTCTATTTGATATTAATCATTCGTTTGAATACAGTTAAATGATTTTAAGCTATTTAATACTATAAATAGTTTCAAAAATTACTAATCCAAACTAACAATTCTATTAAATATTAATCATTTGTTTGTACACTGTTAAATAGTTTCATACATAGCAAATGAATACTTCTACTCGACCCATAGTTGGTATCCTACGAAGGATTAAAGTGTACCTGGAAGTAATGGCAATAAAAGGGTACTCCATATTCCCTAAAGCTTCAAGACTTATGCCTCAACATCGGATGGTCGAGTTTTATACCTGTGACACTCATTGGCAGGGGATTACCCGTCTGTAGAGGTGCATCAGTGTATTCTACAGCCCCAGCCGACAGGGTGGAAAATGAAACGGATATCTAACAGCAATTGCACTCCCTTCGCACCAGTAACAGACACCCCAGCGAACAACCCCCTAATTATTATCACCTCCTTTCACCTTCGCATCATTACCAATCCGATTTTTTAGTTCTTATCCTTACCTCCGCATCGTTGTAACAGATGCTATCAGCCACATCCATCCGCTTGCTTTGTAAAGCCCTCTAATTGAATCACAAATTGTGTAGGCTTAGTATTTACCCGGTTTAAACATGTCTGGCTAAAGGTCGCGTGGATTGTTCGTTTTAAAACACTGTGCTACCAGAGTAGGTGTATCTTGACGGGAAGATGACTGCCTAGATTCTGAATTATATCGAATTTCAAAAAGATTTTCCACCGATATGATTGCTTATGGTTCATTGTTTCTTGGTTTAATGGCATATCAACTCTTTTTAGGTGATATAATGCCAAAGCCATTCTCCTAGAAGAACAGTAGTGGTACTATTTAACCCATAGGTGGGAGGATACGGGGGTTCATACCTTTCCCAAGGGTATTTGCCCAAAAGTGAACGTAATAGCGTGACTGGAGTACGAACTCGCGTACTACGATTCCGCAGTCCATCGCTTTAACCATTACACCATGAGGACACCCCCCCCATGATTGCTTAATTTTATAGCTTGTTCCCAGGTCGAGTCCGACCAAAGACTTTAAAAAATGGTACTTGATGCTACCTTGCTTAACACCCATCATAATAAGGTTAGGATCAAGGGTAAAATGGAACAATCCAGAGAACAGAGTAACGCCCTTCCCTACACCTCAGTGTGATAGCTATGGAAAAGGGAGCCTTTGGGTCACCCTCAACTAAGGTCGCTAACTTTACTTTGCCGGGCTATTGGCCTCATGAGTAGAGTATTCTCCAATGTCTCGAAAGACTGGCGTTCAATCCCAGGTCAAGTGTTACCAAAGATTCAAAAATGGTACTTGATGCCGCCTTGCTTAACACTCAGCATAATAAGGTAAGGATCAAGGGTAAAGTGGAGCAATCCAGGAAATGGAGTATCGCCCTCCCCTACATCTTGGTGTGGTAGCTATTGAAAAGGGAGTCTTCGGGTCTCTCTCGACTAAGGTCGCCAACTTTACTTTTTTTTCTTATTGGCTGGAGAGTTCTGATTAAGGAATTTCCCACAAACAAGTGTTGTGTTGATAACTATTATTAATACGATGTCATCCCGTGTAAAGACAAGTGAAATTCATTCAAACATAGTATTCTTTTCATGAATTGTTCAGGTAAGTGAACGTGTTGTTGCTATTTTGTTGCTATTTTGTTTCGACCGATCTATTTTTCGGTCATGTTCAGATAATAATGAAAAGGAGATTCATGTCTTTTATTCATTTTTTTCATTGCGATTACAAATTAGAATTACATCTATAGCTATAATTTCACATAACATTTACACCGGTTAAATATTCAAATTTTGCTTCTGTTTTGTCGATTCAAGTGGTATGTTTGGTCAGCAAAGCTAAAAAAAATCTGTCCTATTCATTGCTGGAGAAGAATAAATGAATTAATACATTTTCCAAGGGCAGTGTGGAATGCATTTAGCCTCGTCAGGATTTGAACCTGGGTCGCCGAGTCCATTTCCTACGTTGATAACCATTACAACACAGGCACCTCCAAAAAAGATCATATGTATCTAAGAATGGTGTGAACATTTTTGCATCACAGCAATCAAAGAACCATGTCTGATGGTCGTAAAGGCGTAAAACTAAAGTCACCAAATGTTGTCGACTCTCTCTCTCTCTCTCTCTCTCTCTCTCTCTCTCTCTCTCTCTCTGCATATATATCCGTGGGTCATTCTGTAAATAAGTTGAATATTGCCTCAGGAGTTGGTAACAGGAAGCACTGTTTACAACTTCATGTTTTTCAGGGAAATCCACAGTGATAGGTCCTTTCATGTCCCAAAAGACTGACTGCTGCACCCAGAACTTATTCTTTACCGGAGAGTCGGTGTGCTTCCACACCATGGATTGTCTTTTCGACTCAGGCTCATGATGGTAAACACATGTTTAGCCCATTTGTAAACATTTTTTAGATTAAAACTTGCTTCTACGCGCACATCACACATTTTTCCGTAAAATTACATATGGTTCGCACTTCTCAGCTACCAGAAATCTGATGGCATAACTTTGATTAAGCCTGGAGCTCACTGTTTGAGTTACTGCCATTTTGAATATCCTCGAAGCAAATGTTATTCGATTATAAATGATTGTTGCTATAAACCAATTCAAAACAGAGTCTACGTTTATAGAAAAAAATTCTGAAAAAGAATATTATTTTGCTCTTTTCAAAAAAATTCCACTTATTTATTGAATCACTCTCATATATATATTATATGCATATATATCATACATATATATATATTATATATATAATACATATATATATATATATATATATATATTGTATATATATATATACTATACATATATATATATTATATATATGTATATATATTATACATATTCATATACATATATTATATACTTATATATATATATATATATATATCATACATATACATATATATATTATATATGTACATTGTACATATATATATATATATATATATATATATATTATACTTATACATATATATGTATTATGTGTATATATTATACATATGCATACATACATATACATTATATATATATATATATATATATATATATATATATTATACATATATATTATATGTATATATTGAACATATACACACACACACACATACATATATATATATATATATGTGTGTGTGTGTGTGTGTGTGTGTGTGTGTGTGTTTAGCGTCGTAGGAAGTGAACACAACGACCCGAGTTCAAACCCTAGACGACACCGTTTGGATTTTACTTAACGCTAATAACCTGGGGAAAGGTATTAATCCTACTATTCTTCCTCATGCTATGGGTAGATAGCAGTACAGTCTGAGCTCTTTAACTTTTGTATGACAACCAGTCTAGGAGAAGTAAGACTCTGAATTCAAATCTGTTAAATTCCGCTTAAAAAATTGACCTTGTGCCGTATCCCGCCTAGATGGATGGGGTGCGTAAATAAATATATACATTGATAGTGTTAAGCAGACTCATCGTCTTGGCACTGTAATTTCCTGAGTAAACCTCCTGGTTTCTTGTTAAAACCACAAGACCGATGCATCTACTTAGGTTTCATTTATCACTAGACAGCAATAGGCAATTATCTACCGATCCAGCAGCGAAAAGAAAAATGTTTTTCAAGTAGAAAAGTGATCTAAGTTAGCGCTTTTAATATACGTATAAAAACAAGACTAAATGAAAAAAAAAGCGTGTTTGGGACAGAGAAAGATGATGCAATCCAGCCATTGCTGGGGTCCGAGAATGTATTATATAAGCGCAAAAAAGTGGAATTCACATTAATTAAAAGGTAAAAAAAAATGAATAAATAAATAAAAGACGTTTACGGCGCGCCCCCTCATCTTATTGCCAAGGACAACGGAAATCCGCATTTTTAAAATTCGTTCTTCATCCTTTTCGCTGTTTTTTTTTTTAATGGAGGTTAAGCATACACAAAACAAAAATGTTTGTTGACAGCATCGAACACTCGGCAAAAAACCGTGAGGTTCAGTTTAACACCCCACACGATTATTTTGATCACAAGCATAATAATTCATGTCCTCCATTTATGCGTTTCGGGTTCAATTTCAAATGGAGTATAATGCTGTGGCCTTCACCCACTACCAGTTACACTAGTTGCAGGTTACGTGACCAACAAAGAAAATGTCGATCACAAGGAATTCTCCCGGTAGGTGCGAGAGACGGTTACACAAGAGAGTGAAATAGAGTTATAAAACAAAATCAACTTCATCCAGAATTTGAACTCGGGTCACCAATTCCATTTCTAATAAGGATAACCGTTACACATGTTCAAAAGAGAATAGACAGATGCACGACACGATTGATTGATTTTAATGGTAAATCAACTCATCATGGAATACTTTATGCTTTGAGGTTAGGGAATCCCGGTCATTGTACATTTATGTTTACGTTTTTTGTGTAGTTGTTTCTAAAGAGGTTATTTTGCAGACACTGTTTACAACTTCATATTTTTCAGGGAAATCCACAGTGATGGGTCCCTTCATGTGATATCAAGTATTTCTATGGCTTGGTTTACTTTGGTTTGGTTTTATGGTATACCAACTATTGTAGGTTATTTAATACCAAATCCATTTTTATACATTTTTATACATATAAACAGTTCTATTTCTAACAGTTCAGTTTAGCATTAGTACACTGTTTAGTTCTATTTAAGCCATAGATAGGACCCTATCAGGTGCTACCACTCGTAGCCCCAGCCGACTGGGCAATACACAGAGTTAAATGTAAAAACAATTTTATTCAGATTATTCAGTTTAGCATAAGTACACAGTTTAAATGTTAAAACTGTTCTATTTTATACAAATCAGTTTAGTATAAATACGCCATTTAAATTCAAAAACAGTAAACTCTCGAAACCACAGTTAAGTTCTATTTGACGCATTGATAGGACCCTATCAGATGCTAATACTCCGGGCCTGAGAAGACATGGGAGAGAAGGCAATAAAGGGTTACTCTGTATTCCCCAAAGATCCAGCATTACTGGAGTCTAACTATCAAATTGTTTAGTGCCATATCTTGGCCACTCTACAGAGAAGCAGTCGGTGTATTCTATAGGCCCAGCCGAGTGGGCCAAAGTATTTCTATGTAATGCAAATAATTTGCACCCAGTTGTATGGCTTCAAGTAAATAATAATAATCCTTAGTAAATGACAAAAAAATCTATTTGACCAATAGATTGGACTCAAACAATTACTACCACCACGACTTGGGAATAATGGCAAGGAAGGGGCACTCCCTCCAAATGGGGAATGTCATCTCCCGCCAAATGCATTTGCAAACTTTAGAAAAAAATGCCAGAAAGTAAATAAAGGAAGGTTGTGTCGTTTAAATCTTCCAAAAACTTTTAAAAACTAGCTTTTCGCCCATAGCTCTTTAACTTATCTCTGAATTAGACTGAAAGCTTTTGAGGAAAAATAAGAATAAATAGAAAGACTGTGTCGTTCCAGTTTTCCAAACAGGAATACTAGCTAGTTTTAAAACGTCAGCTTTCGAATTTTAGGGCTTTTAATTAAATTTGGCACCGAACACAATTTTCAGAAGAAAATGATTGCCAGAATATGGAGGATGATAAGATAGCGCCAAACCTCTAATATTAGAGTGCTAGCCAGCTTTGAAAATCAACATTTGAGTATTAGCTTTTTAACTTAGCCCGACTGCCGACCACAAAAAATGTGAGCAATTAGACAGAGACTTCTTAAATAACAGGAATGTTAACTTCAGCCAACAGTAAAATTAGTGTTGGCTGAAAAAAAGTCTAATACTGAAAAAGATTTGAGTAACCTGTGCTCCAAGAATATAAGTAACTGTCATCATTTCGCATAAAGTGATGGATCGTAAGAGTGTAAATGAATTTTTGTCAAAATCAAGTTCTGATTTGGTGCAATTTTTTTTTTTAACCAAATCCCATTTTCTGATATTTTCTCTCTTTAATGTTTTATGCTTTTGGACTGACAATGCAATGGTGCATTTTTAAATTAAAATTTATCTATTTGGTCGATATAAGAAGAACCCATTGCCGGTTTTTTATCTAAAAAGTAAACTTTTTTTTTTCAAACAAAAGTTTACGTTTCGAACCTAAAAATATTTCCCTTTTTTAATACTCCGTTTATAAATAATAAAAGATTATTTTAATCTGGCAATTCTATTTCGTTGACACATTCCTCAAAACTAATGGAAAATAGTTAAAACATAAGGCAATCTTTTCTTCCAAAGATCCTGTTCATTAGCATCAGTGGCAAACCCATGAACAGAATATTTTCCTCTTCAAATAATTTTGTTGCTGAATAAAGTGCTTGATAAGGTTTCCATCAAAAACCGTAAAATATTTTCGAGGAATAATTCTTCAAGCAATAAATTCCTCACGACGATTCAAATTAGTTACACGAGCAATTCAGTTTTTAAAGTATTCAAACAAATGATTCCTAAGATACAGTTGAACAATGAAAGCTGTGAATTAATCATCTTGCATTGTTATCTATTAGAAAAACACATTGATTTTCGGCCTACGCTAATTCTACCATAGGCTCAGGTTGATATTTAAGACTCGGAATTATCTTAAGGGATATGAATATGACCAGCTAGCTTAGAAAAGCAGCATTGAAATGCTGTCTTTTTAAAAGTACTCAAGCATTTACCACCAATGAGGAATACACAAAAACTATATCGATCATCTAAGTCAATTGATCAAGTTACTGACTGATTAATTTTAAGGGCATGTCAACCCGTATCGACACGCGGCTAAAGAAGGCATGGACGGCTACCGATAAGCTATCGATCATATGGTAATCAGACCTGACCGATAAAATGAAACGCAGTTTCTTCCATGCAGCGGTCGTGTCGATACTGCTGTATGGATGCACCACTTGGACGCTAATTAAACGGCTGGAGAAGAAGCTAGACGGCAATTACACAAGAATGTTGAGAGCAGTATTGAATAAGTCCTGGCGGCAACACCCCACAAAACACCAACTATACGGTCACCTGCCTCTCATCACGAAAACTATCCAAGTTAGACGAACCAGACACGCAGGACACTGCTGGAGAAGCAGAGACGAGCTCATAAGTGATGTACTCCTATGGACCCCCACATGTGGCCGAGCAAAAGCAGGACACCCAGCTAGAACATACATACAGCAGCTATGTGAAGATAAGGGATGTAGCCATGAAGACCTACCAGAGTCGATGAAAGATAGGAAAAAGTGGCAAGAAAGGTTCAGGGATATCCGTGCTAACAGCACGACATGATGATGATGATAATGATGACAGGTTTTTGCGTAGGTGATTCTTTAAAAGTATTTTAAACACGTCTATTTGACCCATAGATGGGACCCCAACAGGTATTACTACTCCGGATTAAAATAGACTTGGGAGTAATGGTAATAAAGGGGGGGGTACTCTACATTCCACAGATCTCCACAACCGGAGACTCACCATTGGATATAGTTTTGTGTCATACCAAGAACACACTGAGCAGAACGTTCTTAAAAGATTTTTTTCACTTTTTTTTTCCGCATGGTACTATACGAATAATTTTCAAACAGATTTTTTTTATCCATAGATAGGTCACTAACAAGTAGTATCACTAAAGCTAGAGTGGACATGGGAGTAATGGTAATGAAGGGGTACTCCACACTTTCCAGAGTTCTAGAACTCAACCAAATCGGGATATTTACTAAACTGTCTATACAGATAAACTATTGTCGACAAGACTGTGTTGCGCCAAATCACATCTGATGCGTTGAAAATCAGTATTCTAAATATATATTTCCCACAGGGTCACAAACATCAACAATCTCATCTGTTGAGGCAGGCTCCACAGTCTGCAATGCTGTAGGATAAAGTGAAGCAAAACAAAAATGGCCATCGATCATTCTGTGAATATTCAGAGTGTATAAAACATTGCATATATACCTGTTTCCCACCCATCTTTTTTTTAGATAGTCAATATTTATATTCGTCCGAAACGCTTACTCATTGCTTAGTCTTCCAATTAAGATATGTAATGAATAAATTAATTTTTTCATTAACATATGGACGCAGCAGAGTTATCGATTCTAGTCTACATTATAAAAGATACGAAAACAACATCTTTATCTATATACTAGCTAATGTACTTATACTCCGAGGAAGAGATAAAGACTTGGATCGCAGCTGGCTAATTTCAATATTTGTTGTCAATTCAAAATTGATACCAATCAGTTCCAGACCTTTGTTATTCGAATGAAAAAAGAGATTTATGAATTATTTGTTCATATCATCTAATGAAATTGATATTCTTCAGTGAAAAAATTTGCAAAATTTTGAAGAGAACCTTTTTTTATTTTTTATTCCTAACTCAGCTATAATTCAAGAAGTACTCATGTGTAAGTATCCTTTTGTATACTGTTATTTGGGTCATGATGGGAAGAGTTATCTAGTTAGTAGGTTATACAGGGATGGGCGTTCTAGTTTAAACTCTGTAATCATTTTCGTGGATATATTTTTTTAATTTTGTGATTTGTTATATCATTTTCTCTGTTATTTGTAATTTGATATTTTCAAGTTTTATTATCATTTTATTCTTTTGAGAATTTTTCACACCGGCGTTAACTGATGGTTTTTCACTGAAGTTTTAGTAACAGTAAGTCTACTCAAGTCTTCTCAGTATTCTATCCGATTGTAATAATGCTGTTGTCAAGATGATCTCCATTTGTCCTCTGATTTCCAAGTCTTCCAGTCCCTTTACTAAGTCTTTAGGGATTGTTCCGAGCGCACGGATTACAATTGGTATCACCGTCAACTTCCTATTCCATATTTTTTAGTCCTCTAGCAGGTTCTATGTACTTATCTCTCTTTTCGATTTCTTTTATTTTTATTCTGTAGTTCGCCAGAACAGCAAATTTATCTATTCTGCAGGTTCTCTTTTTTTTTTTTCTTTTCTTTTTTTGTTGACGATCTCTGGGTCTGGTTGTCTGGCCAAGATTAGGTGATCTGTTTGTATCTCAAAATCCCAGATAGTTTTGTAAGTCTCGTTCTCCAGGACGGATTCTGGGTTGTGCATATACCACTAGTTCGTATGGTCAAATTTCAATTTCTTGCACAATACCCAGTGAATCACCATCCCCACTCAGTCGTGTCTAGCCTCCTTCTTTTTAACTATTCAATTTATAATTATTTACTCTTTGAGAGTTTTTCACATCAGAGTTAGCTGATGGTCTTTCACTGGAGTTTGAATGACAGCAAGTCTCCTCAAGTCTCCAGGACTCTTCTCGGTATTCTGGCCGTTCTCAACAATGCTGTAGTTTGGATGGTCTCCACTCGTCCTCCAACTTCCAAGTCATCCAGTCCTTTTAATAATCCCTTAGTTACTGTACGGAATGCACCAATCACGATTGGTATAATCGTCATGTTCCATACTTTTTTTCAATTCCCAAGCAAGTTCGCAGTACTTATCTTTCTTTTCACATTCTTTCAGTTTTATTCTGTGGCTAACCGGGACAGCAAAGTCGACAATTTTGCAAATTCTCTTTTATTTGTTGATTTATTGGCTTAATGAGTAGAGTGTTCGCCAATGGTTCGGGAGACTGGGGTTTAATCCCAGGTCGAGTCATACCAAAGACTCAAAAAATGGTTTTTGATGCTGCCTTGCACTCAGCACAATAAGGTAGGAATCAAGGGTTAAGTGGAGCAATCGAGGGAATGGAGTAGCGCCCTCCCTTACACCTTGGTGTAGTAGCTATTGAAAAGGGAGCCTTTGGGTTACCCTCGGCTTGGATCGCCAACTTTACTTACTTTAAGGTCTGGTCTTCTGTCCGAGATTAGGTGATCCGTTTGTATGAAAAAGGCCTATAGACATGAAAATAACATCTTTATTTAAATACTTGTAAATGCTCTCATTCAGTATAAACATTCACAAGATTTTGAAGAGAAAGTTTTCTTTTTAAATTTAGGAGAACAGCGCTTAAGAGATTTATCGATTTTAGCATATTTGTTTTTTGGCTTGATTGTTATTCCTATCTCAGCTATAATACAGAGTGCAGCAGAAATACCACCCACATTTCAAACTATCGCCTGAGTGGTGTTAGTCACTTAGGCAAGTGACCATATCAACTCAATCTTAGAGAACTTTTCGTGCTTATTTCAAGTTACGCCGGCATAATGCTATTCCGGATAGAATTTTCCACCCATAGCAGTATCGACTTTCCAGCTTTACATGGCTTCCATGATGAAATTTATGATATCTTGTACATTTTTCGACAATCGATTATCCAGGTTTGCGGGACCATATCGTATGCTTTTCTGAAGTCAATCCACGTCATGGTTTCATTTTTCCGCTTTGCGCTCCTTAAGGATGTGCTGATCAAGGTAGAGTAGATCACCGGTTCCTCTTCTTTTTAGTATTCTATTAGGTTATGTATATTTGCTTCTTCTTAGCATCTTCTGAGTTCAAAAGTCAATCAGTCTTGGACGGCCGGGAATTCTTAAAACCAGAATCAATGATTGCTATTATGGTTGGTACTTTCCACTTTGGTACTTTTTTTTGTGTGTTCCTCAGAGCGATCCCAGGTATTTAATTGCCTTAGGGCCCAATTCGAGTCTTTGAAATTTTTTTAATGTTATCTATCAATTCGGCTTTTCTGTTATGTTCTTTACGTTCCCACGTTTTACTCCAAAATAGTTTGGCTTCCTATTTACTCCAAAATAGTTTTACTCCAAAATAGTTTGGCTTCCTTTGCATCCGGTAGATGGCATATCCTCTTGCATTCTCCACCTATTTGTTGGTTTAATTTTCTTTTGTTATTTTGGAAACTCCTATTTTGAATATATTACTTGAACTGGTCTCAGTATCTTTTAAGTCTTCCTTCTTTCACCAATGTTTTGGGATTTTCATCGCAACATATCCTCGTCTTTGTTCCTTCCTTAGCAATTTCGTCTGTGGTCGCAATTTCCTTACCTGTCCAAATCGTCTTTTGTGTTATTTCCACATTGTTTCGGCCGATATGTCCTCCGGCCTTCTTCAGGTGTTTGTCGAACTCGGGAACCTACACGGAACTTCGAACTACGTCCTTTATTGAATCCACGGGGGTCGCCTGTTCTGATTCCGTTAGCCATAATCGGGTACAAGTGTTAAGTATTCCTGTATTGTTACTCGCCTGCAGTCAGGATTGAACCTGCACCTCCAGATGATTGTCTCCTTAGAAGCTATAATCGTTACGCTATGTATCCTGCTATTTCGAAGTACCGTGTAGGATCCCGAATTCGACAAACAGCTGAAGAAGGCCGGAGGACATGTCGGCCGAAACGGCGTGGAAATAACAATAAAGATGAAGGCAATAGGCCGAAAACCTTTAATGATAAAAACCATCAAGCTTCGACTCATAAATTTAAACAACTACTGTCCTAACCCATTTCCCCATCCAAGTTTTTTTTTCTCTTCGTGTTCCTTTGGAATTCTACGATTTTATCACTGACTAATTTCGATCCAGCATAAACTAGCTTGTTTAATTCGGTGATGTTGTCCGTTGAGATATTTGGTTATAGTTTGTTTAACTTTTCGGTTTTTTCCTTAATTTTTTTCCAGTCTGGGCACGTGAGGGATTATAGAATAGTCTTCCCTGCAGTCATGATTTTCTTTATTAACTCTACATTTCTATTGTCTTCTTGAATGAACATTTGTTATGTGGTGTTGGAGTGCATGGTATTTCGGCTGTCGCTATTTTGCGTTTCAATTCTCTCAGGGAACTCTTGCTTTTCAGTGTTTAGCGTTTCGATTCGGCTTGTGGCATCTTGTTGATATTTCCCCCTCTTAACTTGTTGGTGTATTTCTAGTACTTCAAAGTCAGAAAACAAAACATTCTTTAGCATAATTCTCGCTTGGTCAGCAAGTCTTTAGCTAGTATTTAATCTGGTAGATTCTTCCCAAATTTCTATAATTCTTTTTCTATATCCTCTGTATACGACTGCTCTTAAAATAACAGTGAAGTACATTTTTGTTGTCTTCTCTAGTCCAGTTCTTCCGTTGTTGTCTCAGAGTTGAGTGATTGCTTTGGTCATTGTGTACCTGAAATTAGACCAGCCAACATTCGCATGATGCTGATCGGATTCCCCTTGTTGGCTAAGGAGCACCAATTGGTCAAAAAGAACTATTCAATTGTTTACTATACTCGAAGCAATTTAATTGTGTGCAAAATAAACGGACAGAATTAGATAGCAATAATTGAAACCACTTGTGGGTAGTGTGTTCGCCAATGGTCCGGGAGACCTGGGTTCAATCCTAGGTCGCGTCATACCAAAGACTTTAAAAAATGGTATTTGATACGTCATTGCTTAACACTGAGCGATATAAGGTACGTATCAAGGGTAAAGTGGAGTAATCCATGGAAAGGAGTAGCACCCTCCCCTACACCTCGATGTAGCAGCTATTGAAAAGGGGACCTTTTGTTCCCCCTCGACTACAGTCACCTACTTTACTTTTACTTACTAAGTGTGCGCAAACAAATGAGCTCAGACTTGTTTAAAAAATGTCACCTAAGAGTAAAAAAAGTAAAAAAATAATCAGAGAAACAATCATTACAATCCAGACCACAGTACTGTTAAAATCAGCCAGAATACTAAGAAGAATCTTGGAGACTTGAGAAGACTTGCTGTCACTCAGATTCATAATAGAATCAAGGGTCCACTCGAATATTTTCTGGCTCTGTCGGTTGGGGAAGCAGAATACACTGACTGCGTCTCTGCAGAGAGGTGATATCCCCCACCCACCAACGAGTGTCCTGGATATAAGAATAAACAATCTGAGGGTGAGGCTTTAATTATGTTGAAGTTTTGGGAAATGTAGAGTACCCCTTTATTGCCCCCGCTCCCAGGTTCACTCTGGCCTGGAGTGGTAGAACCTGATAGGGTCCTATTGATTGGTTAAATAAAACTCAACTATGTACTTATGCTGAACTAAGTTATTAGAAATAGAACAGTTTTTCCATTTAAATATGTGTAAAAAAAACTGCACTTATGCTAAACTGGATTGTTTGAAATGGAACTGTTTATATGTATAAAAATGGATTTGGCATTAAATAACCTACAATGATTGGTATGCCATAAAACCAAACCAAACTAAATCTTATATATTTAATGTACATGTATAAACAGGATTTGGCATTAAATAACCTACAATAGTTGATATGCCATAAAACCAAACCAAAACAAATCGAATATTTTCTTTATATGAAGTGTCTTTGAGCTTTCTGTGTTTTCAAGTAACTTTTACCTGAGTAAGGAGTCAGCATTTTTTCATGTCTAAACAAATGCTCATGGCCTCGTTGGTACACAAGCACTTTTCCCACTAAGTAAAATACAGATACAGGAGTGTTTCACGTCGAGGAGGTCCAACTTTTATGAGCGATGCAGAAATTGCAGTTGTCAGCCTGTGGGTGATGTTAAACATTCACCACCCGTGACAACGCTTTGGGGTTACACACCCATAAAGTACCCACCCTTTCAATCATCAACTTGATTGGTCGACTACTTCGTTATTTTTGTGTCATATAAATACACACACACACACACACAAGCCTATATATATATATATATATATATATTGTGTATGTGTATATGCGGGATACATGTTTGTTTACCTTCGCATCATTTTTTGAAGTTGCAAATATTTTATAGTCTGGCAAAAGGCCAAATGAGTGACATGATATCCACTATCAACACTGGTGGATAGAAAACACAATAAGAATCAATCTGTGGTATCAGACTCGTTTGTTTACCATCTCTCTACAACACACACACTCACTGTCATTGTAAATATCTTATAAACCGACCCAAATTTGGCCCCAGATCACAATATGAGGGGAAAGGTTGTTCCTTGATTTTTTTGTGAAATATAGGTATATATACCTAGAAAATCGATGTTCACAAACCTGGATTACTTGATTATTTTGTAATATATATATATATATATATATATATATATATATAAGGTGGCTCATAAAAGACTGGCCCATGAAAAATAGTTTTCCCTGCTGCCTCACTGCAAATACTTTTGCAATGACCGTCTTGTTGGTTTCACTTAGTCATGTGTTCTAAATCTGTACATTAAGGTGCTTTGTCATGCTTGTACTTAGAGGATTCTTCTCATTAAAATGAGAGACGCAGTGTTTTCTTTGTCGAAATTGTAGATCTGTCAGTTGAATATTAAAATTCTGTTATCTTAGTTTGCTCTTTCTCTGTAACATAACTTTTTCTATTTCATAAGATTATTTAAAATATGTCATAAATAATATCAAAAATCGAATAAAAAATAAGTTATGACATTTTGAAATATGTCATTCTTTTATGGGCCACTCTCTCTCTCTCTCCCTCTCTCTCTCTCTATACATATATATATATAAAATTAAATAACTTATTGAATAATAGCACTTACAGTAAGGGGAAAAAACTGCAAGTAATTCGAAGATATATATACAACGAATCACTGTTTTGGGGAAAAAATATACATATTGGAAAAAAAGAAAAGGCCAACCTTGTCACACCAATTGAAAAAAATCAAGATACGCAATTGATTGGTCAAAAGAAAAAAACACCGTCATTGCTGCTAAGCTACAAGTGGAAAAACTAACCTAATACAGTTGTACTACTGTAGTAGGTTAGTTCCTGACTCACGAAATTTTTGTCACTATATATATATGTGTGTGTGTGTGTGCATTTCACGATTCAGAGTTCCACGCTTTCGATCCATAGGTGATCTAGTATTTAACACTTCTGACTTTTTCAACAGAACACATATGTTTATAGGAAATATATATATATATATATATATGTGTGTGTGTTCAGTTCAGTTTTATTTTAAATATTACATTACTTTGTATTTTCGTGCATTGGGATTAGTAAAGATTTCTAAAATGTCGCCAGATAAATGGTTTAAAAAATGGCTGAGTTCCATCAGAATTACCATTTAGTATTATCCTCGGTGCCAGACAATATATCCAGTCCTTACCCTTTATTGATGAGAGGGCAAGAACAAGACTCCACCCCCAACCTGGGGAAATGAGCCATTAATTTTCAGATACCACTCCGCAAAAATGGCTAAATAAACTGATGAATCAAATACTATCAAATATTGGAGAATTAACATTAATGATTCTTTTTAAAACATTTTTAAAGGTTTAGAACTGCAAAATGTTATGAAAATGCATGACTTTTTATGTCGTATATGGTTCTTTTAGCATAAAGCTGGTCTTTTTAACTTAAACAACTAATCAGTCAATAATAAATTTTCTTTTTGTTCAAATACGTCAGTATTATATAAATATTTATACAGGGGGCAACGGAAATACATTCCACATTTTAAACTACCACCAGTCAAGAGCAAGTGATATTTACCAAGTGGCTACAGTTGCTCTATCTCGCTAATGCCTTCCTATTTTCTTTTCAAGTAGAATCGTTAACGATTTCTTGGATCGATGCATACTGTGCATTTATTGTCGAATCTGCAACTGCAACATAAAGTGCTTTTCGTACTCATTTCATGTTACGTCGGAATGATGCTGTTCCAGATAGAAAATCGATTCTGCTATGAGTTGAAATTTTTATCCAGAATAGCATCATTCCGACTTAACATGAAATGAGCCCGAAAAGCTCTCTGTATAATAATTACAGATTCACCAGTCTTAAAAAAATGTTTTAATTGCAAACACACGGTGTACACTGGTAAAAGCCATGATTTTCTATCCGAAACAGCATCATTACGACGTGGCATGAAATGAGCAAGAAAAGCTCTCTGAGTGGAAATTACAGATTCAAAAGCAAAGGCACAGTGCGTACTGGTCCAAGCTATGATCGAATATGAAAAAAATAAACGACAAAATATTTGCTAGAAGGATTTACCATTGCCACTTGCCTAAGTTCACTTACACCACATAGGTGACAGTTTGAAATGTTTCTGCTCTACCTTGTTCTAACCGTAGTACCCACGCTTCGCAGCGATAATTTTTTTTCAAGATAAGGTTTCCATTTTCAATCATCCCAAAAACAAAAAGCAAACGAAATGAATAATGAATGAATGAATAAATAAATGACTCTAATTGATTTCAGTTTCAGACATGTGTATGCAAATCTCCCCCGCCCCAAATGAACGTAAGTAATGCGATACGAAAGTGAAAATCCTTACCATACACTTGTTTTTGCATGTGATGGTGTATTCATTATAGTCGTCACAAAAAAAAATTGTTCGTCTTTCGGCTGGGGCTGTAGAATACGCTGACTGCATCTCTACAGTGGAGTAAGAACCCCCACCCCACCCCGAGGGTTTTGGATATGACACGAAACTGCATATGATGATGAGGCTTCAGTTCTGGAGATTTTAGGGAATATGAAATATCTCTTCATTGCCATTACTCCCTGGTTCACTCTGACCCGGACATAGAGTACCTGTTAGGGTTCCATCTATGGGTCAAATAGTAAAGTAAAGTTGGTGACCGTTGTCGAAGGCGACCAGAAGGCTCCTTTTTCAATATTTACTTCACCGAGGTGTCTGGAAGGGCGCTACTCCTTTCTCTGGGTTGCTCCACTTTACCCTTGATACGTACCTTATATTGCTGAGTGTTAAGAAAGGAGGTATCAAATACCATTTTTAAAGTCTTTGGTATGACACGACCTGGGATTGAACCCAGGTCTCCCGGACCATTGGCGAACACTCTACCCACTAAGCCAATGAGCAGGTGGTAAGGGTCAAATAGAAATGTTAAATTTTTCCTAAATACATATTTGTTCCGTTGAAAATGTCAGACGCGTTGAATATCAGCTCACCTGAGAATCGAAAACGTGATATATATATATATTATAAGTGTTGGTTGTCACTAAATCACATAGTGAGTTTGTGGCGAACCAAGTACAATATAATATGGAGAGTGCTCAATATCTGGGATAGAGCTATTATACAATAATAATAGATAAATATTATATGTATACATTTAATGCCATAGAATTTAGATTCCGACCCCTGGTTTTCATGGATTTTTTTTTTACAAAACAATAATCATAAGGCAGTTAAAAAAAAATGAAAAATGGATTTCATTTCGTTAACTGCCTGATAATTGTTATTTTGTAAAAAAAACTCCATGAAACCAGTCGCAGTCTAAATTCCATGGCATTATATATATATATATATATATATAGGGTAGCCCACGAGCGAATGTCACATTTTAGAAAGTCATAACTTGTCTTTCACCAGGGATTATTATTAATCCTATTTACCAACCCCTCCGCTCGGGCAGGATATGACGCAAGGTAAATTTTTGAGCGGAGTTTAACAGGTCTGAATTCAGAGTTTTTCCTTCTCCTAGTCTAGTTTCCTCACCAAGGCTGAAGAACACAATCTGTCCTACTATTTACCCATAGCTGGAGGGAGAATAATTGGATTCATACCTTTCCCAAGGGTATTAGTGCTATGTGAAATGCAATCAGCCTCGTCCAGGATTTGAACTCGTATCGCTGTGTCTATTTCCTACGACGATAACCATTACACCACGGGCAGTATTGCTCTCTAAGACATGTAAATCAATTCAACATAAATTTTATAAGTCTAGTAATTATAATTAGGAATTATTATTAATATGAAAAAAAAATATTATTAATAAAATTATAATTAATTTTAAATAGAACTATTAGTGTTACTTGAAACCATTTAACAAGCGATCTCTAGTTGGTTTAAAAATGTTACGTAAAAACTTAACGTTTACAAATCGCATGTATATTGTATAGATGTATAAACCGGACTTGGCATTAAATAACCAACAAGGGTTGATATACCATAAAACACAACCAACCAACCACAAAAAACCATCTATTCTTAATATCTCATTTTGTGTCTTCGTAATTAGCATATATTTCAAAGTCAATGAAAAAACCCAAACACTGACACACATTGTCAAGTGCATCTCTTTATTAAAACTTAATAAAATTTAAATTACATTTTTTATTTTCTTATGAAAGTTATGCACTAAACTATTGCTTAAAGATAAAACAGCCAAATTACAATTTAACAACGCCGGAGATTTATTTTAAATCAAAACCTGCCTTTTAAAATTATTATCCAAATTAGGTATTCCATGATTGTTGTAAATGCCCTTTGTTAGTATATATGATACACATTGCACGTTGATCTGCTCATTAACAGCAAGGTCATCATACAGAATTTTGTATGCTTTACCCACAGAAATCCTCAGTTGTTCCGAAATGTCCGCTATTGTAATTCTTCTGTCTGCAAAAATGAGCGTATTAACTGAATCCACCATTTCGGGTGTGCTCACTATTTTGAGCCTCCTTGGTCGGTCTTCCTCTTGAATACTATTTCGACTTTCTTAAACTAATTTAACCCATTTGTAAACATTTCTTGACAACACCATGCTTATCCATATATATCACACATTTTATTTAAATTTCACAAAGTTTAAATTAATGGTTTAAATTTCACATGGTTGAAATTAATGGGTTGCATCTATTTTGAGACATCCTGTATATTTGATATATATGGAAAAATAGGATTTAGCATTAAATAGTAAACAAAGGCTGATATAGTATAAAACACTACCAACCAACCAACCACCCAAAACAATCTATTCTTAATATTTCATTTCGTGTCTGTATAAGTAACATATATTTCAAAATCAACAAAAAAAAAAAAACATCAACACACATTGTAAAGTGAATGCCTTCATCAAAACTTAATTAAACTTAAATAACTATTTTGGTTTTCTTATGAAAGTTATACACAAAACTATTGCATATATACATAATACAACAAAATTACGAATGAATAACACGGAACAGTTATTGATTATAAACCTGATTTTTTAAAATCATTATGCAAATTATCGATGTCACAGTGATAAACGCTATTTGTTAGAACATGTAATATTCATTTCATTTTGATGATCTACATCAACAATTTGATATGATGCAGGCTGATTTGATGTTAATACAGGTGCAGAAACACACCAAAAATTAGCATTTATTCATATATATCACGATCAAGTTACACTGACAGCACGGACTGCCCCACCCACCATCTCTCTCTCTCTCTCTCTCTCTCTCTCCTTTATTCATGTCTATCATCCATCGCTCCTGGTAGGTTCTCCAAATATATTCAGTCCCCGCACAAAGTTGATGTAAATCCTTCCTGGTCGACCAACACTGATACACACACACACACACACACACACACATATATATATATATACATATACATATTTTTAATTGAATTTTTTCCTAGCAATCAGTTAGTATGATTTTTATTTGCAAATTGTATCCTCTTTTTTTTCCACATTTTCATAATTTTATTGGTTATATATATATATATATATATATATATATATATATATATATATATATAACCAATAAAATTATGAAAATGTGAAAAAAAAAGAGGATACAACTTGCAAATAAAAATCATACTAACTGATTGCTAGGAAAAAATTCAATTAAAAAAAACAAAAAAATTCCCCAAAAAATCATGAAGATCGAGTAGGTGAAACCTAGGTAGATTGGTCTGATTCTGTAGGCGTTATTACTATATATATATATATATATATGTGTGTGTGTGTGTGTGTGTGTGTGTGTGTGTGTATCCCAAAATTAGAGGCTTGGTTGGTTTGCTTTCCCTTGCTTGTAAAAATTGTACTTAGTTGGAGGATGTAATTGATAAAGAGGTTTTATTGTTTTAGTGGTAATGTAGTTGTGACAGCTGTGGGACACAAACAGGATCTAACATCATTTGACTGAAAATGATAGTTGGATCTCGAAAGATGTTTCACACTATCTCAGAATTAAGAAGTATTTGGATAGGTGTGCCTCGGCCAACAGCTACACATAAAATTTTCATCTCTTTCTTGTTTGGAGCAGAAGAGACTGCATGAGGCTTTGGATCCAACCTGTTTGCAGAGATTATGCAAACTTCCTCAGAACATAAAACTCTGCTATTAGTATAAATAGAAGAAGATCACCTGGTCAGGTAAGTCTTGCTTTTTCTTGAATATGGCTCATGGCAGAGCACATATGCATGTTTATCCTATAAGGATGACAGCAAGGTGAATTGTGATTGTTTGGGTAGCATACTGGTAGGAAGTACAAGGCGCTATCATTTAAATTAAGGACCAACTTCAACTGTTCAGGGAAACACTATACTACGATGACAACTTGCTGCAAGAAATGCCCATGGCCAAAATTGTAAGAGGTAGACTGGAACGGTTTCAAGATTGTGAAGAAAATTTTACGGTGACCAAACTTACCCGTTCTCAAACTTTTAAAGTGAAGTGTTGGTCCCGCAAGTTTGATTTCTAAAATCTGTCTCATGTGACTTGCAGCCATTAAAGGACTTAATGTCAATAACTTTGCACCTAACACAAAGCAAGAGGAGTCTACGTAGCGTAGCGGCTAACGAACTTGACTGCAACTCCCAAGTAAACGAGTTCGAGCTCCAGTCGTGCTATGACGTTCACTTTCGGACTAATACCATAGTGAAAGATATGAACCTCCTTAAAGCTGTGTTAAATAGTACCACTACTGTTCTTCTACGAGGATGGATTTGACTTTAAATAACCCACGAAGGCTGATATACCATTAAACATAGAAACTAAACCAAATGAAACTAAACCCCAGAAATCAGGTTTTGTAGAATGTATAACTGGTGTCGTGTCCCGGACATGTCGAAGAAAGTTGGCGGAAACGAAGAGACGAACATAGGATGAGCAAATGACGATGAGATAAGGTGAGATTGTTTGCATTTCAAACTGTGAAGGAAATGTAGATTTATGTTGTATAGCCACATACACCTGCACGTATACATATACATATACACGAGAACATAATCAACTGATAATGACGACTTCAATAATGAACGAATACACTTCTTTATATAAATCTGTCACACTTTATTTTCGAAAAGGTGATTTTTTATGTGTGTGAGAAATGAGTGGAGACAAGGACGGACGGCTATATTGACCCAAGTTATTCCTCGACCATAGCAGCACTTCTTTCGCATCTTGGCTTGGGTTGCTCAAACTGGGGTCACTAAGGGCCCAAAGCCCTCTGTCTGGAGCTGGTTCTCACTTCGGTATCCTCTCCAACTGACTCGAACCGCCCAGGTCCCTGGTTATATTATTTTCTACCGTCCACCTGCTTCCGCTGCTCTTCCGCTTATTTAAACAGGTGCATCTTTTGATTGACGGCTCGGTCGAGGGCCAATACATAACATTTAGAATACTGATTTTCAAGGGGTCGGTAAAGAAATTCGTGCAGCACAGTCTTGTTTACATTCGTTTATCCTTTATAGACAGCATCGTAAAAATCTCGACTTGGCTAGTGGATGTAATTCTTCTGTATTCCGCCCCCCGTTGGTCAATTCTCGAATTGTTTTAAAAAGAAAATATTCCAATGCTGATTTTCAGAGCTAGCATTTGGAAGTTTCATTTAACATAATCTTCCTTCATATTGCTCTCATTTCTTTTCTGAAGCTTGTGGTTGGTGTTCGAATTCAGTTGAAAAGCTAATATACGTGGTGCATTCAATAGGTTTCTAGACTTTTTTGTACAGGCATTTAAAATTAGCGTAGACTCTTTAAAATTCAGTATGTTATTGCTATACATCCTATGAGATGACTGACCAATTTTTATGATTACAAGTTTAAATGAACAGCTACACGGCAATTGGAATACACCCTATATAATCCTAATTGGAGGTGCCCGTGGTGTAATGGTTATCGTCGCAGGATGTGGACACGACGACACGAGTTCAAATCCTGGACGAGCCTGATTACATTTCTCATAGCACTAATACCCTTGGGAAAGGTATCAATCCAATTATTCTCCCTCTAGCTATGGGTAAATAGTAGGGCAGACTAGGTTCTTCAGCCTTGGTGAGGCGACTAGTCTAGGAGAAGGAAAACTCTGAATTCAAACCTGTTAAACTCCGCTTAAAAATTGACCTTGTGTCATATCCTGCCCGAGCGGAGGGGTTGGTAAATTGGAGGGGTTGGTAAATCCTGATTATCGCTGCAATCTCGACGTGAGGACGTTTAGAAGAACAATATGCAATAAAATTCTGTTTTAAACTTGGAAAAATGCCACAGAAACGTATGGAATGCTTCAGACTGCTTTTCGACCATCTTGCATGAATCGAGCATCAGTTTTTGAGTGGCATAGAGATTCAAGGAAGGCAGGGGGTCTGTGAGGGATGATGAGAGGTGTGGGAGGAGTAAGGAAGTCAATATACCAGAGTTGATTGGCCAAAGAGTTTGGTTTAGAGTTACTATGCTGAGGTTTTAAGGGAGTTCAGGAAGAGATTCAGTCGGAAGAGGCCAGCACTCTTCAAATCGGGTCAGTGGCATTTCCTCCAGGACAATGCACCAGTCAAAAACTCCATCGTTGTCATAGACTATTTGACCAAGATGGGCATCAAGACATTTCCTCACCCTCCCTATAGTCCAGACCTTACTCCCTGTGACTTTTGCTTATTCCCTAAGCTCAGAGGCTGTCGTTATGAGACGATTGTGGAGATGAAAGAGGCTGTGACGAAGGTCATTGACACGCTCACACAAGAGGACTTCCCTGGGACCTTCCAGAGGTTTTTGGAACGGTACAACAAGTGCATTGCAGCAGGAGGAGATTACTTCGAAAGGGACTAGAGTTTTATGTGTGTACTATCAATAAAAGTGCCCATACAAAAAAAGTCTGGAAACTTATTTAATGATCCTCGTAATTTAGAATATGTTTTCTTTTATTGTCCTTAACTACTACATCTGGTCCATTGCTCTTTATTTTTCTATCCATTTCGATAGCAGAGTCCCACAAAATAGGAGTTCCTTTGGTTCTGGTTGTTGTTTATATCATTTTTCACAATAAAATATTCCATAGTATTTACATATTTTCCTATGAATATAAAGTCTAATTTCATCATGCGTTTGTTCATATTCTATTGGTGTTAGAATAAAGCAACCGGACACTAAGCGGTCAATTGATACAGTTTTTGTCCGCAAAATCTACATATAGAGTTTGATCCATTCTTATAATGTTTGGTTTGATCGTGTTTAATGGCATATCAACCCTTGTGGTTTAATAAATACCAAATCCTGTTAATACTTAAGATTTGTAAGCGATCTTTGGCGGGGTAACTTTATTTTTAAACAAGTTTGAGCTCATTTATTTGCACTCAGTTAAAAGTTTTTTAGTATTGCTAATTAACACTAATAGTTATATTTATTGAATGGGTTCTAGTATTGCTATCAGATACTGATTATACTATTTAATATTAATCATTTGTTTGCACATAGTTAGAAGGTTTCTAATATAGTTAATTAACATTAATAGTTATATTTATTAAATTGTTTCTAATATTTCTATCTAATATTAATAATTCTATTTGACATTTGTCATTTGTTTGCACACAGTTAAATGGTTTCTAGTATTGCTATTCAATGTTAATAATTCTATTAACGAACGATTCCTATCCAATACGAATTACTTGCACATAGCTGAATTGTTTGAAATAACTAATAATAATAATCCCATGCAAAAAAATTGAACTCCTGTTTGATTTATAGATGAGACGCTAGAAGGCACTACCACTCCGGGTCCGAGTGGGCTGGGGATATTGGCAATAATGAAGTACTCCATATTCCTCAAGGCAACAAGACTGGAGCCTCACCATTAGATGCAGTTTAGTGTCATATCAGGACATTCTTTGGAGTAGGGCCTTAACCCCACACCCGCGCGCAGAGATGGAGTCGGTGTATTCTGCAGCACCAATGAACACGGCGGTAAATGGTTTCAAGTATAACCATTCAACATAGATAATTCTATTTAATATTAATCCTTTGTTTTCAATCAGTTAAAAGGTTTTAAGTATTGCTATCTGACACTGATATTTTTGTTTGTTTGTGGTACTGTAAGTTTAAACAGGGGTCAAAGACTTATTTCTCTCAGCTCACTTGACCCTTAGCCACTGCCTTCTAGCACCTTTAAGATAAAATAGAACTGGGACGCGGACTACGCCGATGACATAGCGCTTCTGGCAAATACACCTGCCCAAGCCGAAACCCTGCTACATAGTCTGAAACGAGCAGCAGCTGGCATAGGCCTCCATATCAACGTAGACAAAACGGAATACACGTGCTTTAATAAAAATTTTTTTTTTTTTTAAAGCGACATCTCCACAGTAAATGGTAGTTCTCTGAAACTATTGGACAAGTTCACCTACTAAGGAAGCCGTGTCTCATCAACAGAGACAGATATCAACACGCAACTAGCAAAGAAATGGACAGCTATCGATAGGCTATCGGTCATATGAACGATAGCGACGGGTGACGGTCAGGAATATCCATACTGGCGGCGTGACATGATGATGATTTTTATGCCACAAAAGCAATTTGAAGAATACAGACAGGACAATCATATAAATGCTAGAGCTTATCATGACAAGCCGATTGATAAAATCAGGCTTTTCCAAATCCCTGTCAAGTCAAGCAAGGGCTAGAGTGAAGCGTTGGAAGTTACTTGACCACTTCCGTTGCCGGGTCAAGAACTGCTCAACCCTCAGAATTCTGTTCTCAAATATGACGGGTCACCACTCACGGCAACAGGTATCCTCATTTTGTTTTGAGGGGAGGGGGCAAAGTCTTATTTTATGCAGAGGTGCAGTCGACGTATTCTACAGCCCCAGCCGAGAAGGTAGATAATGTTTGCCAGATAGTTTCTTGTTGGTAGGCTTTTGTCCTGTGCTGTTATAAGTATCACTTTATTCCTTTGAGAGTTTTTCACACCATCATCAGCTGGTGGTCTTTCACTGGAATTTGAGTGATACCAAGTCTCCTCAAGTCTTCAGGACTCTTTTCAGCATTTTGGCCGATCTCAACGGTGCTGTCGTTTAGATAGCCTCCACTCTCCAGTCCCTTTACTAATCCTTTGGTGACTGTACCGAGCACACCGATTACAATTGGTATCACCGTCACTTTCATGTTCCATATTTTTTAGTTCCCTAACAAGGTCCAGGTATTTATTTCTATTTTCGTCTTCCTTCAACTTTACTCTGTTGTCTGCCGGGACAGCAAAGTTATTATTATTATTTTCATTATTACTTATTCCTTGGGAGTTTTTCACATCAGTTTTAGCGGATGGTTTTCACAGGAGTTTGAGTGACAGCAAGTCTCCTCAAATTTCCAAGACTCTTCTCGGTATTCTGGCTGTTCTCAATAATGCTGTAGTTTGGATGGTCTACACTTGTCCTCCAGCTTCCAAGTCCTCCAGTGCCTTATCATTTAGGTATTATTATTATCATTATTATTATTATTAATATTAATCATTTTTATATCTTTATTTTTAATTAATGTTCCTATTATTTTTGCTTCTGCTGTCCCAACTGTAAAGCTCTTCCGTTTAACTAATAGAATAGTTGGTTCCCTCTCATTTTTGTCTCTACCAATGGTATCAGTTCATCTGACCAATCTGTTAAATGACCATTCCGACAAGTCAAAACTCATCTTCCATCGTCTCTTTCTAAACAAAACAGCAACGACAACAATAACAAAAATCATGAATGACCTTCATCACGTGATCAGTAGCGCTCTTTGCTGATCGGAAGTAATCCATTACAGACCGAAGGGCAAAACTCTGACTTCATTGAAACATCAAAGAAATGACAGTAAAACGAAAAAGCAATCGTTTTCCCGCTTTTTGTTTTTATATCATTTCTTTCATCACATTGTAATTTTTCTTCTCTGAGTCTACCGGATCACCTTGGAAGTTGAAGCATACATAATGTTTCATCTATTTTAACTGTCTGAACATTTTCTCTTTGGATCTTTCCTTAATACGCACAGACATATATATATACAACATAAACTCACAGATTTATAAACAAACTTGTGTTGAAAAACCACAGTCGTTCACATCGACTACTTTTCAATTTGTTAGACAATAGCGTGTTAAATATTCATATTATTCAATACAGAATTCAAGGTCATTTTAATCCAACCAGTTTTTAATAAATACGTATAGACAGTATGCTATATACAATAATATATATATATATATATATATATATATATATATATATATATATGCCTCCCATCACGAAAACTATACAATTTAGTCGAACCAGACACGCAGGACACTGCTGGAGAAGCAAGGACGAACTCATCAGTGATGTACTCCTAAGGACCCTCGCATATGGCCAAGCAAAAGCAGGATGACCAGCTCGAACATACATACAGCAGCTATGTGAGGATACGGGATGTAGCCCTGAAGACCTTCCAGAAGCGATGAATGATAGGGAGAAGTGGCGAGAGAGGGTCAGGGATATCCGTGCTAGTGGCATAACATGATGATATATATATATATATATATGTATATATATATCTCCAGGGAGAGGAGTTGCACCCTCCCCTACACCTCGGCTGATGAAAACGGAATCTTCTTTACTTTGCTTATATATATATATATATATATATATATAACGTTCATTTAATAATAAGGACGTAATGGCTAACCTGCTGGATTGTCACATTGTAGAAAGCAAGTTCGAACTGCAGTCGCACAAAGACTTTCACTTTCGGACTAATACCCTTCGGAAAGATATGAACCCCCTTTATCCTCCCAGGTGTGGTTCATTTGATTGGGTTTTATGGAATATCAACCATAATGCTAAATCCTGTTTATACACATATATTTGACATATTTTGTCGATAATGTTTTAAACGATTCTGAACTAATAATTCTATTCGATATTAATCATTTGTTTGCACACAGTGAAGTGGTTAAAATTATTGTCATTTAACACTAATCCTTTTATTCAACAGTATTTATTTGTTTGCCCACAGTCAAATGGTTTCAAATATTACTCTGTAATATCAATAATTCAATTTAGGCATGCAGTTAAAGAGCCCCAAATATTACTCAATTGTTTGTACACTGTTAAATGGTTCGAAGTATTGCTATGTATCACTAACAATTCAATTAAACATCAGTCATTTGTCTACACAGAGTTAAATGATAAAACGGTTCTATTTCTTACAATGCAATTTAGTATAAATCATTTTTGGACGTAGTTTAAATGTCAAACACTTCTAATTTACCCATAGATTAGACCCTATCAGGTGCTACCTCTATGGACTTGAGTGGACGAGGAAGCAATGGCTGTAAAGGGATACTCCACATTCCCCAAAGCTCCAAGCATTACTGATGTCTCACCATCAGATTGTTTTGTGTCATAATCAGAACACTCATAGAGAGACTCTTACACCTCTGCAAAGATACAGTCGGTGTATCCTACAGTTTTAGCTGACTGGGCTACCCATATATAGATTAAATGGCCACCCTATTGTTTTCAACAAAGATAGCTTTGGCATTAAATAACCAACGAATGTTGATATGCTATTAAAAACAAAGAAACCGAAACCGGTAGTTGGCAATAAGAAGAACTGTTTATAATAGTAGTAGGCCTTTTCATGTCACTGAAGACTCTTAGCATGGCCTCCTTTACTGACTGCTGCGTCTGGGACTTTACAGGCTCGTAGTGGCAAACCTATATTTTGTCTATTCGAAAAGATTTCATTGACTAAAACATGTTTTCTGTTTACATGCTATAAAACCGACCAACCTATCAAATGCAATAACAACCTTGTGAAATGCCAGGCATATAAAACAGCACTATATATATATATATATATATATATATATATATATATATATATATATATATATATATATATGTTGGAAGTTGGCAGACCGTAGCCGAGGGCGAACCGAAGGCTCCATTTTCAATACCTACTACACCGAGGTGCAGATTGCGCCACTTACTCTTGATCTATACCTTATAATGTTGACTGGTAAACAAAGGGGCATCAAGTTACCATTTTTGGAATTGAACCCCGGTCTTCCGGACTGTTGGCAAACACTCAGACCATGATAGATAGATAGATAGATAGATAGATAGATAGATAGTTGACATTTGGTTCCAAACCATGCAAAGAAAAAATTGAAATCATCTGGTAATTTGTATTCCTAAAAGAAAAATAGCAGAAGCTTAGTCATACCAACCGGTCTTCAGTTAAAAGACATTTATTGCAGACTTTAACATAACTTTGTGCATACTTAATTCAAAGAAAACATGGTTCCATAAAAAAAAAACTGACAAGTGAAAGAATGAAAGAGTTTGTAAAAGTCATTCAAGAAGCTTGACTGAAGACGCGGCTTGAAGGATGATTATAGAATTTAAACAATTTAATCTAATTTGTTTTAGGTATATTATATGAAACCAGAATGTTAAACAAAAATAAACCATATATTTAGATATTGTAATCTTGTTCGTCTAAGGTATGTTTTATGAAACCAGAATGTTAAGCAAAAATATAAAATAAATTTAGATATTGTAATCTAGTTCGTCTAAGATATATTTTATGAAGCCAGAATGTTAAGCAAAAATATACAATAAACTTAGATATTTTAATCTTGTTCGTCTAAGGTATATTTTATGAAACCAGAATGTTAAGCAAAAATATATCATAAATTTAGATAATGTAATCTAGTTCGTCTAAGGTGAAGCCAGATTGTTAAAAAAATATATACCATAAATTTAGATAATGTAATCTAATTTGTCTAAGGTATATTTTATGTAGCCAGATTGTTAAACAAAAATATACTATAAATTTAGGTAATGTAATTTAGTTCGTGTAAGGTATATTTTATGAAGCCAGAATGCTCAACTATTAAATAAATATTCTCTGCGTCTTATCTGTTATAAGTTCATTTACTGCTAAATAAAAAAATACTTAAGTGAACATCCTCTACAAGTGCTAAATCTATATTTTGCTAGAGGTAATACATACATATATCATCATCCTGTCGCGCTGCTAGCACGGATCTTCCTGGTCCTTACTTGACTTGACAGGCATTTGGAAAAGCCTTGATTTGATCAATCAGCTGGTCATGTCAAGCTCTAGCACTTATATGATTGTCGTAACTGCATTCTTCAAATTGCTTTTGTGGCAAACAGATCATCATTCTGTCACCCCGCCAGCACGGATCTCCACGACCACCACCCTTCTCTATCGTCCATCGCTCCCGGTATGTCTTCAAGGCTACATCCTGTATCGGTACAGAGCTGTTGTATATAGGTTCTAGATCGTCCTGCCTTTGCTCGTCCTTGTGAAGGGGTCCACAGGATTATGTCGCTTATGAGTTCGTCCTGACTTCTCTAGCAGTGTCCCGCATGTCTGGTTCGTCTAACTTGGATAGTTTTTGTGATGGGTTGTAAGTGGCCGTACAGCTACTCTTTTGTTGGGTGCTGACTCCAGAGCTTGTTCAATATTGCCTGCAGCATTCTTGTGTAGTTGCCGTCAAGCTTTTTCTCCATACTCTTAGTTAGCGTCCATTTAGTACGTCCATATAGCAGTATCGACACGACCGCTGCTTGGAAAAAACTGCGTTTTGTTTCATCGGTCAGGTCTGACTTCTATATGACCGATAGCCTATCGATAGCGGCCTATACCTTTGCTAGTCGAGTGTTGATGTCTGTCTCAGTTGATGCTTCCTAAGTAGGTGAATTTGTCCACTAGTTTCAGAGAACGACCATTTAGTGTGGAGATGTCACCTCTTTGATTAAAGCACATGTATTCCGCACCTATATATATATATATATATTATTATAGTGTATGCTTGTCACTATCTCACTTGGTGGGTTTGTGGCAGAACAAATGCTAAATATCTGTGATAAAGCCATTATATGATAATAAATAACTATATATTAGTTTATATATATGTATATATATATATATATATATATATAATAGCATGGATGCTTATTTGCGACTACTGGTTTCATACCCTCTATATATGACAATCATATATATATATATATATATACTTCCTTTATATTAAAATGATTTTTAATTCTCCCCCTAACCACACTCCCTATTCAACACATTATTAGAATCTTCCCCAGGTGATGTCCGTAATATCAGTTCTATTTTTCTAATAAACATACTCCAACTGAAATCTCAACATTTTTCAAATCACCAGTGGGAGATTCCAACAATGTGTTGACAGGGATGGTGAACATGTGGAGATTGTTTGAAATCATCTCATAAACGTTCTCCCATAAAGGTGTTAACATTTTTTAATCTCTCCATATATATATATATATATATATATATTCAAAGTATTGTGTGTGTGTGTGTGTGTGTGTGTGTGTGTGTGTGTGTGTGTGTGTGTGTGTGTGTGTGTGCGGCAAAGAGATACAAACCTATGATTTATAATCGTTTTAATGTGTGTTTCAAGTCTTTCAAAGAACCTCAGCTGATGACATCTGTTTACTTAAGACTATAATCTCCGTTTTTTGTTTCCTTTTTTGTTTGTTTGTTGTTTTTCTAAAAAAAAATTGGCAAATAAACTCAGTATTTACCAGCTATGTCTTTTACATAATCTTATTCAATTAGTATTGTTCGGTGAAAAAAAAAAACACCGAGTTTTGTTAAGAGGAATATAAATTTAACTGACATTGATCGATTTTTGTTTTTTCTCTGCATTTTAAGTCCTGACTAAAGAATAATGCTATGTAATTATTTTACATATATATAAACAAAATTAATATTTGATTAAATTTGAATAAATACTTTAATAAGAAAAATAAATTCTCAATTATTTTTTAAGTTTGGAAATTTGAATTTTATACGATTAGTTAAGTCTTGCAGCAACATGGTTTTTCACTTGTTTATTCTTCGAGTACATCATTATTTTTTACCAAAGAACTTTGCCTTCGTTCAGTAATTTTTATATTCCAACAGAGAACAGACAAAATTTACCCGTGGGAGTCCTTATCGTGTTGTGGCTAACGTTCTGGACTTCGACTTCACACTCTCAGGTTCACTTTCCGACATATCCTTCGGAAAGATTTGAAACCTCTTATCCACCCAGCTATAGATTATATAATACGACTACTTTCCTTCTACAATAATGGCTTTGGCATGAAATAACCCACAAAGGTTGATATGCCATTAAAACAAAGAAATCAAATGAAACCAAGCCAAAGCCTCTGCAATTATTTGTTATTAGCATTTAAATTGTTTTGTTTTGTTTTGTTTTTTCGATTTTTTTCATAATTCCGATGAACCAAATTCTAAGTGACTGCCAACTGTTATAAATTGTTAGATAGGAAGAAAGTATTATAAAAGAAATTATGTGTGTGCATCAATTGGGGACATGGCTGTAGAATGTTTGTATCGCACACACAGACACAAAGGGGATAATCGGACAGGAAACTGTTGTGCTGATGAATGATACGGAGTGAAAGACGAAAGCAGAACCAGAAAGAGGATGATGAAAGAACAAATGAAAGGGAAATGGTAAGCAGGAAGAGAGAGTGGGAGGAGGATGGAACAGAGATAAAATAAAAGGAAGAATGGAGTGGTCAAACAAAGTTGAACGGAAGGGAAAAATCAATGAAGATAGATAGATAGATAGATAGATAGATAGATAGATCATGACATTAGGCCAAATTTCGTAAATTAATTTGTATTATGCTATTCTTGCTGTCAGGTCTTGCGAATTTTTAATTATATGTCATAAG
>OY757934.1:46718706-46908706 GCA_963585895.1 Sepioteuthis lessoniana
AAGAAGCGGTTTTTAGGTGTGAATGTTTTGTTTTTTTCTTTTTGGTTATTGCGAATTTTCCCTCTAGTTTCAACTGGAGGTTTTATCACTCAAGCCAGAGTGATAGCAAGCCCCCGACCCACTGGACCGCAGGACCCATCTCAGTATTCTGGCCGATCTCAACAATGTAATAATCTGGATGGTCTCGATTCTCCTTCTGATTTCTAATTCTTTCAATCTCCTTTCAAAGCATTTGGGGACTAATCCAAGTGCACCAAATTCAACTGGTATCACTGTCACCCTTGTGTTCTACAGGTTTTTAAGTTTTCTTGAAAGGTCAAAGTACTTGTCTCCCTTTTTGCTTTCTTTTATTTTCACTCGATGGTCTGCCGGAACAGCAAAGTCCACTAAACAACAAGTTTTTTTTGTTTTTGTTTTTTGTTTTTGCTTTTTGATTTTTTTTTTTTTTGTTTTTTTACTTAGCACTAAGTATAATCTTCTGGCTGGGATACATTTGTATCTTAAAATCCCTGAGAATTTTATGCGTTCTCTACGACGAGCTTTCTGGTTGACGCATATACTATTTGGTAGCATGTTCAAAATTCAATCTCTTGCACAGTTCTCAGTGGATGACCTTTCCCACCCAGTTGTACCTTTACTTGTACTCCTTTTGTGCTAGTTTGCAGCATTTGCTTACTACATGATTAATCATCTCATCTTTTTCTCCGCTTAACCTGCACTTATTATTCTGTCTCGTATAATCGATTTTTGCTTTTATATAATTGTTCCTTATAGCATTGTTCTGTGCTGCTATTTGATGAAATTCAGTTTCTCTCTCGAAATTTTCCTTTCGTAACAATATTCATGTGATCAATTTTGCCAATTTGTCGCTTGAAATATGTAAATAGTTGTTTTTCTTCCAAGTTCTGTTTCGAAGTTTTTTTATTATTTTTCTCTGTGTACTTATTTCACCTTTGCTGTTATTGGCTTTTGTAATTAATCTTTCTGTGTTCTTTTTAATGTAGTTTTCGAGTCCCTGTGTTGATGCAACTACGCTATTTTCAATGCTGATGAGTCGTCTTCCTCCTTCTTTTCTTGATACCTTTAGTCTTTTTGTATTGATGTAAAGTCTTCTGCATAGTCATCAATTTTCTTGTCCTTTGATACATGTCCCTTTCTTAGACATATACACGTCTTCTTGTGTGCAATCTCGCCTGTTTGTTGCTTGAACTCGCCATAGAGTTGTTTTTCTTCCATTTTTCTGTTTCCTAGTTTGTTTGTTGTTTCTCTTTGTTCTTATGTTGCGAACGCTTTTACTGGCTACAATTAAAAAAAAAAGTCGTTGTTTTTTTTAATTTTTGTATTGATGCATCTTCGCAATCCTCAATGATGGCAAGACATCTTTCTCCTTTCCTTGATACATATGGTCTATGTCATCTGTCGGGTGTAAAGCCTTCTGCATAGTCATCAACTTTCTTGTCCTTTGGTACATTTGCCTTTCTTAGACATATACACGTCTTCTTGTATGCAATCTCACCTGTTTGTTGCTTGGACTAGCCATAGAGTTGTTTTTCTTCCATTTTCTGTCTCCTATATTGTTTGTTTTTTCTCTTTGTTCTTATGTTGCCAACGCTTTTACTGGCTGCAATAAAAAAAAAAAGTCTTTCTTCGTTATTTTATCTTTGTATTGATACATCTTCACAATCTTCAAGACGTCTTTCTCCTTTTCTTTATACATACAGTCTATGTCATCTCTCGGATGGAAAGCCTTGTGCATAGTCATCAACTTTCTTGTCTTTTGGTACATTTACCTGCGTTTCTCTCTGATCCATTTTAAAAAGGGTCTCGAGTATTTTAAAAGAGGGGGAGCCCAGGTGTTTATCCCCTTGTTGAGATTTCTGCTGTAGAGCTTGGTTTTAAGAAGCTTTCTCGTTCTTCTGAGCTATTCTTGTCTTATCCTTTCCTTCATCTTCCAGAATTTCCAAGTAATTGTAATTCTCCTTTTCTCCAAGCGTTCTAATTGTTTTCTCATTTGGTTGTTCTATTCCTTCTGCTGTTTCTCTTTTTCCGCTTTTATTATTATCATTTACTCCTTTTCGAGTTTTTCACAGCAACTTTAGCCAATGGTTTTTCACTGGAGTTTGAGTGACAGCAAGTCTCATCAAGTCTACAAGACTCTACTCAGTATTCTGGCCAATCTTAGCAATGTTGTAGTTAGAATGGTTTCAACTCATCTTCTTATTTACAAGTCCTCCAGTCCTAGTATCAATCCTTTGGTGACTGTATCAAGGGCACCAATTACAACTGGTATCACCGTCATCTTCATGTTTAACAGTTTTTTTCCATTCCCAAGCTAAGTCAAGGTACTTATCTTTCATTTCGCTTTCTTCAAATTTTACTGTGTGGTCAGCCGGGACAGCAAAGTCCACTATCCGTCATTATTATTATTATTATTATTATTACATCAAATTCTTTGTATACATTTACCCACCCCCTCAGCCATAAGCAGTATGTGACTCAGAGTCATTTTTAAGAGGAGTAAAGCTAATTGGAATTCAGATTTCCTTCTCGTAGATAGGTTGCCTTACCGAGGTTAAAGAACCCAGTTTTCCCTACTATTTACTCATAGCAGGGGAAAAGAGAAGAGATGGATTCATGCCTTTGATTGTCGATGTAGAGATGTCCTTATATTAGAGTTACTGAAATATTCCAAATGGAAAATTGATAAAAAAAAGTTAGACATTTGCTTCGGATGAAAATATCCATTCCTAAAGGAATTACGTTGATAAATCCTCAGTGCCTAAGAAACTCTAACCTACCATGTTTTTACCAACATGACACGTTAACGGCCTTTAGAAGCATTTTTTCTTTCTTGATTGGTTTGGTTTGGTTTGATGGGTTTTATGCCTTTGTAGGTTATTTAACACCAAATCCATTTTTATGTAAATAATCTGTTCTATCTAAAACAATTCTGTTTAGCTTAAGTACACAGTTTAAGTGTCAAAAACATTTCCATTTCAAACTATTCAAGCAGTTATATGTAACAATTCGGTTAAGTGTAAATACAGTTTTAATGTCGAAAAACAGTTCTATTTCAAATAATTCAGTTAAGCATAAGCACGCAGTTTCATTGTAAGTACGGTTTAATTGTCAAAAACATTTCAAGCTATTCAGTTTACTCAAACAATTCAGTTTAGCATAAGTATTCTTTCTTGATGAGCCTTAGAAATAAGAAAATGAAGACAAATCAATATCATCATTAAATTGCGCTAACTGCACGGATTTCCTTGACTCCCTCTCTCTCTCTTTCCATTCGTCCCTATCATCCATCGCTCCCGGAAGGTTTGCCAAACTAAATCTTGTTTCCGCACAGAGCTAAAGTAAATAAATGAATACATAGAAGAACGTCATTATAAGTTCGTCCTTGCTTCCCCTGTAGTGTTAAAATATATAAAACTTATTTTAGAATAATGTCTGATCTTAAAAATATACGTATAGCTACTTTCAACTAAAAATATCAGGCGATTTAAATTTATGTTTTTAAAAACGTTCATGAAAGATCCAAAATGTCTGTCGAGTAGAATGCATATTTAACTTTAAAAATTTATAAAATCTTTACTGTATAAATCGATTCAGTGAGGATATACCAACCGTATGATTTGAAAGATGATTTTCGGAAGAGGAATCTGATGTAGTATAGTCGATATTTTCAGAGAAAATATTACATTCTCTTCCCTATTTTCCGTATTTTCGATATTCTCTTCGATATTTTCTAAGAAAATATAAAAATTTCCTAAACTCAGTTTAGCTTTATGCACGCGAGTACATATGTTTGTGTGTGTCTGAGATTTATATTAACACACTCTTTCTTATGCATATGCGTATACACACAGATAGACAAACATTCACGCAGACACACACACACACACACACACACACACACACAGACACACACGCACAGACACACACATATATATGTGTGATTGCATGTGGGACTTAGAATTAGTGGGTTCGTTTGCGTTTTTCAATTGATATTTGCATATATTTTCCTATGCGTATGTATACACCCCCATATGTGTGTATGTATATATATATACATACATAGAGAGAGACGTGTTTGGGTATGTGATTTGATCAGAATTAGTTGGTTAGTTTATGTTTTTCATATTATAACTCCATAGTTTTTCTTACACACACACACACACACACACACACACACACACACACACACACACACATATATATATGTGTGTGTGTGTGTGTGTGTGTGTGTGTGTGTGTGTGTGTGCAATTAGATTAGAACTGTTAGATGAGTTTTTGCTTTTCAACTTATATTTACATTAATTTTAATGCGTAACACACACACACACACACACACACACACACACACACACACACACACACATTAATTTGCAAGTTTTTTGTGCTTTGATTAGAATCGGGTGGCTATTTTGTGTTTCTTTCTACTCATATTTTCATACTTTTTCTTATGCATATATGTATACACACGCACACACACACAGAGTCAAACACACACACACACGCACGCACACGCACACACACACACACACACACACACACACACACACACACACATATATATATATATATATATATATGGGAGGGTGCTTACACGTATATCTAATTCGCTCTTTTACAATGCAAAGTTTTGTCATTTTTCCATCTCTCTCTCTCTCTCTCTCTCTCTCTCTCTCTCTCTCTCTCTCTCTCAAGTAAATATTGGGGTTTGTTTTGAATTTTAAAGGACTAAATTTTCAGGTAAAAATTTGGTGTCGACTAAAACAGGAATAATAATCTTGTAAAGTTGGATTTAAAAAAAAAATGGGAAAGACAAGGAACATCCCTGAGCCTCAAAAATGAATACCTTAATGAATCAAAATGTTGAATATATGTGATATCGACTTTTGCAAGAGAATACAGGCGAATATACATACATACATACATACATACATACATACATACATACGTGTGTGTGTGTGTGCGTGCGTGTGTGTGTGTGTGTGTGTGTGTGTGTGTGTGAACGTTTATGTAAATGAAATTCCTGAATGCTGATCTAACGAATCCGTTTCGATGCAGCTTGTTTACCGATTATTGTTACTTTCATTCAAAATTCCTATGTAAAGTCATGAACCTAAATTTCCCTATCTCCTATCTCTCGTACGGTGTTTGTAATGAAGACAGATAAATCAGAACGACCCTACACAAATCTTCTGAACTTTAAACTGATTTTTACACACAACCGCTTAACCCGTAAGAAGATTAAGGACACATTCTAAAGCAACGTAAAATATATAGAGGGTTAATGCGTGGGAGTAGGTGGGCGTGAGTTGGTTTACCCCAATCTACCAAAAGTTTGAATTTTTTACGCAGTATCTTTGATACCCTACCTTGTATTCATGAACAAAATGAATTATTGGTTGAAATCAACGACTCAATGATTATCCCTTTTTGAAAATCTTTTTAATTTTAGTTTTCGCCAACTCTGGACAAGAAGAAGGTAGATTTTTCTAAAACAATGTTTGAATGACACTTTTTCATCTATCAACTGAAATCCGATACTTCAAAATATTTTTATCGATTGACCTCGAAAAGATCGATTATTTCATTTTAGTAATAAACCTTTAAAAAAACTGTGTCAGCTAATTATGACTCTTGTGGTCATCCTTATCTGACCACGATTTTTGATTGGCTATTGGTGACATCATATATTGCTTCGCTATCTCTAAGACAACGCATAAATTGTTGAGGCAGAATGAAAACGATTATACGAAAGGCTAAATAAATACTAAAATATCTTCAGTTTCAATTTTTTTGGTAGGGGGAGGGGGTTGTAGTTTTTGTTGGGTTTTTTTGTTTTTTGTTTTTTATATGGGAATCTTACGCTGAAATTGCTCTCCGAAATTTAATCATGTTTATCACAATGGGGTGTTGTTTTTTTGTTTTTTTAAATAAGACAATTTTCAGTAAAAGTCTGGGTATTTTTATATTTAGGTTTAAAGAGTAAAAATTTCTAAACTAAAAATCAATGTGCATATCAATAGATTATATAAGAAAAAACTGAAATTTAAAAAAGATGAAGAAATAAATTAATTTAATTTTAGAAAAGATGACTTTTGTTATTTAGACTTGTGAGGGAGAATTGTATTTTCAATGTGTTTTTCTCCGTAGATATCCGTAGGTGCATTTGTGGGGGGGGGGGGTGAAAAGTTCTCAGTCCAACTAAGAAGAGAAGGAATTTTTAAAATCAAAATTCAATTTTAGGGGGAACAAAAAATTTAAAAAATGATGGGTCAAATTTGTTACTCTGTAGTATATTCATCTGGAAAGTATATCGGTTTCATGCCTTTTGGTCTTCCCTTTCTTGGTGTAGTCAAGAATTTTACAGCGATTCTCTTATATTTTCTTAGGTTTTTTAACTTATGAATATATATATATATATATATATATATATATATATATATATATATATACCAAACTAATATATACATATAACACAAACATCAACACTTTCTATCTCTCTCTCTCTTTCTCTCTCTTACACTGACGCAAACACACGTGCATACATATTTGCATATATACGTGTGTGTGTGTGCGTGTGTGTGTGTGTGTGTGTGTGTGTGTGTGATCTCATAAATCTGTGGATTTTGTAATTTCTGCCTGTATATTACAATTAAAGCTTTATCTTGAGTGGTGACCCATTACGCTGTCATTATGCTAAAAGAAAGTAAATGATTATGTGTATGTATATGTCGGTGTACAACTTCCTTATGTTTAAATGTAAATCGAATATGCGCATGTAACTATGCATAGAAAAACACTCAAATATTACACACACGCAAACACACACACACATACGTGAGTGCGTACAGACACACACACATACACACACACACACACACACATACACACACACAACCACACACATACACACACACACCAAAAAATGTATACACATTAAAGATATATAACAAATATATGTGTATACATTTTTTGGGACACCCTGAAAATATATATATATATATATATATATATATTGTCATATATATGAATTAAATTAATAGGTCTGCAAATGAATCTGATTTTGGTATTTAGGTTTTTATTATTTAATATATTTGTGCTCTACACGTGTTTCAGACTTTAGGGTTCTCTTCAGGGTATTGACATTGGTTAGAGTGGTTTTTATTCCAAGCTCGTATACTGTAGATTGTTTTCATTGGTGTCTGATCCTTTTTAATTTCTGGATTTATGCCTATTAGAGTTAATCGTCCCTGAAAACCTCTGGCCTATTCATGTATCTGTTTGCGTGTGTCATTATATCTATATGTAAAATCGATTATATAAATTTTATTTGATTATTCAAATAAGTATCAGTTTGTCAGAATATATGCATATATGTGTGTGCGTATGCGTGTGCGTATATATATATATATATATATATATATATATATATATATATATATATATATATATATATATATATATATATAAGTTAAGTTGGCTGCCGTAGCGGAGGGCAACCCGAAGGCTCTCTTTTTATTAGCTACTACACCTTGAGTAATGCAATGGTTAACAAGGTAAACTATCAAACCTTCACGAGTGAGTTCTAGTCTCATTGAGTGCCCCATTCATACGGCCTTGGGCTATAATCTGAGCAAAAACGTTTAGTAAATTACTACACCGAATTGTAGGAAAAGACGCTACTTCTTTCTCTGGATTGGTCTACTTTAGCGTTGATACGTGCATTATAATGTTGAGTGTTAAGGAAGGCTGCATCAAGTACCATTTTTTGTGTCCTTGGTTTGACTCGACTTAGGATTGAACTCTGGTCTCCCGCGCCATTGGCAAACAGTATCTAGGTACCATATTTTCTTGTAGATTTATCTTATTAAATATTAATTAAAAAAAACTCAACTCCGGATCCATGTATGTCATTTTTAACAAAATAGTACATATATTTATATGTGTGTGTGTGTATGTGTGTGTGTGTGCACGAGTCGAGAGGTAGACGAGTAGGAATATCAATAAAACCGTCACTTCATAAAAAGCATTTATTTTACACAAAATATATTTATTTTCAATGCAATACCCTATCTTTGTTAAGGCACTTAATCAATGGCTTCTTCATTAATCACGCAATGAAAATTTAAGGCCATAATTTAAGGTATAAGAATAATCATTCATAGATAGATAGATAGATAGATAGATAATGACGCAAGAATTTGAAAACACTTATTATAGATTATTACCTATATAAAACCTAAAAGTTGTCACAGTGTGGAAATAAAAGCTTTTATAATATGTTCTTCGTGGTTCGTTTTCTTTCAATACAAGTGACTAAAAGAAAGAACAGATATCGAATAGAATTTTCCTGGAAGACTCAGTGCTCTCTAATGCCTCTAATGATAAAAACTGGCGCTATATAATCTTCGAAAAAGTGTTTACGATGATCACGTATGACCTAACAAAAAGTCAACTCGTGTCCCTTTTAAAGACAACTACCTATCCTGAGTTTAATATTCATTTAGTGTCCCATGTATGCATCGTTAAGCCGAACAAGGGTAAGCTTCACAATGAGGTATTAATAGGGCTCTTTAAAAAGACTTTTGCCAGACTACGATAACATTTGTAAAGAAATCTACACACATGTTGTAGGATAGCACTTTATTACGTAATGATTTGCGCTTGTCTGTGTAAGTGTGTATGTATGTGTTTGTATATATATATATATATATATATATATGTGTGTGTGTGTGTGTGTGTGTGTGTGTGTGTGTGTGTGTGTGTGTGTGTGTGTGTGTGTGCACGTGCTAGAGAGTGACAATACGTTGTCTCGGAAAATTTTTAATATATTCACAACTAATTAGTTATATGGAAATTCGAAAGTTGCACAGAAATCTCCCAAAATAACTTTATTCATTTGGCCGATTGAAGTGATTTAAAAAAGCAAAGTGGTTTATATCATTTTGATTATGCAACAACACTTATGTGGACAAAAAGAAATATGCGATCAGGTTTCGCGATAATAGCATTTACTGAACGTAAATATACAGATAAAAACAAGTAGAATTCAGGTATTTTCAGATTTAAGAAAATAGTGATAGTTGGTATACATAACAACACCATTAAATGCTTATATCAATCTATCAATCTATCAGATTGTTTGTCTGTCAGTATATATATATATATATATATATATATATATATATATATATATATATATATTTCTTTAAGAAAAAATAACGAAACCAATCACAAAGGATTATAAATTTATTTCCATCCTTTTACGCATTTTTGAAATTTGAAGAAGTCCTGTTAATTTTTTTTCGTGTTTTTGGAAATTTCAAAAATGCGTAACAGGATGGAAAAAAATTTATAATCCTTTGTGATTGGTTTCGTTGTCTTTTCTTAAAGAAAGTATTGCTCTGTATAATTGGTACATTGAGCTCTTTACCAGGAAAATTTAAATATTGATTCATGAATAATTTCTTGTCCTGATGGAATTACTCCTAACTCCGGTTTAACTGGATTAAGTATACTATATATATATATATATATATATATATATATATATATATATATATATATATATATTTATGAAAATGTACAGGTTGACAAAACACAAGGTGTTCAGATGATTTTGTTTGTTATTAATTAGCGTTCCACTTTTTTTTAAATACCATATCACATCAATCTCTCTATCTATAATTAGATATGAGCAAAATAATAGATAGATAGATAGATAGATAGATATTGAAAGACTGATGAATGTTAAAGAGTGAGATAGATAGATAGATAGATAGATAGATAGATAGATAGATTGAGAATTTAACCAAGTTTGGTACAAAGCTAAAATACCGGGGCACTCAGTGAGGATCATGTCACTACTCTTGCAATCTGTTCTACGAGACAAGCTTCTTAACTATTATTTAATGGTAAGACGATTGAATTTCTGAGTGAAATTAAACAATATTTCCCTGCATTTATATTTTATTAATACTTAGTCAGCATAGCATAGTCTGGCTCAAGGGCACACAAGTTGAGCATCTAAAGGCGATTAAGTTCCCTATAGTAGTAACTGTCTGTGAGATGCATTTGAGAAGTACTATTCTATGGCTAGACATGAATGTTGTTTTGTAGAAAAAGCAGAGTAAGTATTACTTTTTTAATTTATTCATATACAGGTATATAGTAAGGTTGGTTTTAGCGCGGCACAAGGCCGTTTGTGTGGGGCGATTAATGATGATGAATGTCAATTCAATAGTAATTATCTATTCGATAAGCTTACAAACGAATATTCCACCGAAAAAAAAGAAGTTATCAATTAATTTAGCCGAAAATCCATTCATTCATACGGCCTTCATTTATCGAATACATTTTAGAAGAAAAAAAAAGATTTTGAATCGGCAATTCTCATTGGATTGTTGAAATCTACGAATCGGATTCCAATCAATATTGTCATTGAGGAAAATAGAGTCAGCCTATTGAAGATAAAATTCTTTATGCCGTATCAATCAAGAAACATCTTTTAATTTACTAAGTGACTGAATTTTCAAAACCACATTTTTTCAAATATTTTTCTCTGATCTTGTATAAATATTTGATTATTTATAATTTGTTCAGTGTTTTTAAACAAATCAAAGGGATTATATAAAAAAAATTAATCGTATCTAAAAGGTATTTGATAGATAGATAGATAGATAGATAGATAGATAGATAGATCATTATTTATATGAGTAACCCATTCAGTTATATATATATATATATATATATATATATATATATATATATATATATATATATAAGAGAGAGAGAGAGAAAAAGAGAGAGTTACTCACACGCATATATATACATATTAACTGCAATAATATTTCTCTGTCTCTCTGTCTCTCTCTCTCTCTCTCTCTCTCTCTCTCTCTCTCAATATATATATATGTGTATATATATATATAGCAATGTGATATAACATGTCATTGAGTAATCGTTTGCAACCTTGCCTCATAGATCAATTACAACTGTTTTGGGGAGTTCGATTCTTACTAAATCATTCCTACTTGTGTCTTTGAACGAACCAACACCCCACCCACCCGACGCTTATTACATATGACTTGAATCGATACGTCATCTACCTAACTTAAAATACACCTGCTTGTCACACCTGATTTCTTTTCTCTCGGGTCTGCATCTGTACATCTGTGTACGATTAAATACTAAAACATACATTTCTAATGCTTCAACTGCCCATTTGTATAATCGCATAGATATATGCTTCCATAAAAATAGTATTGGTTTATTTACTATTCAAGAGAGACAGACAAAAAGTGTGTGTGTGTGTGTGTGTGTGTGTGTGTGTGTGTGTGTGTGTGTGTGTGTGTGTGTGTGTGTGTGTGTGTGTGTGTGTGTGTGCTCAACCCTTCCGCTAAGGGCAGGATGTGACACAAGGTCATTCTCAATGTGGAGTACAGCTGGGTTGAATTCAGAGTTTTCCTTCTCCTGGACTGGTTACCTAACCAAGGCTAAAGTAAACAGTCTGCGCCCTACTATTTACCAATAACTTGTTGGAAGGGGAGAATAGATGGATTCATGCCTTTCCCAAGTAAAACGCAAACTGCTTAGAGAAGATATGAACTCGCATCGGCCGATTTTATTTTCCCCAACTATAACCGTTACGCTAAGGAGGTGCCTGTGGTGTAATGGTTATCATCGTAGGAAATGGACACGGTGACACGAGTTCAAATCCTGGACGAGACTGACTGCATTTCACACAGCACTAATACCCTTGGGAAAGGTATGAATCCAATTATTCTCCCTCTAGCTATGGGTAAATAGTAGAACAGACTGTTTTTTCAGGTTTGGTGAGGCAACTAGTCTAGGAGAAGGAAAACTCTGAATTCAAACCTGTTAAACTCCGCTTAAAAAATTGACCTTGTGTCATATCCTGCCCGAACGGAGGGTGGTGGTAAATATGATAACCGTTTACGCAATGCATATATGTGTGTGTGTGTATGTGAGTGTTTACGTAATTATGTGTGTATATGTTTTGTTTGTGAATCTTTGTATTGGTATGTGTACGTATGTGTGTGGTATATGTATATATATATATATATGTGTGTGTGTGTGTGTGTGTGTGTGTGTGTGTGTGTGTGTGTGTGTTTATATAAGTATGTGAGTGTATGTCTTGTATGTGATCCTCCGTGTATTCATACGTATATGTATGTGTGCCTATATATGTGTGAGTGTTTTGTGTATGTATGTATGTATGTATGTATGTACGTGTATAGGAGTGAATTTATATGTATGTGTGAATATATATGTGTATGCGTGTGTACGTTTACGTAATTATGTGTGTATATGTTCTGTATGCTAACCTCTGAGTATTGGCATGTATACGTATGTATGTATGTATGTATGTATGAGTGAATATATATATATATATATATATATGTATATATATATATATTTGTGAGTGTGTGAGTATATATATATATATATATATATATATATATGGGGGGGTGATAATTTACCAACTGAGATGATTTACTTATTTCATTCCATCTTTGGTTGGTCTTGGCGCCCAGGTATAAAGCTATTCCAAAACAGGTACGTAAGATACTGGCGCATCACAGTCTTCTTTTTCCCACCATCTACCTCGCCCTAATTCTAGACGGATCTAGGCTTTGTAAATAAATATTTAAGGTGTGACTTGACGGTATTTGCCTCCCTAGTCTCTCACGCCCAAAAAGCATCTTACACACACGCTTACAAAGTGTGTTTCGTAAATAAATAAATAAAAATAGAAAGAAAAGAAAAAAAACATACCCAAAGCGTGTTTTATTCATGTGTTCATCATTCCCAGTCAGTTATTTTCTTACTGTAGTAGCAGAAGCAGTGACTAGGAGTTCCACTTCTTCTTCTTCTTCTTCTTCTTCTTCTTCTTCTTCTTCTTCTTCTTCTTCTTCTTCTTCTTCTTCCTCTTCTCCTCCTCCTCCTTCTCCTCTGGGCCAATCAGCTGGTGAAATATATAACTGTGAATATTACGGGCTTAGCCATTGTACAAGACAGCACTCAGGCGAACAAGTCGCTTGATGCAAAGCGCATTTCTACGCACAAACAAACACACACGCATATGAATGTTATTTACACCTCATTTTTGTTCGTCCGTATTTCCATTCCAACATTCATTCGCTCATCTTAATTCAATTCTCGCCAACTCTATTTTACTATAAGAGTCAAAATAATCTACAAAGACGTTGGAAACCAAAAATTAAAGAAAACAAGAAGGATTTTACATCGTACAACGGAAAACTTCGTTAAATAAGTAAAAGAACTGAACAAATTTTTTTTTTTAAATCACAAAGACGAATTTTCGTTGGATAATTCATTCCTTTGTGAAGTTACCGTCGTTGACACCCGTCGTTTACTTTTGTCACCTGTTTTTTTTTTTATTCATAATTATCAAGACTTCAACCAATACGAATATATCCATTCTATCACTGACCATTTTGTCAGTGTCCGGACAAAAACAGATATCAGTCTTATGGGACACTATATTCACGGAAAAAGTATTACCAATACAAACGCTGACCAAACCAGACAAGGACAATATTAACCAAAAAAAAAAAAAAAAAAAAAATATATATATATATATATATATATATATAGAGAGAGAGAGAGAGAGAGATGAGTAGCACATTAAGCAAGTATTTTCTTTTTATGACGCACCAAGTGTAAACAATTATAAGCTGAATATCAATTCTAGTTTACTTTCTTTCTTTTTATCAATACGCAAACCTTAAAACATATTTTTTTAATGATAATACCAACCAAAAATTACCGTTGTTTCTGATTTTTTTTCCTTTCATTTTTATACAAACCTGAAAGTAAACAACGTTTAACATTTGGCAGTTTGTTTTTTTTTCTAAAAAAAAGCGCTTTATTCAACGCGTTAATATCACTTTTACGAAGCAGTTCGTTACAAAACAGTTTTATAATTACCAACCTGCTCTCTATGTAACTAGTATCTCTTCTTTTATTTATTTATTTATTCTATTTTCTACTTTTTTTAAATATTTTATTTCTATTTAAATTTTCCTGAACGTTGGGGCAATTTATTTTTATCGTCTGCATTACTTCGTGTTTACTATATGATATACACCCCAAACTTGTTACTGTTTAATTATTATTCTTACCTACAAAAAAAAACAAAAAAAAAACGATCCCATTTTCTGGTCTTAAAGTAACGACCAGTCTTTCATCTCTTCTACCCTTTTCTTTCTCTCTCTTTAATCCTTCTCAGACGTAAGCACACGTCAATGTACACATCAAGAAAATTACTGTCCTGCCACAAAAATTGTCTGTCTGGCTTTAAAAGATTGGATTAAAAATCTAAATGGGAATTCTCCATTCTTAGAAACAAGGTGGATCTTACTCTTTACCCAGAAACGGTTTATCATTACAAACTTCTACATATTAACGAATCTGACACTGTTATCTTTCAACAGTACAAATATAATCATACAACATAAACTGTACTATTTATATGAATATGTAACCCTAAAAAAACTGTGCCATTAAAATTGGATATGTGATTACAGATACAACTAACCTTTTTCTCAAAGTTTAAAGTCAAAGTTTGTTTTGTTTTTTTCTAAAAAAAAAGACAATCATTTTAACAAAAATTTCCATTACAATTACACAGTTTAAAGACTTGAAACTTTGCTTATGACTTCACAATCCCATCCCTTCTAACTACTGAAAAAAAAGAATTCTAACATTAACAAATTATGGAGAATATCTCTACCGACACTGGAACCTTTATGAATAAGCTAAACAGCAATGAAGATAACGATGAAGTTCAGAAAGATTTTTGGATCGGATTCAAAGTCGTCCCGGTCATCGTTCTGACACTGGTCACTCTAATAGGCAACGGACTGGTCATTGTTATGTTTGTCCGTTCCAAACAGTTACGAAAATGCAAAAACATCTATATCGTCAGCCTAGCGATGGCGGATTTCTTAATCGGTTGTACAATGCCAATTTACATCCTTGAAGAAATTGGCGTGCCCCTCTGGACACTTCAGGGCACCCTTTGCCGTGTTTTTCTCATGTTCAAATACTCACTCTTCTATATTTCCTTACTGAGCATCATGCTAATTTCTGTTGACCGTTGGTGGTCAATCAACCACCCGTTTTCTTACAGAGTGAGGCAAAGTCGTAAACTTGCCTTCTGGTCCGTTCTCTGTTGCTGGTTGCTGAGTTTTGCCATATATGCACCTCCAACTCTTGGCTGGGAAGAAGTGGTCGGAAATAGTGCCAATGATGGCGTCGTTGCTCCTTCCACCACTATAACCGTTACATCCGCGGTAACCCTTGGTTCGATAGTACCCGGAGCAGCGTCTGAATCTTCCATAATAGCAGATTTAGCTTTCACCCCTTGCCGGGCGCCGTTTGAAAACAACTTAGTTTTTATTTTGCTTACAGCCATAATACTTTATTTAATTCCTCTACTCTCTTTGTGGATCATGAATGCCAGCATTTATTTCAAAATCAGCCAGCGAAAAGGAATGAAAATTCGACGCTCCCTTAGCACATTGGACACCTTCTTCCTTAACTATCGGAAATCTTCATCTGAATCGGACAACATGGGTCAGTTTGATGAATTCATTGATAATATGCTGCCGGCTATTTACCGAAAAGCCGGAAACGTCGCGTCAACAACAGGCAATGGCGTACCGCCTATTTATCATGAGGAAAAACGTAACTCTGTCTTCATTCCAGGCCCCCCGTCAATGCGTCGAAACCCTTTCTACCAGTACGTGTCAACCGCACCGTCCTTTGCGCAATATGCGCGAATCACTCAAAACAAGAGGCACGTCTCGTTCGACGCCAATGGTATGATTATGCCTGGACTTAAACAGAAACGCCTGTCCAGTTTCATTCTGACCAAAGGAGGCAGCACCAGCAGCAACAGCAGCAGCAGCAGCAACAGTAGCAACGGCAGTGCCCGCAATGGACTAGCCTTTCGTCGCCAAAGCGATGATCTTGTCAAAGACATGTTTGTGAAACAAGATAAAAAAGCAGCCTGCTCGCTAGGAGTTCTGGTCTTAGTTTTTACTCTTTGCTGGACACCTCACACTGTCTGCAGCATCTTGAAATCAGCATATGGCAGCTTATACATTCCATCCATCTTGGTCACGGTCAGTTATTGCATTCTAGCCACCAACTCAGCGATTAATCCTTTTCTCTATGGCCTCTGTAACAGTGATTTCCGCAAATCATTCCGCTCCTGGTGCCGAAAGAGAAAGTCGAAACAGCGACGCTTCGAAGAGGCTCTATTATACTACGGCCTTCCTCAGGTCTACGAACCAGAGATTATTCCGGAGCAGAGTACATCGACGCCAACAAGAGATCCGAAGAAGATACCTTGAACGGTTTCTGAAAAGGCTCCTAGCAGCTTGTTCGAAAACTTGAATTGAAATTTCTCAAGTTGAGACGCTTCAAATGAAAGCAAGCGCGAACAAAGCCTTATTTGGAAGGCTCTGGTCGCGAGACTTTCAGCGGAGGAATAGGAAGACATGAAAGAAAAGACCGAAGTGTTGGTCTGGAAGGTTTTGCTCCTCTTTAGTCTTCGCTCACCCTCGCAGTTCTGTAGAGAATCTCATTGTGAGACTCACGACATTTCATTGTATGTACCAAAAGGCTGCCAATGGTATTAGACTCGAGTAAAGATTAAATACCAAAGCACCAAATCACCATTTACCAAGAATGAAGCTCAAAATGGAAAAAACAATCAGTGACTAAAATAAAACAAATTATTCAGAAGATTGATCCGAAACACCGGCAGAAATATCGACCTGAGTCGGCGATGGCTTGGTTTTCAGATTAGTTGCGCGAAACGTCAAGAAAGAATTTCCAAGGCTGGACATTTCTTTTTAGTCAAAGGAACAGAGTGGTCAAGCGAAAGACAACGACTGACAGCAAGAATCATGAACTCTTTACAAATATTGTGATTATCTGCAAATATGGAGGTATTGGCTCACTATTTGTTGGACACTTCATGGTTACGATAAATTAACCAAGTAATTTCTCTATCATTTTTTTTTTCATATATATATATATATATATATATATATATATCGTCCTGGTCACAATTATTAGCGTCCATTAAATTTCAGTACATAATGTACAATATCTGCTGAAAACAAAAAATGAATCTGCAGAAACAGTTTTGGTCGACTGACAAATGTTGATCGACAAAGAAAAGCAAATGATATAACAAGTTTATAGAAAATTGGTAATTTTCCGTTTATTTCAGAAAACATAAAAAGAATGAAAGGGTACTAATAATGGTGACTTAGACTATATATATATATATATATATATATATTTATACTTTTTATTTTTTCTCTCTCTTGTCCTATCCATGTTGATTTTTATTTATTATATCTATGTTGTTTGTTTTTGTTTTTGTTTTTTGGGATTTTTTCTTTTTTTTTTTTCTCTCTGGTTCTATTTTCTTTTCATTGTGGAAAGAAAGGAACTGATATATTTTGCTGGAACAAATTGTTGAATTTTAAAATTGATTATCATTTTTGTTTTTTAAATTATCGTCAAGTCTTTCAAAACATTTTTTTAATTTCTTATCGCATTATTTCTGTTGATATTTTTGGTGAAAAGTGGATCATGTTTGAACAGTGATTATCAAACTTTCTTTTATGAAGATACCCAGCAAAACATATTTTACTTATGCAGTAAACAAATTTTTACACACACACACACACACACACACACACACACACACATATATATATATATATATATATATATATATATATATATATATATATATATATATTCAAAACCTTTGGAAATCATGTGTAAATTAAATTATGTGGCATATTTGGGAGATAGTTGTGGTACTCAGTAATATACTATAGTTTATAGTAGAGTGCCACGGCTCTCAGTTTGAGAACCACTGAATAAGACCTTAAAGACAAAACTTTTTGTTTGTTTCTTTTGTTTTGCTTTTTTGTTTTGCTTTTTATTTGTTTTTTGTTTTTTTTTTTTAGTTTTTAACGGACCAATGATAAATCTTCTCTCGTTCCACCTCGCTGCCTCTTACTTTCACACACACACACACACACACACACACAAACGAATAATATCTCATTTTTGTATATACACAAGCATTTCACAATACAAATTAAGTCATGATTTCTAATTAATATATACGTGTGTACGGGAAAGTGATTGATTATTGCATAACTAATTGCCTCTTACTAATTTTATGTATATCAAATGATACTGATTACGAAAAGTGATATGCAAATTAGTATTGTTATCAATATACAATCACAAAAGAATACGTACATGGGATGCATATAATTTGTTTGTTTTTCTTTTTGTTGTTGTTGCTTAATGGCATATCAACCTTTGTGGGTTATTTAATGCCAAAGCAATCCATGTAGAAAAACAATAACAGTACTATTTACGCCATAGCAAGAGGTATAAGAGGGAATCATACCTTTCTCAAGGGTATTAGTCCAAAAGTGAACGTAATAGCACGACAGGAGTTCGAACTCGCAAACGAAAATGTTGCAAGTCCAGCAATTTAGCTACTACCCTATATATATGAAAAATTATATATATATATATATGCGTGTGTGTGTGCGTGTTTGTTTGTAAGGAATGAATTTACTGAGCAGATGGAGGGATAGATTATGTAGCTTCAATCCCCCAGTTAAGAAAGCTCAACCTGCTTGCACTGAAAATCAGTATTCAATTATTTATTTGACAATGCCTTGTCTGGCACAAGGCTAGTGGAACGCCCAATGTGTATAAAGCTCATATCACCAGTAAATTTTTTCTACGGGACGATCAGACTCACCCGTACATAACGGAATCTATTTCCTATAAGATACACGCATAGATGATGTAATGTACATAACACAAATAATTTATGTGTTCGGTGTTGAGCCCGAACCTAAACTTAGAAAAGATAATAACTGGTCACAAAGTCGCACAAGTGAAGCACCCGGTAAGGATCATACTCACTATACGCACAAAATTGTCTGCGAGATGAGTTAACTATTTATCACATTATGATTCTCATCTTCAAATATTGCACACTCTTTTAGGATCAAAATTACTTTATAACATTATAGTAAGCACCTCGTGTGTATTTGGGCCAGACTCTCTCTCTCTCTCTCTCTCTCTCTCTCTCTCTCTCTCTCTCTCTCTCTCTCTCTCTCGTTGGGTTTTGAAAAACAGTTGAAAGAATTTAAAGCGTAAAAAATGGAAGAGAATGGTACCTGCCAAATACTTCCCAAGTCAGCCCGACAGACAAACAGACAGACAGGGGCGGGGGTGATAGTTAGGGAGGAACATTCTAGAATGCTGTTTGAATAGGGAAGCTAAGCGAGTCTTAAAAATAGATTGGAGAATCCTGGCAAAATGTTTTGTTTACATAAAGTCAAATGAACGATGAGAAACTCCGTTCTGCTGGCGAAGAAAGAACTCAATGGAATTGGCAATACAATTCTTTCTTTACTTACTGTTTTTTTTTTTTTTTTTTTTCCTTTCAATTTTTCTTCTTTCATTCATTTGTGGTTGTTTCTTTCTTTCTTTCTCTCTTTCTCTTCTTTTCCCTGAAATCTCTCTTTTTTATTTGTCCGACATTTTTCCTTTTCCTATACTGTTTATCTTTTTTTTTTCCTCTTACATACCTTCTTTCTCTGTTTCGTTTTCTTTCTCTTAAAGTTTATTTTCTAACTTTAATATTCTCTCTCTCTCTCTCTCTCTCTCTCTCTCTCTCTCTCTCTCTCTCTCTCTCTCTATCTATCTATCTATCTATCTATCTCTGTCTTTAATCTTCATTTTCTATTTTTTCATATCCTCTTTTCTTTGCTTATTTACTAATCCCTATCTTTTTATAGAATTTATTTTTACATTCCTTTTTTTCGTTTTTTTTTTTTTTCCATTTAATTTTTACATTCCGCTTTTATTTTCTGTTTTCTCTTTTCTTTACTTTTTCGTTATTTTTTTTTGTTCCTTCCTTTCTTTTTTTCTTATTGTATTTCTTTCCTTCTTTCTTTCTTTCCTTCTTTCTTTCTTTCTTTCTTTCTTTCTTTCTTTCACAACACCTTTTATTTTATTTTACTCTGCTCCTAACATTTCTTTCTTTCTTTCTTTCTTTCTTTTTCTTTTTCTTTTTCCATTTTTAATATTCTCTCCACTCTCTTTCTCTTCCTCTCTCTCTATTACGCCCCACCAATTCTGTTTTGCTAACTACAGATGTCTCTTCATATTATATATTTGTGATTAGCTTAGAACCCATAAAAATGACGGAATTATTTACATATGGATCAGAAGGGAGTATCTGCGCACTTTGTGTAAATTATAACGCACAAAAATATATGTACTGCTATTTACTGCCTTATAAATATGATATTTTACAAGTATTTCCTAAGTTAGCCCAACACAGAAGGTAAGACCCCCCCTAATGAGTGTCCTGGATATGACACTAAACAATCTGATGGAGAGGTTCCAGTGATGCGGGAGCTTTGGAGAATGCGGAGCACCCCTTCATTGCCATTGCTCCCAGGTCCACTCTGGCCCGGCGTGGTAGCACCTGATAGGGCCCTATCTAAGGGTTAAGTAGAACTATCGGCATACTTATGCTAAACTGAATTATTTGACTAAACTGAATAGCTTTAAATAGAAATGTTTTTGACAATTAAACCGTACTTACATTTAAGATGCGTACTTATGCTAAACTGAATTGTTTGAAATGGAACTGTTTTTTGACATTGGAACTGTACTTGCACAAAACTGAATAATTTAATATAGAACTGTTTTGACATTTAACTGTGTGTAAACAAAATCTGTACTTAAACTAAATTGAATTAACTGAATTAGTACTGTTTGATTAAACTCAATAGCTTGAAATAGAAATGTTTTTTCGCAATTAACGTGTACTTACATTCAAACTGCGTACTTATGCTATACTGAATTATTTGAAATAGAACTATTTTCATAAAAATGGATTTGGCGTTAAATAACCTGCAAAGGTTGATATGCCATAAAAACCCAACCAACCACCAACCAACCATCATTCTTCATAATATTTTTCATCGTTATTTCACTGTTGGCGGATTTTTCTCACCAGCTTTAGCTGTTTTTTTTTTTTTTTTTTTTTTTTAAGTCTGACTAAGAGTAAATCTCCTCAGATCTCAGGACTCTTCTCAATATGCTACCTGATTCTAACAGTGCTGTGACTTGGAAGGTCTCGATTCTTTCTCTGATCTCCAGTTTCTCCAGTCATTTTTCCAGGCCTTTGAGGACTGTTCAAAGGGCTTCATCTACCACTGGCATCACAGTCACCCTCATGTTCCCCATCTGTTTCAGCTCTATTATTATTATTAATATTAATTATAATATTATTATTCACTTGTTTATTTTTTGAGATCAAGTGATACCAAGTAACTTCACTATTTCAGCACTCTCCGCAGTATCTTGTTTGGTTTTACTTATCTTGCAATCTTTATGGTCTAAATTACTGAAATTCTTTCATATTCATACCCGGTGTCTGGTAACTTTTGCTGCGTCCTGCGCTTCCGTTGAGATTGCTGGTGACTGTGAGGTTATGTTATCAGGCTGCCGTAAAGTTAACCGGGTTTCGATCCCAGCTTGTAGCATCTCGCGTATCTAGCCACACTGATGAGTTGTGATACAACGAAACAGTATTTCTGTGTATGACTTTATATATATTAGGTGCTTGACAAAGAAAGTTCAATGACCGGGACTCCTTGAAAAAAAAAGGAAGGGCTTTGAGCAAGCCTCAAATGCTCTTTAGTTTTTATACTTTTAAAATCAAGTGATATGAACCTAAGTTTATTTTTCACTTTACTAATACGCACATTTTTTAATGGAAATCTCAGACGCACACCAACTCGCCGTCCGAACAATAAAAATACGAATAAATAAAAAATAATAATTACTTAATTTTCTATCAGATCTTCCGAAATGTTGAATTTTTTAAATTGCTTATTTTATTTTTCTAAAAGAAAAATATCAGGGATATTTCTAATGTTTCTAGATATGAACACTGAACTCTCTATTCTTCTAAATACGAACACTAGACTCTCCAGGCCTCTAAACACTGAACTCTGAACTCTTTATCGATTGACCTCATTACTCCTTTAAAGACCTAATAACAAATATAGTTATTCTCTCTTTGAAATGGTTATTTTCTATGAGGAGAACCTGGAGAGGATCAAATTCACTATTATTGCAATAACCTACGTGCTTCTCAACGGTAAAACCCTTTCTCTTTCTGTTAGAATTGTATTTGCTAAATATCTGACTCACAGACTTGAAATTACTTACTGTACCAACCGTAGCTACATGATCTGCGACGTGACTTCTAAATGAACTCAATTGTTTTTTACTGCGGTGATCAAATGCATAACTTATATAATCATCTGCTTATCTTTTTCAATTATCAAATAAAACGAGGTGCCCATGGTGTAATGGTTATCGTCGTAGGAAATGGACACGGCGACACGAGTTCAAATCCTGGACGAGACTGATTGCATTTCACATAGCACTAATACCCTTGGGAAAGGTATGAATCTAATTATTCTCCCTCTAGCTATGGGTAAATAGTAGGACAGACTGGTTTCTTCAGCCTTGATGAGGCAACTAGTCTAGGAGAAGGAAAACTCTGAATTGAAACCTGTTAAACTCCGCTTAAAAATTGACCTCGTGTCGTATCCTGCCCGAGCGGAGGAGTTGATAAATAGGATCAAATAAAACGATAGATATCGAGATTTCCTCGTGGTGTAATGGCTAAAGCCCTGCACTGCGGAATCGTTCACTTTCGGACAAATACCCTTGGGAAAGGTATGAACCCCCTTATCGTCCCAGCAATGGGTTAAATAGTACCACTACAGTTCTTCTGGAAGGATAGATTTGGCATTAAATAGCCGAAAAAGGTTGATATGCCACTAAACAAACCATAGATATCGACTGATAATGTTTTAGGGACTTTTTATAACTTATTTTTTCTTAACTGTGACAATTTCTATTCGGAATTATCTCCAGCCGATTTTGTTGAGGATGCGAAGAAGCAATTTATCCAAATAGCTTTTATTGAATTCTCATTTCAAATAACCATTAGCTAAAACTTCGTCCATTTCTGTTCCCAGCTATGGGTTAAATAGTAGCACAACTGACCATCTACAAAGATGGATTTGGCATTAATTAACCCACAATGGGTGATATGCCATTAAACAAAGAAACCAAACTATTTTCGTTATTATTCATGAATTTAAAAAATCATTCCATTGAAAGTCTTGAAAGAAACGCACAAATAGATCCACACAAAGTCATCACCTTTGCAACTTGATGCAAAAATCAGCTTTTAGGCTCGAAATACAGTGTAGTATCTGTTCATTTCCTTCTTCCACGTTCTTAACATGATTCGAGACGTGGCAAAAACAGTGGTCCTGCGAACAGTGACTATTATGGGGTCAAATCCATAGGTACGCTCATGGAGGGATCCCACTCATCAAAATGACCATGGACCGCATACTGCACTCAAAGTGTTGTGATGCTACATTCACCTTTGATGTTTTCAGAGGAGAAACACCAGTTTATAGCGTAAAACCGAATATATTTTGAAATACGAAAGTTAAGAGTTGTTCGTTTAAAATTTTTTTTAATTCATCGACTCATCTAATTCTTCAGGAGGGACCTTAGCCTGTAATAAGTCGATGCTTTTGAAGTCAGTGACATTAAAGAAGGGTTTATGCAAAATTTCCCGATCAGATAGCTTACTTCATCTCTCTATCTCTTTATTCATCTATCGATATTAAACAGGTATTTGCCTCCGATCTCCACCTCTCAGGGAAGCCGGATGTAATATGATTTTAAATCTAATGCAAGGACCCTTCAGAAGGGTGATGACAAAAAGTTTCCAGCTGTATTGGCACCCCCCTTTAAAAATAAAAATTAACAACAGCGCAATTATTTTACCGAAAGATAACATATGGATTGGGAATGAATTGCTTTATCTTTACATACAGGTGAAATATATATATATATATATATATATATATATATATATATATATATATATATATATATATATATTGTGTATATATATATATATATATATATATATATATATATATAAGTAAATATATATTAGATTTTATAAGTATTTAATAGCATGGAAGTTTGTCTGCGACCTTAGGTTTCATGATGTTTTATAAATGACAATTATCAGGTAGATAACGAAAGATAATATGTTTACTTATTATTATTATAAAATAACTCTATCACGGATTTTGAGCACTCTCCAAATTATATCGCATTTGGTTCACTACAGACCGACAAAGTGAACTAGTGACAACCAACACTGTTACAATATATATATATTGTAGACTGAAAGTTAGGAAGCGTCAATTCGATCTTAGGCAGAACACGTAAATTCACAAGTGCCAGTACATATATAACTAATCCTGTCATTTTTACGCATGTTTAATAATAATAAAGTTTATAAGCTATAACGGATTTGAATGAATCGAACTCACAAACAACTAATCACTCCCCTCGCTTGATAATCACTACATCACGTGAAATGCAGACCTTACATGATAGCGACACAATTTTAACTGACAAAGCACAAACCCACTTAAAAATACTTCTCGGGCTCAGAGTGAAAAGACTCAGATATATTGCTCTTGAACAAACATTTTTCCAACATTCTCTTTTTCTTTTTTTTTTTTTCAAGCAGACAAAGCGATTTTTTAATAACCCAACTCCTTTTTTTCCAAATTTCTTTCCTTATTTCTTCACTTGAGGTATAATTTTAGATTGAGAGGGACTTTTTAAAAATATCTTAAACTATTCAACAGTCAGGGTATTTTATTCTCTATGCTTTAAAATAGGGTTAAGGAATTGCTTACTCTTGGCCACAAACCGTTATTCGTTAATGTCATATAAACCTTCATGTGTTATTTATTGCCAAAAGCATCCTTATAGAAGAACAAAGGTGATACCATTCAACCTATAACAGCAGGAATAAGGGGCCTCATGCCTTTCTCAATGATATTAGTTTACAAGTGAACGTAGTAACGTGATTGGAGTTCGAACTCGCTTACTATAATGTCTCAGTCCATCTCTTTAGTCCCAACGCCATGGTAACTTCTTCCCCACGACCAACAGAGATCGAATAGTCTCAGCCCAAAAAGTGGGAAAGTAATGTGGTTCGACGACTAAAGAGTTGGCGGGGGATTTTTATTTTATATTTGATCATTAATGGATCATTCAACAAAATCATTTAGATTGTTCGTCACTTGATTCGAGAAAAACACAAGAAGCTGGACTTCTTACAAAAAAAAACAACATACATATATATATATATAATTACAAAACTTTTGTTCTTATCAAGGAACATCTACTTTTCCCAAATGAAAAAAGTCAACAGAAATTAAACCAATATTTTGTTTTTTGATTTCCATTCAAATTCTGATTATTATTATTATTATTATTATTATTATTATTATTATTATTATCGAGTTTTTCACACCAGAATTAACTGATGGTCTTTCACTGGAGTCTGAGAGACAGCAAGTCTCTTCAAGTCTTCAAGACTCTTCTGAGTATTCTTGTCGATCTTAATAATTCAGTGGTCTAGATGATCTCAATTCTTCCTCTGATTGCCAATTCCTCCAGTCTTTTTGCCAAGACTTTGGTGACCGTTCCAAGCACATCAACTACAATTGGTATAACCGTCACCCGCATATTCTAAAAATTACCTTTATTATTATTATTATTGTTATCGTCAAGAGTATACCACTATGGCAGACGGAGGAGAATGCAGATTAATCAAAGAAAAGGCTCTGTAATTAGACTTAGTACTATAATCCTAAAACAGACATTTTTTGTCGATTAATATATGATTAATTCGATATTATTTGTAAACCGGTGGCTGAATCTAACTGGAAGTTCCTTTATTCTCTGAGCAGGCTATGGGTAATGCCGTAACAAAAAATGCGATACGATGTGCCACCTTTACTGTAAAAAAAACGCACAAACATACAGCTTGATTGATACTGGAAATTATTGTCATTTACAATATCAATTTCACACATCAAGAAAAACTGGAAATCAAAAAATCAGATTTTTTTTTACGTTTTTTTAAACTTTTTTAAAAACTTTTTTTTACTTTGTTTTTTATTGTCGTCTGTTTTATTCATTTTGTTTGTCTTCTTTTGACTCTCAGTAGGATTTTTTCTTTTCTTTTTTTCTTCCACTAAAATTTATACGACATAAGATTGGCTGTGTAAAAAACTAATCGATCACAATGAGTTTGATTAGTTTTGAACCGATATTATTTTGCTATGGTTCGGTGATTGTAAAAAAAAAAAAATAACGAATAAATAAACGCTATCGACGACCGGAATTTTACAACTTCGAATATCCTCATTACCTCACTTTTTGTACACTCTTTTTCGATCCAAACTTATTTATGGTCATGTGACGACATGTAATAGAAATCTTAATCTGTTGTCGCTTATATATCCAATGTAAAAGAAACAACGCCAATGCGATTATTTATAATGTTTATAAGATAGTTGGGGCCAGCCTGCCTCGTTAATTTAAAATAGTTCTGTATTTTTCAAGTCCTTAAAAAGCGAGAGTTTTCACTTGGAAAACCGACGCAATACAATCTTCGTTCTTTATTTCTCTATTCGGCTTAACATTGTACGAAGCTAAGCTTTTTAAATTATGGCAGATAGAGACATATTGATTGAATATAGTGATTTTTTTAAAGTGTAATCGGAGGAGGATATAAAAAAAAGACCGGGTTCGTCAGCGTTTTATTTGTTATTTCTCTTGCTTTTTTTTTAAAAGCTTCAAGGAAACAAGTCGACTTCTTCAGGATTGGTTTTTAGGAGTCTAAAAAAAGAAGCATATATTTTCCGTTGACAGACAAAAGATTCGTGTCGAAAGCTACTGTGATAGTTAACGAGCGAAAGCCTGGCCAAAAAAAAAAGGTGAAAAGACTTGTGACGAGAGATTAGAAGACTGTGTAGTGCCCTGAGGATGGCGGGGTAACGAGAAATCCTGGTGATTAAAAAAAAAAGTCAGTATAATCTCCGATTACAAAAATTATTGAACATTGTATTGATTTCTGAGAAACTGACGCTGAAGAACAAATACAGGAATTGTTAATGTTTATTTTTGTATACATAATTTAAAAAGTATTATTATAAATTGTATATTATGAAGCAAAAAATATATTTCTGTACTAATGAATGATCATAAAATCAGTAGATTTTACAAAAATAAATGTGTTTGTTTTTTTTAAATTTTATTCTCTCTCTCCCTCTCTCTCTCTCTCTCTATATATATATATAAAGTAAAATTGGCGACCGAAATCGACCGTTTCAATATCTTCTCCACCGAAGTGTTGGGGAGAGTGCTACTCCATTCTCTGAATTGTTCCACTTTACCCTTGATCCTTACCTTATAATGCTGATTGTTAAGCAAGGCGGCATCAAGTACCATTTTTGAGTCTTTGGTATAACTCAACATAGGATTGAACCCGAGCCTCTCGGGCCATTGGTGAACACTCTAACCATTAGACCTATATATATATATATATGTACACACATATATATATATATATATATATATATAATTGAAAGAAAAACTCAACAGACTGCCATTTGGCGATTTCAAATTTATTTCAGCTGCCCAATGGATAAGAGCAACCAACTTATTCAGAGAACCATTAGATGAACACCTTTGTTGGTGTAACGGTTAGCAAGCTTCCCTATCAAACCTAAACAAGTGAGTTCAAGTCTCATTGGGTGCCCTATTCATTCGGCCTTATGCCACATCGAAGCAAAGAGCTTCGTAAATTACCATTCAGATAGCCCTTAGATAGTGGAAAGAAAACAAATTGTAAAAGCATTCTTACAATAGATTCTTTACTCGTTAACAAAAAAAGGAAATATCTAAACAATTCAAGAGGAGATAGAAACAAAAAGACTTGGCCTTTTTTTTTTTTTTTTTACATATCTTTGAAATCTCCAAAGTCGACATTCCATTGCTAGATGACTTTGTTATTTTCTATTTTTTAGCAGTTGTTAGATCCTCCACTTTACCAATTTCTCATCATATATCATGGACAAAATTAAAAAATAATCTTTATTAGATTTCAGAGGTTTTAACCTGATAATTTGATTTGCATACTAACTATAGTCATTCAGTGTTTGTAAATACTAAAATAATTAAAAAAGCTAACCATTAAAAATGGCAGAAAATTTACTTAAATATTTAACTAAGGAAGAGAACAAGTAAGTTGGCCGACCGCAGTCAAGGACAACCCAAAGGCATCCTTTTCATTTGCTGCAACACCGAGGTATAGAGGAGGGCGCTACACTTTTCCCTAGATTGCTCCTCTCAACTCTTGATCCGTACCTTATAATGCTAAGTGTTAAGCAAGGCGGCATAAAGTACTATTTTATGGGTCTTTGGTATGACTCGACTTGAGATTGAACCGCGGTCTCTCGAGACAATGCCAAACAGTCTACTCACTAAGAATGAGCCGGTATCTAGACCAATGGACGAGATTAAATTTGACAAATATTGGTTCGGCACTTCTCTGAAAATATATACATACATGGGTGAGTCAGTTGCAATATTTATATACGAATAGGTTTCCAGAATAAACCTCAGGAACTTGAGGAAATCGAACTAATGCCACGTTCAGTATACACCCAGGACCTGCGTCCCACAGATTATAACATGTTCCGATCCATGACTCTCTTCCGGCACTCGTAACACTTCGACAACCATGTAACTTCAGTGAAACAGTTCTTCGCCTCGAAGGATAAGAACTGGTACCATCATGGTATCAGAGGTCTGGCAGAAAGGTAGCTTCAGACAGAGCAACACTATTGCCTCTATTTGGAATTCTAAACTGCTCTTGTAGTAACTTGAAAGAATAAAGTAAATAAGTTACAAGAATATTGCAAAACTTTTGACTCACCCAACTAATAATGTTCGTCTAACGATTTAATGATGACAATTATCTGAACTGAAATTTAGCCAATGAACTATATAGATATTTACCAACCCCTCCGCTCGGGCAGGATATGACACAAGGTCAATTTTTTAGCGGAGTTTAATAGGTTTGAATTCAGAGTTTTCCTTCTCCTAGACTAGTTGACTCACCAAGGCTGAAGAAAACAGTCTGTCCTACTATTTACCCAGAGCTGGAGGGAGAATAATTGGATTCATACCTTTCCCAAGGGTATTAGTGCTATGTGAAATGCAATCAGTCTCGTTCAGGATTTGAACTCGTGTCACCGTGTCCATTTTCTATGACGATAACCATTACACCATGGGCACCTCCTACACCACTGGCCCCTCGGGCAATGAACTATATATATACATATATATAGTTTGCTATTATTATAAATAAATATTGCTCAATATCAGTGATAGAGCACATCTCTGAATTAATATAGCGTAGACACAGAGTTAATGGCGTTTGGTGACTGTCATTTACTCCTCTAATGATCATCGGACCAAGCGTTTGGTCCGATGATCGCATACGTGAAACACTGACAGATACTAAGCGCCGTAGACTCCGTGTCTACGTTATCTAAAGTTACTTAAATATATATATATATCTTGAAGAGAAAACCAAAGACCGGTTAATTTAGGATTATAAATTTATTTCCATCCTGTTTTTCCGTTTCTGGTGTAAACCAAAAACACGAAGAAAAATATAACAGGACTCCTTCAGATTCAATGGATAAATAAAACAGAATAGACACATGGGGTGGTGGGGGAGGGGGAAAAGATTAAGGAGTTACCTTCTCGTTTTATTGAATTTCTGTTTTTTACCTATTTATTTTATTTTCAAATTTCTTCCGTCAGAAATTCAATAAAACGAGGAAGTAACTCCTTAATCTCTTCCCCTTCCCCCTCCACCCCAAGTGTTTATTCTGTTTTATTTATCAATTGGATCTGAAGAAGTCCTGTTATATTTTTCTTCGTGTTTTTGGTTCACACCAGAAACGGAAAAACAGGATGGAAATAAATTTATAATCCTAAATTAACCGGTCTTTGGTTTTTTCTTCAAGAAATATTGCTCTGTAAAAAAATTACATTGAGCTCTCCACCAGGAAAATTTAAATGTTCAGCTCCTGAATGATTTTCTTGTCCTGAAGGAATTACTCCCAACTCTGGTTTAACTGGACTTAATAATACTATATATATATATATATATAAGTAAGATACGAAGTTGAAAAGGATCAGACAGATATATAGTAAAAAGAAGAAACGGAAAGAAAAATATATAAATGGATGAGAAAATTTTTTATAAAATTAGTCTATGTTCACCAACGCGTTTCGACCTGTAATAGAAATATTCCAAGATATGAAATAATGAAAATTTAATGTGGAAGGTATATCTGGAGAAAATATTATAGATTATCATCAGTGTGGGAATTTTGAATCTAAAATGATGGTTTAACGATACATTGACTCCATCTGTTCACAATATTTTCCCCTTTCTTTACGCGATTTATTTTTTCTTAATTTTCCCCTTTTCCTCTTATTTCTTCTTTTTTCTCTTTTATTTCTTCTTTCTTTCCTTCTCTGCCAATACAAACCGACTTTTCATACGTTGTGTTTTTTCTATAACCTTTGAAAAAGTTTACATTTCATGACGTAATCTGTTTTTCAAATATTTTCTGTATCGTTAAACCATCATTTTAGATTCAAAATTCCCACACTGATGATAATCTATATTTTCTTTAGATATATCTCTAGATATTATACAATTTTTCTCATCCCTTTATATGTATTTTTTTTCTGTTCTCTTCTTTTTACAACTTATACATATATATATATATATATATATAATCTGCACTAATGGAAGCAGCCAACTTTTTTCCCTGCAGCGATGGCTATGTCATTGTTAGGCAAATGTTATGCACGCAGTCTATCTTTCATCGAGCCTTTTCACCGTGGTGTAATGGTCATCGTCGTTGGAAATGGACACGGCGACACGAGTTCAAAATCCTGGACGAGGCTGATTGCATTTCACATAGCACTAATACCCTTGGGAAAGTTATGAATCCAATTATTCTCCCTCCAACTATGGGTAAATAGTAGGACAGACTGTTTTCTTCAGCCTTGGTGAGTCAACTAGTCTAGGAGAAGGAAAACTCTGAATTCAAACCTGTTAAACTCCGCTTAAAAAAACTGACCTTATGTAATATCCTGCCCGAGTGGAGGGGGTGGTAAATAGAATCGGACCTATTCACGCTGATTAGCTGATCAAGGCACTTTTTATTTAGTGGGTTTATACTTGGGAAAGGTATTAATCCAATTATTCTCCCTCAAGCTATGGGTAAATAGTAGGGCAGACTGGCTTCTTCAGCCTTGGTGAGGTCACTGGTCTAGGAGAAGGAAAACTCTGAATTCAAACCTATTAAACTCCGCTTAAAAATTGACCTCGTGTCATATCCTACCCGAGCGGAGGTGTTGGTAAATATGTATGTATACTTGTGATGAACGCGGCTTGTTACTTCCATTGCTATCACCATTTCAGAAATGGTTTGCGCACTGCCTAACTGTACTCACATCCACCATTTGATTTCGGCGTAAACGTTCAGCAAGTGTCGGTGAATATCGATGTTTACTTTTTTCCGTTTGGAGAAATTCAGTTATACATGTCTGCTTTGCACTCACTATGCACTAAAATGCAGCAGCTATCCAAGCAAAAAAACATATTAGTTATTGGCGATAATATTCAGCTTCGACAATCATATCACCAACTTCCGCCTTTGCCATCATGGATTACCATAATCAAATATACAGGCAATGATTCTGTTTAAAAAACTAACCTTCCGTCAAATCATGCTCGCTCTGGGGAGTTAAATAAATATATAGCTACGGTTATCCTTAACTACTGGGTGATTTTGATGGCATGTCAACCCGTCTGGGTTTATTTTATCCTGCAAGGTAATGGATTCGCGTTCATTGTACGAATATATTTACATTTTTGTGTAGATGCTTCTCAAGTTATATTGCATCAAGTATTCCCCTCCAATACAAATAATTTGCACATTGTTATATGGTTTCAAATAACTAATAATAATCCCGAGTAAGCAACACGGCTTTAAGTAACTATTCCTAATACAAGTAAATTACATTTATATATAAAGTATTCCTATCTAATACAAATAGTACACTCAGTTATAAAGTTTCAAGTATTCCTAGCTTATACAAATAATTCGCACTGCCATTGACAGGTCATCAATCATATGGAAACCCGATCTCTCTGATTGAATATATAGGGATTTCTTCAAAGTGGTGGCTGCGTCAATACTACTGTATGGATGCACCATCTGAACTCTAAAGAAACGCATGGAGAAAAAGCTCGATAGGAATAACAGAAGACTGCTACGTGTAGTGTTGAACAAATTCTGGAAGCAACACCTCACAAAACAACTATAAGGCCACTTACCTCTCCTCTCACAAGCCATCCACGTAAGATGAACAAGACATACGGGACACTGCTAGAGAAGTAAGGACGAACTTATAAGTGACGTTCTCTTCTGAACTCTTATATATGGACACGATAGTGTTGGCTGAACAGCAAGGACTTACATACATCAGTTCTTTGTGGACACTGGATGAAATCTAAAAGACCTACCTGAAGCGATTGACGATAGGGATGGATGGTAAAATAGAGTTTGGCAAATCTACGCTGTCTGCGTGACTTGATAAAGATGAGATCGAAATAATTACTTGAAATCATATCACCATCATCATCTTATGATTTCAAGTAATTATTTCTATTTAATAATTTGCTTGCACATAGATGGTTCAAAGTAGTAATTTACTTAGCTTTTTTGCTTAGATGAGGCACAAGGCCATATGGTTTAAAATAAGTAATAATAATCCTTTTAAGAGATTATAGCGTCAAGTAACTATTCTTATAATCAATTTATAATTATATGGCATCAATATTCCCACTGAATAGGAACGATTTTCAAACGGATCTATTTGGCCTATACATGAGACCCTAACAGAAACTACCACTCCGGGTCAGAGTGGACCTGGGAGTTATGACGATGAAGCAAGTGATTGTATGTAATGGTCTACGAATTTAGACTGTTTTGGTGTGTGGGTGTTAATTGAAAAAAAATTACTGATCTTCCGGGTTGTTCTTACATATTTTTGGGAAGTAAGTAAAAGCAAGCAGAGTTATATATATATATATATATATATATATATATATATATATATATATATATATATATATGTATATATATATATAAAACTCTGCTTGCTTTTTTTTCTTATATATATATATATATATATATATGACGTTAACCGAATGCTATGGTAATTTTAACAGCGGTCGCGGACTGAATTTATTGTAGATATTTGCTCTACCCTTTCTGAGAAAGTTTGATGCAAACAGCAGTTAAGTAACTATTTCTGTTGAAACCAAATGTTAGAGGAGGTATTTTTCTACGTTGGTTAAATTCCGCACACTTTTGGGTGGCTTCTCATATGAGGTGAGGTAAATAGACAATTATATTTTTGTATTTATGATATAAAGAATCACAATGTGTTTTTGTTTAGTAGAAGATACCGTACACACATTCACACAGACACACATGCACACACGAGGTGCGATTAATGAAACGGTTATCGCCTTTAGAAATGGAATAGATGACTCAAAATCAAGCCCTGACGGAGGCTGTTTGTATTTCCGCTTGGGAAAGTCATGGCTCCTTCTGTTCTCTTTTTTCCTTACTAGGGGTTAATAGAAGTGCAGACCTTCATTTTTAAGGTTTTATTAGGCAACCAGTCTAAGAGAATGAAAACTCTGAAGTCAAACTAGCGATATTCCACTTAAGAACTAATCTTGTGTCACATCCTATGCGGAAAAAGATAGAAACACACACACACACACACACACACATACACACACTCACACACACACACACACACACACTCACACACACACACACTCACACACACACACACACTCACACGCACACTCACACACACTCACACTCTCACACACACACTCACACACACACACACACACACTCACACACACACACACATACACTCACACACATATATATACGTGTGTATGTGTGTGTAGATTTGTATGTATATGTGTAATTTTCTATGTGTTTAAATGTTTATTTATATGTGTATTTGTGTGTGTGTGTGTGCGTGTGTGTGTGTGTGTGTGTGTGTGTGTGTTTGCATGTGTGCATACGCACGTGTGTGTATTTTTGAGTGTGCGTTGGGGCATGTGTGTGTGTTTGTGTGTGTTTGTATTTGTTTGCGCGTGTGTTTTTGTGTGTGTGCTTATATATTTCTAAGTGTATGTGATTGCGACGTGTGTGTATGTGTGTTATTGAATATCTACGCGTATTTGTGTTTGTGTGTTTTTTTTTATTTGTATATGCGCATGTGCGTGGTTGTTTGTGCATTTGTGTGTGTTTGTATGCGTGTGTTTATTTGTATGTGTGTGTATGTTTTTGTGTCAACGTGTTTGTGTTTGTGTGAGTGTATGTATGTATGTATGTATGTATTCATGTATGTGTTTGCGTGGCTGTTTGTATGTGTGTGTACGTGTCTTCATATATGTGTGTGTCTGTGTGTCTGTGTGCATTTGCGTGAGCGTATGTGTGTGTGTGTGTGTGTGCGCGCGCGCACTAACAGAAAATAATATTGAAACACCCTGAAAGACGATTCATGGGACACATACTGTTGATATACTGCACTTCTTCTGTACCTGGTCAGCTGGGGAATACTTCGACTGCATCTCTGCAGAGGGGTAAACTCCTCGCGATGAGTTTCCAGTATATGCCCTTAAACCATCCGATGGCAAGGTTCAAGTCCTAGAGTTTAGAGGAATATGGAGTACCTCTTCATTGCCATTGCTCTTAGGACCACTCTGACCCGGAGTGATAGCGCTTGACAGTGTCCTATCAATAGATCACAGAGAACTATTTGACATTTAAACTGTGTGCCGACGAATTATTTAAAGCTAAATTGAATTGTTAGAAATAGAACTGTTTGATCATTTAACTGTTTGTAAACCAATAACTATCTCATTGAATTGTTAGTGATACATAGCAATACTTGGAACCATTTAACTGTGTGCCGACGAATTACTTAAAGCTAAATTGAATTGTTAGAAATAGAACTGTTTGATCATTTAACTGTTTGTAAACCAATAACTATCTCATTGAATTGTTAGTGATAAATAACAATACTTGAAACCATTTAACTGTGTGAAAAACGAATGAGAAATGTTGAATAGAATAATTGGTGTTAAATAGCAATACTTGATTGAAACCATTTAACTTTATGCAAAATAATTAATAGTAAATAGAAGAATTTGTATTAGATAAAAAAATACTTGAAACCATCTAATTGTGAGCAAAAATGAGCTTAGGTGTGTTTAAAATTATTATCAATAAAATGTGTTTGCCAATCATATTTAGTATATATAATTATAAACAAGATTTGTCATTAAATAACCCACATTGGTTGATATTGTTGTATATTGACCTCCGACCCGGCCGGGCTGTCAAAATAGGAAATGCACCAGTGTAAATAACAGGTGCATCCGGTCGAAGAATATCAGAATATAACATTGACCGTGGACGGGTTGAATGAGTGCGATTTGTGACGCCCACAAGAAGAAGGTGGACGTTGAACAATTATATAACTCGGTGCACAAGAAGTTCAATCAGTTGGAGATAAGGTGCAGTAAAGCAAACCAGCACCCAGAGAGGCTGAGCCCACAGGCCGCAACTTGATCAGCCCAGGAGAACGGGAAAGAAACGCTGTTGTGGCCATAGGAGTGAGGGTTAATATGTTGCAGTTCTGTTCGGTCTCCAACTCCCTCTCACAGCAAAACCTTTAGTAACCCTTTCGAACCCTTTTAAATAAAGTGAGAGGTATTTTTTTCGAAAGAACAGTGTCGCTCGTCTTTATTGTGTCGTCGTTATGATTTTGCATGCCAATGTGTATGTATAGTGGTCATGGCTATACTACAATATGCCATAAAACCCAACCGAACCAAAGCAAACATATTTCTTGAGGATAATGTGTATGTATACGTGTGTGTGTGTGTGTGTTTGTATGTACGTGCGTGTTTGTATGTGTCTATGTATGCGTTTGTGTGTGTGTTTGTGTGTACGTGTGTTTGTATGTACGTGTGTGTTTGTATGTGTTTGTGTATGCGTTTGTGTGTATTTTTGTGTATGTGTGTGTGTGTGTGTGTTTGAGTGTACTTACTGATGTTCAAACTGCAACACCCCCATTTTGAATGGGATTCTTTATATGCTTGAGGTCAAAGTACTTTTAATCCGTCTCTTATATGGGAAGCCTTTGATCTGTAAAGACTAATTTATTTTCTGTCTATATATTCAATGTACTCTATAAAGGAAACCCCTATTTATTTTAATTAATATACACGAAGCACAATAACACTAATTGATAGAGTAAGTTTTCAGCTTTTAAAAAATTTTTATTCTCACACATCGTGGTCATCATAAAGTTTCTCACCTTTTGACTTTATCTTTCAAAAGTTTTAAATTCTCCTCATCCAATTCTGCTGGGTCATGACCATTGACTCCACTACCCTGTCAAAGAGATATAAAAGCAACGTGCACGCAGTGCAATCCCACTAAAAATCGGGGGTGGGGGGTCCTGGGTATGACACTTAACTGCATCTGATGATGAAGCTCCTGTTCTGAATCTCTGAAGAGTGTGGAGTACTCCTTCACTGCCATTACTCCCAAGTCCACTCTGAACCAGAATGGTAATATTGGTCAAATAGATCTATTTGAAAATTATTTGCATTAAATTAGAATACTTGATACCATATAACTGTGTGCAAATTATTTGTATTAAGAATAATTGCTTGAAGCTACAATTGTTTACTAAGGATTATTACTAGTTACAAGTACTTTCACCTCATAGCAGTATCAGCTTTCTATCCAGAACAACACCATTCCCATGTAACATAAAATGAGCACGTAAAGTTCTCTGTATACCAATTATAGACTCTCCAGTCTTGAAAAACCTTTCAACAGCAAACACGCGGTGTGCAGCGGTCCTAGCCATTAAACTGATCGTACTGAAAAAACAGATGATACAATAACTAAATGAATCTACCATATCTACTTGTCTACATTCATTTGCATCGCACAGGTGACAGTTTAAAACATTGAAGGTATTTCTGCTGCACTCTCTAATAGCAACATTAATGAAAAGCATTCTAACAAAAAAAAAAACGTCAACAGTGGATACTCATTACAAACAAAAGAGGGCTGGCTAGTGTACTGTTGAGCCCCTTCAAACACCATTTACATTGAAAAGTCTAAAAACTCATCAATTCTGAAATTAACGATAAATGCCACTTTCGTGTTACATGTATTGAAAATGTCTTCTTTATGTACACAAATAGTGAAAGGAAAATTTCTTAACCTACTTGAATATTATGAACATCTCAAAAGTTGATCATGAAAAATCAACACAGTCTATGGCATCTGTAGATACTTTAATGTATATATATATATATATATATATATATCATGCCGTGCCGTCAGCACATATATCCCAGACCATGTCTCTCCACTTCTCCCTATCGTTCATCGCCTCTGGCAGGTCTTTAAAAATATTGACAACATCCTTAGGAAAAACCAAAATGGCTTCCGAAGAAATAGATCCATGACCTCACAAATATTGATCATCCGTAGAATCCTTGAATGCGTACAGGCAAAAAACCTACAGGCGACATTACTATTTGTCGACTTTACCCAGGCTTTCGATTCCATTCACAGAGGGAAGATGGAACAAATCCTACTAGCATACGGCCTACCAAAAGAGACCGTAGTAGCAATAACGATTCACTATAGAAACACCAAAGTGAAAGTACGTTCACCTGATGGACACACAGAATACTTCGACATTGTAGAAGGAATACTACAAGGGACACGCTAGCTCCATACCTCTTTATCATCTGTGTAGACTACGTGCTTAGAACACACACACACACACACACACACACACACACACACACATATATATATATATATATATATATATATATATATATATATATATATATATACCAGCTCAGCTGCACAACCAGGATGCAACACAAGGTTAATTTTTATGTGAAATTTAACAGGTTTGAATTTTCCTTCAGAGTGCCATACCAATGTTAAGACCCCAATCTGCACCATTATTTACCCATTGTTAGAGGGAGAATAATCTGATGCATACCTTTCCCGAAGGTAGTAATTCTATATAAAAAGTAAACAGCCTCGTCCAGGATTTGAACTCGACTCGCCGTGTCCATTTCCGACGACGATTACCATTCCACCACATTTAGATATTTCATATATATTGATAAGGACAAACAATCCAGAAACGTATATACAGCTATCTCCATTATAAATCTTCTCTACCTAAACATCTTAAAGAGAGTCTTCCCTACACAAAAGCACTTAGATTGAGAAGAAACTGAACAAATAATAACGAACTGAAAGGAGAAAACGATAATGGCCAAGTCGGCTTGGACAGTTGAATATATCAACTGCAGCTCTGCAGTGAGGTACGACTCCCCCATCGAGTATATGACAAATAATCTGATGCTGAGGCTTCAGTAATGCTGGAGATTTAGGGAATGCAGTGTACCTCTTCATTGCCATCGTTCCCATGTCTACTCAGTCCCGGTGTGGTAGCACCTGATAGGGCCTTATCTGTGGGTCAAACAGAACTAAACTATAATTACACTAAACTGAATCGTTTGAAGTTGACTGTTTTTTCATTTAACTGTGTGAAAAAAAATGTACTAATGCTAAACTGAATTGTTTAAAATAGAACTGTTTTGACATTTAACTGTGTTTAAATAAAACTGTACTTAAACTAAACTGAATTGTTAGAAATTTTTATCAAAATGACTTAATTCGGCTTTTAAATGACCCGAAAAACAAAACAACCAACCAACTAACCAACCAATAAACCAATAAAGCGAAAAACTAAAACAGCAATTCTCAGCACGGAAATATTTGCATAGATTAATTGAAAACCAGATAAGCAAAGCAATTTCCAATCCTTGATAGAATACCCTAAAACTAAAACCAAAGATGATCAAACGAATCCTCCTCGTACCAACATTTAACACCACTCTCATACCACTATCTCAAATAATGAAGAACCGTTGGGATATGTTGAAATTAAACCTCAATTTAAAAGATATTCAACTACCAGGCATTCTAACCAATTGTCGACCAAATAACCCCAGAAAAAGGATAAGAAACAACAGCATACTAAATAATAAAGTAGTTGATGAGAAACCCACCATAAATTCCTGTAAATTTTGTCAATTCCACAATATCAAGAACAACCAGCTGCAGGGTGTCTCAAAATAGATGCAATTCACTATGATAATGATTCATTACTGAGACAAGAAACTCCATATGAACTGGTGAGAGTTTATGCTTGATCTGGATTCTGTAAGGATACAACTGAAGATCCTTCTTTAAGATTATTTGTAACGATGCACGTGAAAGACCAAGTTCTTGGGGACGTCTTCGGAGGGACTTTTCCGCACTCCCTCCGGCAGAATCTGTCACCGCATCCATATTGTCAGGACATCTTGCAGTCAACTTCCTGCCAGATCTGGGTTTTTCTGCCTTCAAGTTGAGGTTGTTTACTGACCTTGGGACTTGAAATTTGTGTACCCAACGAAAAATTAAACTTCCAGCGAAATTTTGCTTGGACAGCTTTGGTTGATTTTGTCTCCAAATAAGTGACGCAAAATTTTTCTTCTCTTATCCAGAACATTGTGATCTAGGATAAATCGTTTTTATTGGAAACTATTTTCAAATCTGAAACAAAAAAGGGATACAGTATTATTATTAGTTTGGTTTGGTTTAGTTTTATGGCACATCAACCATTGTAGGTTATTTAACGCCAAATCCATTTTATTCACATAATCAATTCTATTTCAAACAATTCAGTTTAGCATAAGTACACAGTTTTTGTGTCAAAAAACAGTTCTATTTCAAATAATTCATTTTAGCATAAGTACACAGTTTCAATTTCAAAAAACAGTTCCATTTCAAATTATTTAGTTTAGTTCTATTTTACTCATAGATAGGACCCTATCAGGTGCTACTACTCTGGGACCGAGTGAACCTGGAAGTGATGGCAGTGACGGAGAACTCCGTATTCCCCAAAGCTCCAGCATTACTGAATCCTCAGCATCAGATTGTTTAGTGTCATATCCAGGACACTAGTTTAGGGAAGGATCTTACCCCTCTGCCAAGATGCAATCGGTATATTCTAGGCTCCCCCCACAGACTGAACAAAGCATTATTAGTAGCAATCGTATGTGTCTCAAGTATATTGAAACACCCTATACCTTATCAACCAAATAATTTACTTGTTTGACAATTAAGAAAACTTTTAAAATTTACAACGAGTCTAACTGCAGAAGGGAAAATGTAATTTATTTTTTGGATTGCGCATGTAATTTATTTGTTGGGTTGACAAAAGCAAAATGAACAAAACTGAAAAGTTAGAATGGCCATTTTATTTTCGATAAAACAAGTACAAACACAAAATCAAATCTATGGGTTACAATAAACTATTACTTATTGAACAACATTTCCGCTAAAACGGACACGACTTTGATATTGATTCAAAGTTCACCATCATAGAAAGTTATCATTTTTTTTTTTTTGTGATATGTCAACTCTTTTTTAAAAACCTTTTTTAAAAGAATTCTTCGTAATTCTTTTCTCCTGACGATGACCTAAAATCAAAAATATTTGAGAATGATTGAAAAATAATATGTCTTATCATCTAATATTTCATGTAAAATATATATATATATATATATATATATATATATATATATATATATACATGTGTGTGTGTGTGTGTGTGTGTGTGTGTGTGTGTGTTAAAGAAGAAAAAAATAGATAAATTGAAATGAAATTTTAAAAAATAAAGTTTTCGAACACTATGTCACATTATTAACGACAATAAAACGCTAAGAATTTTCTTATTTTTCATTTGAAAATAATGTTTCGGATGCGACAACATCATATCATAACATCATTCAGAAGATCGTTTTAAAAAACTAAACGTAGCTTATTCATAGATTAATAAACCCCTCCTATGAATATCTTGTTTTTTTTTTTCATATTTTTACTACACACACACACACACACACACACACACACACACACACACACACACACAAACACTTAGATAGATAGATAGATAGATAGATAGATAGATAGATAGATATCTTTGATTAAGTAATAAAGACCCATTTTGTCTGTATAATTCCCTGACAAGTGTTTTGGTTTTAGGTTGGAGTTGGTATATGAATTTACTGAAAAAATCCCGGGCGCTTTCAGACCTTTAATGATTCTAGCTCCAAAGCCTTACATCTTAAAAGCCACTCTATTCTCAAATTTCAAAAAATTCTAGTTGAAAACACCACTATAACAGCATAGGAAATTAATAAGTTACGATCATAAATCCTAGAATCCTGCATATAAAAACAAAAAACCTATAATTAATAGAATCAAATTTATAAAATAACGACAATGTTTTGAAATGTCTTCAGTCATTTTTAAACATTCTATTTCTCTTGATTATTTTCGTTGATAGCGTCCTGTTTCAAATTTGTTCAATGTCATCAGCATCTCAGTTTAATCCAACTTTGCGTTTACGTAATTTCTGCAATGTTATAAAAAAACTAAAATATTTTGAAAAAAAAAACAAACAATCTTTACACTTGCAAACAACCCCTGGTGATGCCCTATGAAAGGTCCAAAAATGCTCGGGACAATTTCGGTAAATTCATATACCAACTCCAACCTAAAACCAAAACACTTGTCCGGAAGCTTGAAAGGATCCTAATAAAATTATATAGATAAAATGGGTCTTTATCTTTTAATCAAACATGCTTAAATGAAAGACTGCTCCCCAACAACACACGCACGCATGCTCATACACACACACACAAATATATATATATATATATATGATGTGACGTTCTCGTCCGCCAGACTGCAGTCGGTTATTTTACTGCCTTTGTTATTGTGTAACAAAGGCAGTAAAATAACCGACTGCGGTCTGGCGGACGAGAACGTCACATTATATATATATATATATATATATATATATATATGTGTGTGTGTGTGTGTGTGTGTGTGTGTGTTGTTGTTGTTGTTGTTGGGGAGCAGTCTTTCATTTAAGCATGTTTGATTAAAATAAGCATTAAAAGTGATTGGTTCTATGAAAAAATACTGTCACGTGGTCGACCACTGAGAGGAGAGAAATAAGAAATTTCCCCTACCCCTCCGGGTTTGAATTAACAGGCCTCAAAGCTTGACCGTTAAAAGAGAAAATTAGTTTGCAGGACGGAGGTCGCCGTGGAAGGACATGCGATCTCATGCCAAAACTCCGGGGAAAAGCGGAAAGAATCTTGGACAAGGGGATGACCGGTGTCTTCAAGCCAAGCTGTACAGAATCCCGCTAGCCCGTAAAAGAGAAAATACTCTCAGAAGAAACCCGACGACGCAAAGCTAAGTAAACCTAAAACCGTTTTCTCCCTCCACCCTTCGTAAGTATTGCAATTGTATGCCCTCCCTCTCAATTTAAAGAAAGAAGCATAAAGAATTAGATACATGAAGAAAAGAATAGAAATAGAATGAAAAGATTCATTTCATGAACTCTAAACATCTAAATGGACTTTGCTACCTTCTCAAGGTTCAAGAGAAAAGATAGAAAAGAAAAAAAAGTAAAGGAAAGAATGACATTGTGTTTAAGTCTTGTCTGCTAGTAATATAGCCGGCGCCTGAATTATTTGCTTGTGTCCGCACGTATTAAATCCTTGTTATATTTTAGATGTCCCCTCCTGTCGAAATTTATTCGTTGTGTTGTTTGCCTATCGAATTGCCTTCTTTTGCATATTCCTTTTCAGTTTCAGTTTCGCCTCAATTTATTCTCGCTAAATGTCCTATTCGCCTTTAAAAATATTACATCGGAAATTGGAATTGTCGACTACAATAAATAATAATATTATAACTAAACCTAGAGGTCCACATCTTCCATTACCCTAGGGGTAGGAAGACGAAGTGGTCTGGTGGGTGTGTGTAAAGTGAAATTTGGAAACCCCTTGCCAGCGGCGGTCAGTCTTGCCCCAAATTAACCCCCACATTATCTGCCAGTTTCCCATGTGCCCGAAGAAGGAATCTTAACTGGAACTTATTTTGCGAGGGATCAAGTGCCAGACTGCCCCGACTTCACACGTGCGAAAAATAAACTCACGTCTTGGGATAAATATTTTATGCCACGTCACAATACCATGATTAGTTCAATAAAAAATCAATACTCTTAACAGAAAAAAGACTTACCGATTATATTTTTATATTTCCTAATGAAGTTAACGGAATTTTGTAATTAACTATTTCTTTTTAATTTAACTTAGTGACACATTAGATAGTTATCGATTTAAAAAAAATTATTTTTTATTCAAATCTTTAAGGCGAACTAATTGACAATGAAATGTTATTATTTTAAATATCCAACTTAAAGAACTATCGGTAAACCTAATTATTAATGTTTGATAAAATATGAATAATTTACTCAGCAAGACCAATAATGAGGGTTACTTTATTTTTGACTTTTGATGTTAAGGTTTTTTTTATAATTCTGTACAGTTAGTTACGTCATGAAACAACATGTCTTCTTATTGATAAATGTTTGTTATTGGAGACCCCCAAGATAAAAGTGAGATGATATTTTCTTTGGCTAATCGATATCTTGAGATTGTCAGAAGTCAGGTGAAAACTCTTTTGGCTAATTGCATCCCCAGCAAAAGAGAAGACGCCCATCACTTAATAAAAATATAGGTGCCCTGGGTATGGTACTAAACTGCATCTGAAAATGACGCTCCTGCTCTGGAGCTCTGGACACTATGGAGTCATCCATCTGTTACCATTACTCCCAGGTCCACACTGACTCGGAGACATTGTATGTTAGAGTTCTACCTATTGGTCAACTAGATCAGTTTGTAAATTATTCGTATTATATAAGAATAATTGATACCATATAATGTGGGCGAATTATTTGCTTTAAAAATAATTACTAGGAGCTATAATTGTTTACTAAGAATAATTTTTAGTTAGTTGAAACCTTATAATTGCTTTAAAATTATTGTTATTAGATAGAGGTACTTGAAACTATATAGAAATGTTGAAACAAATGATTATTATTAAATAGGAATCGTTACTTCAAATCATATAATTATAAATAAATTGTTAGTAATAGATAGGAATACCTGAAGCAATACAACTGCAAGGTAATTATTTATATTAGATTGAAATATTTAAATATGATTTAACTGTGTGCAAACAAATGATTATTGGCAAATAAAAAGTATAAAAAAACATTGCTAGGGAACATTGAAAATATAGCAATGATTACAATCAAACATTTACAAATTAATCAAATTTTTATATTAAATAACCCATATGGAGTTGATTAGTCATAAAACAAAAACCGAACCAAGTCAGATGACATCAGGGCCATTTCCAGGTCTTCGGGCCACACGCGCGGCACACTGGATGACACCCGTGTTTGGCAATACTGAGACACTATATTTCTATAGTTTTTATGATGATTCAGTTCGAGATTATTTCTTGTAGTTTTTCTACGCTTCAGTTTTTCTTTACAAGTATACTATAGTGTGGCATAAGGACAAATATCAGGATAATTACTTATTCTAACATATCTACGTGGAAAACTTGTGCTTGGATTCAGTGGTGTAATTGGGATTAGTTACTACAGAAGTATTAGTTTACGACGAAACGTCTGTAAATCTCTTTCATTCTCTTAAACATTTCTTTCTTTAAATCATTCAATTTATTTTCCACAATACTCTTTCCCTAATGCCCTCATCTCTCTTCCCCTCAGTCTCTTTCTTCTTCTTCATCTCCATCCACATCGTTCGGTACATATCCGACAGGTAAAAACACTCATCAAGTTTATGATCATTCAAACCCCAAAGAAAAAAAAACACTTACCTCCTGCCTGTCGACACAACAAAGAAACCAACGGCTGAAAATTTACCTCTCAAGCGTCTGCTTTCTTCACGTGTAAGAACGTCTAAGTTAGTATCAGAAAAACCTATTTGTCTAAGATATGTCTACTAAGTGATTTACAACATCACACTCTCATCTTGCATTTTTCTTCTTGCTGAATAATAAATAGAAAAAGAAAAATACTCAACAATATAGAAAAGCAAAAAGAAAATTTAGTATTGTGGCTAATATTGTGGGCTCCAGTGTTAAGACATGGAAATTTGAGTGAGATATTGTGAGGGTGTACAAAGAAGAGTGACTAAACTAATAAAACGTGCCAAAGATTACAGTTACAGGGAGAGATTAGAGAAATTAGAATTAACTAGTTTACTAGAAAGAAGAATGAGAGGTGACCAAACTGATACTTTCAAAATAATAAATGAAATTTTTAATCATAGTAAACTTTTTTTAATTATTTCTCCTCGAACAGGAAATTTACAGTCAAGACAGATTTCAAAAATTAAGTCTACTAGTCCACTGGATGATTTTACTATTAGAGGAATACATTTTTGAACAAATTGCCCATCAGATCAAAAACAGAATTAGAGTAAAAAACTTAAAGATTAAATTGTATGATTTCAGAAATAGTACAAAATAAAAGAATTTAAGCAGGCATTTTTGGAAACTGTCGGAGAAATTACTTAACAGAATTTGATCTGAATATGGATAGAGAAAATAAAAAATCGTTATAAAATGTTTTTCTTAAATCGGTATAGAGATAAAATATATCTAATGATGTTTTCTCACCTTCCTATGTCAATTTCATGACTATAAGTTTGACGTATTTAAAAAAATTACAATCTTTAAATGAAGCAAGTCTATTTCATCTGAACACTTTTTTAAGTACATCAAACTTATATTGAGACTGATATGAGGGTGAGGGAAAGGTAAAACCTATATATATATTTATATACGTATTTCTTCGTTAATACATATTTAATTAAACAATATAGACACCCTTTGACTATATATTTTTGTATTTATCCTTTCGAATCCAACAGAAAATACTTGGGAATCAATCAATTATGAGAGGTTTATTGACCAATTCCCGCCGGATACCATAAAATCAATGCGGCGACTCGAAAGGATAAATGCAAAAATGTGTAGATAAAGGATGTCTATATTGTTTAATCAAATGTATATATATATATATATATATATATATATATATATATATATATGCGCGCGCGCGTGTGTGTGTGTCGGTGCGATGGGTAAATTGTTGCCATTTTCAGTTATTAATTTCGCACTTGCGCTTTCTTTATTTCAAGTTTTGTCTACCGTACATCAAACGAAAGCCAGTTGAGCACTGATTGTGAGGAAAGCAAAATGATGACGCAATTCACTCCTCGAGCATTTTTGAAACGACAAACTGAAGACAGTGCAGAAAATTTGGAAAAATTTGGATGAGTCCAATGGTGATTACGAAGGCACAGTAGCTCGGAAGCCACATATTGCTCGTTATGATAAGAAAAAAACTCGCAAAATTCTTGCTGAGAAACAGGCCATGATTGATAACGATTCTGACAAATCAATCTGGTCCACAGCCAGGGATTTGGGAGTGTCTGAGTTTCTTATCAGATAATACCTGAAGACATTCGGTATCTCTCATTCAAGGAAAGAAACGGATAATTTTTATCATAGGCCACCAATGGCAAGAGGAAGAACTGCGTAAAGCTTTTCAAAAAACCAAGTATCCTCTCCAACTGAACCTGATTTGATTTTCTCAGATGAGAAAAATTTCTACCTGAATCAGATGGTGAACACACTGGATTGCTCTGTCCCCATAATGTGTACCGAGATTGATGAAAACCAAACACCCAGTCCACATCTAGGTGTTTCGGGTGGTCACTAGTGACGTTATACCTCCATTAATCCTCCTACATGGCCTCACACTTAATACGAAGCCTGATATAAAGAATCTGGAGAAGATTGTTCTGCCTGGATCGAGTGGGTGGCTACTATTAGACCCTGCTAGAGGACTCTGCGCCTAACCATACCTGTAGGAAAACCCAATCTTGACAGTTAGAAAATTTCTGTGACCCCATTACTCCAAACATCGGGACACCTACCTTCCCAGATTGCAGTCAAATACAAACAGCCTAGTCCAGGATTTGAACTCGGTGTCTATTCTATAACCATCAAAGAACAAGTGTCTCCTATATTAATAGTGTATTTGTCCGATGCAATGATTCTGTTTTTGCTTTTTATTTTTTTAAGGTTTTTGCGAAAAGATAATAAAAGGATGAGATGCCAAGGAAGACATAAAAAACAATAAGCGTACAATCACCTCATATTTTTGCATGTAACTGTGTCCCCTGGCTCAGTCTGCTGTGGCTGCAGAATACACTGATTGCATACCTGTAAAGGGATAACACTCCCCTGACAAGTGTCTTCGATATGACACTAAACAATCTGATGGTGAGGATCCAGAAGTGCTGAAGCTTTGGGGTATGCGGAATACCTCTTCATTGCTATTACTGTTTGGTCCACTCTGTCTCTGAGTGGTAGTACCTGATAGGGTCCTATCTACGGGTCAAATAGAACTATCTGACATTTAAACTGTGTACTTATGCTAAATCGAATAGTTTAAAATAGTAAAAATACAACTGTTTTTTTTTTTTTTTTTCATTTAACTGTGTGTAAACAACTGACTGATGTTTCATTGAATTCTTAGTGATACATAGGAATACTTGGAACCATTTAACATTGTTGACTGATGCTAAGCTGAATTGTTTGAACAGTTGAAATTTAAACTGTACTTACTCTAAATTGTTTGAAATAGAAATGTTTTTATGTTTAACTATGTGCAAACAAAAGCAGTATTTAATCAAACGACTATGTCAATAAAAAAAACTGTACTTATATTAAACTATGTTTGAAATTAAGTGAAACCATTTAACTGTGTGCAATAAAATGAACTGTATATAATGTTATAATGTTATAATGTTATCTACAAAATGTGCTTAGAAATCAAAATATCTAATACATGTATAAAAACAATTTGGTATTAAATAAACTACAATGGTTGATATGCCATAAAACCCAACCAAACCAAATCTTATATATTTCATAAATATGTATAAAAGAATTTGGTATTAGATAACCTATAATAATTGATATGCCATAAAACTTAACGAAACCAAATCATATATTTAATCCATATGTATAAAGAGGATTTGGCATTAAATAAACTACAATGATTGATATGCCATAAAACCCAAGCAAACCAAATCATACATACTAAATATATATGTATAAAAAGGATTTGGCATCAAATAACTTACAATAGTTGATATGCTATAAAAGCCAACCAAACCAAATCCTATATACCATATCAAACCAAACCAAACTGTGTCACCAGGATTAGGGCAAGAGAAAGGTTTATTCATCAGTTTGAAAAGTCTTTCTCAGAATTCAGCTCTCTTTTAATCAGTGAATAACTCTCCATAAAAATCAAACAAAAAAACTTTTGAAAAAACTTCAATCAGAAAAAAGACAACAAAGTTTAATTTCATGGTTGTTTCATAAAGAGAAGAAATAAGATCTTAGTCTCTTATCTGAATTTAAGAAAATATTAATGAAGGTTTAATTAAAAGCGTTAAAGAAATACCGATAAAATCTTTCAAACACAATTGCATTCATTTTAATCGGTTGCAGGAATATCACAATTAGACAAATTGAAGTAACATTAAAATATTTAATAAAAATGTTTGGTTGTTTTTTATAGTATATCAACATTTGTAGGTTATTCAATGGCAAATTAGATAGATAGATAGATAGATAGATTGATAGATTGTAAAAATTTGAAAAATAAAGTAATCCAAAGTGATGAATTCATTGTGAAAGAAAGTCGACGCTATAACGTTTCGGTTTTAATAAACCATCATCAAGTCTTTAGAAAAGATTATTCTTATTGTTGGTAAATTTAACAATAAATGTTTAATGAAATACAAAAACAAGGGAGGAAATTATATAAACAGAGAAATAAATCATTTAGATTACTTTGTTTTTCAATTTTTGCTCATATTTTCGGATTCTTTTTCATTATTTACTTCCATATACATATATATATATATATATATATATATATATATATATATATATATATATATATATAATAAGAATAAATGGAAAAGTGGTTAAACCAACTTTGACAACGGATTCAGCCATGATATTTCGTCTTTTATTCAAAAAAGGACTTCATCAGAACGAAACGGGTTTTTATAAAGTTCATCATTGGAGGAAACAGAGAAATAAAATAAAGATAGAAATATGATAGGAGAGAAGAGTCGAAAGAAAAGAGACAGAAAAGGAAAGAAAGGGACAGATGTAAAAATATGTTAGTGACGGCGGCGTATCAAATTTCATCAGAGATTTGACCAGCAGAGGTGGATTAATTTCAATGAGAAAATGAGAAAATATGAGATGAGGGGGATCATAAGGAAAAATGGAAGGGAAATAAATAGTTCTGTGTCATATCCAGAACACTCGTTGTATTCTAAAGCCCCAGACGACTGGGCTGTAGTGAAATGGTTCGGAGAGGTTATGTATAAATGATTTGCACAGATAGATAGATAGATAGATAGATAGATAGATGTAATGGTTATCGTAGTAGGAAATGGACACGGCGACACGAGTTCAAATCCTGAACGAGACTGATTGCATTTCACATAGCACTAATACCCTCGGGAAAGGTATGAATCCAATTATTCTCCCTCCAGCTATGGGTAAATAGTTGGACAAAATGGGTTCTTCAGCCTGAGTGTTGAAACTAGTCTAGGAGAAGGAAAACTCTGAATTCAAAACCAGTTAAACTCCGCTTAAAAACTGACCTTGTGTCTTATCCTGCTCGAGAGGAGGGGTTGGTAAATATAGATAGATAGATAGATACATAGATACTTAAATCGTTTCTTCCTAATTTTTAATCATGGTCCATTTTTTATTAACATTTTTTTTACCTGTTCTCAATTTTTACATCAAACAAGGTCATCAGTCTTCGTTAGAAAAAAAGTATGAATTCTCTCTATGGAATATTCAATTATTCCTTTCACCCATCATTTCTCCAGTGAATCGAGATTAATATCTTGCCTTAAAAAATAAATGAACTCGTTCTTTTTTTAGTATCACTTTGATGAAAAAATCTTCCGAGCCGGCAAGAAATGCGGAAGAAATTTCAAATTGAATTTCCTGTGAACAGAAACCGACAATTCATATCCCAGAAATAAATCTGACGTGAATATGGTCGCTTCGGACAAAATTACTTATTAATGGCGTTATATAGATAGATAGATAGATAGATAGATAGATAGATATTATCATATATATATATATATATATATATATATATATATTATCATTTCTATGATAATATCAATTCCTCCATTTAAAATTATATATATATATATATATACGAGGATCATTAAATAAGTTTCCTGACTTTTTTCGTATGGGCACTTTTATTGATAGTAAACACATGAAACTCAAGTCGCCTTCAAAGTTATCTCCTCCGGCTGCAATGCACTTGTTGTACCGTTCCAACAACTTCTGGAAGGCCCCGTGGAAGTCTTTTGTGTGAGCGTGTCAATGACCTGCGTCACAGCCTCTTTCATCTCCTCAATTGTCTCATAACGACAACCCCTGAGCTGAAGGAATAACCAAAAGTCACAGGGAGCAAGGTCTGGACTATAGGGAGGCTGAGGAACTGTCTTGATGCCCATCTTAGTCAAATAGTCTGTGACAAGGATGGAGTTGTGTACTAGTGCATTGTCCTGTTGGAAATGACACTGGCCCGATTTGAAGAGTGCTGGCCTCTTCCGGCGGAATCTCTTCCTGAACTCCCTTAAAACCTCAACATAGTAACCCTAACTCTAACCCTTTGGCCAATCAACTCTGGTGTATTGACTTCCTTACTCCTCCCACACCTTTCATTATCCCTCACAGACTCCGTGCCTTCCTTGAATCTCTTATGTCACTCAAAAACTGATGCTCGATTCATGCAAGATGGTCTAAAAGCAGTCTGAAGCATTCCATACATTTCTGTGGCATTTTTTCCAAGTTTAAAACAGAATTTTATTGCATATCGTTCTTATAAAGTGTCAGATTGCATTTTTGAAATTCAACAGCTGTGACAATCAGGCTTTAGTCGGGTGTATTCCAATTACTGTTGTAGCTGTTCCTTTAAACCTGAAATCATAAACATTGATCAGTCATCTCATAAGATATATAGCAATAATATAGTGAATTTTCAAGAGTCTACGACAATTCTAAATGCCTGTACAAAAAAGTCTGGAAACTCATTGAATACACCACATATATATATATATCATTATCAAGTTACATTGATATCACGAATTTTCCTCTCTCTCTCTCTCTCTCTCTCTCTCTCTCTCTCTCACGCACACACACACACACACACACACATGACATGACATCCATCCCTATCATCGATCGTCCCAGGCAGGTCTTCTTGACTGCATCTAGTCTCCGCACTGAGCTGATATATTTTAGTACTAGTTGGTCAGCCAATATTACTATGTCCAAGTGCAGGAGTCCATCGAAGAACGTCACTTACGACTTCGTCTTTGCCTCTCTAGCACTGTCTCGTCTTACTTGGATGGTTTGTGAGGTGGGAGTTAAGTGACCGTATACCTGCTGTTTTGTGTAGTGTTGCTTTCAGGATCCGTTTAAAACAGTACGTAGCATTCATGTATAGCTCCAATTTAGCTTTTTCTCTATACGTTTCGTAGGCTGCAAGGTGGTATATCCATACTATAGAATAGACACAGTCACAGAAAACGGAGATAGATTGATAGATAGATAAGCCACAGAAAATAATTATCTTCTTTAGTGTCTCGTAGATTATCACGTCTATTTTTAAGCTTTTAATGCCGCTCAATAACATCACGATTGAGACTTAAAAACAAAACTTTCATTCGCTCCAAAACATATTCAAAGGAATTAGAAATGCCTTATTTATATTTTTGCTACTAGCAGAGATATTCAACACTGCCAGGGAATGGGAAAATGTCTTCATGTATGACAATTCTATCAGCACAAATAATTTTCTATAAAATTAAACTTCATTCATGTGTTTTCACATATGCTGGAGATATTTCAAAAGTCAATGTTTAAGCATAATTTTATAAATGAAATACGCCATGATATTAATTATGGACACAGAGCGACAATCACAATCAAAAACATATTTGAAAGAAAATTTAGACTGATAGAGAAATTACATAACATTGAAAATACACACGTCTACTTTATAAAAAGATTGAATTAAGCATGTTCTTCGAAAAGCTCTTGAATATTAACTTAAAAGAAAAATTACACATAATTTTTCACCCTAACCAAGACAAGCCTTTAAAATATACAAGAAAACCACGACATAATTGTAAAAGAAGCTGACAAAGAAAGCGTAGCAGTCATTTTAAATAAAACTATATTATAGAACAAATATCCAGGAAATGCTAAGTCGTGAAAGCAACAATAAATTGATTAATACAATCATAGACAATGATATCATATAAGAAATTACAAAATTCTCCCCATAACACAATGAATCATTAACTTAAAAAAAAAGGATTTCCAAAGTAACTCCAGCTCAAAAATCATCGATTTTTAAGGATCACTAAAATTTCACAAGTCCGAGAAAATAAAATTAGCTGTAAAAACCGAAAAATCTGAATACATAAAAATTCCAATCTCCAGTGCCCTCAAGTTTAGACATATAGTAGCAGGCCCATAATACTCCGCGAACAGACTCAGCAAACTAATAGATATTCTGCTATAATCATTCCTATATAAGATAAAAAGCTACATTAGAGATTACATCCAGTTTTTTAAATCCATAAAACTAAAAACTGATCCTAATTCACTAATTTGACGTCACAGACCTACATGGTAATATCTCACATGCTGTAGGAAAACAGACTACCATATTTTGGATAGAAAATACCCAGAAACATTACACCAAAGATTTAACAAAAAAATCATCCCTGATAGTATAGAACTAATTTTAAATAATAACTCTTTCTAATTCGAAAACATAAATTACATCCAAACCTTAGGAATAGCAATGGAAAATAAAATGGCACCAACGTACGCCACCCTAACCTGAGCATACTTACAGAAAAAAACTATTTGAAATCAGAGGAAAAAAATAAATCAATATAAAAACAGAATTTATTAGATCATGGAAAAGATACCAAGATGATTATTTCATATTTGGGAAACGTTCATGGGGCAACATTAACGATTTACTCCAAAACCTTAAACCTAAAATAAAATTCCTCATAGAAGAACATCTTAAAGAACAAGGATTTTTAGACATCTTCATTAAAAATCAAAATTGCCAAACTATCACAGACATTCATCACGAACAGACACCCAATAAAACCACCATTTCAAAAGTCATTACCCCCAAAACTGCATAAAATCTATCGCTTACTCCTTTGTGTGTGGGATCTACCTCATAGTCACTAACCAAACTTCTGATAAAATGGCTCAGTAGAATTACGCGTAACCCTTCACCAGGGAAAAGTAGGAATTTAATTATTCTCCTTTCAGCTATTGACGTTTGAAATACTTAATTTTGGCAGATAATTGATAGTTATGGTGTTAATGTGGGACTATTTTCTTTCATTAGATCTATTGACATTTGAAACACTTAAACTTGGCAGAAAATTGATATTTATGGTGCTAATTGTGAACCATTTACCTTCATTAGATCTATTGACATTTGTAGCAGATAATTGATAGATAAGGTGCTTATGTATCTCCTTGATAGACTCCAGTGATAAAGAAGTCTTTGTCACTCTCGAATGAACGAACCACTGCTTTTGTGTTTTCTTAAAGCTTTACTATCGCGGTAACAGTTTCTTTGAGGAGACAATATGCTTGTCATATTTGCTCCATCTTCCTCTTTGTATGAAATTAAATGCTTTAAAAGATCAAGGAACGATAGTGTCGAAATGAAATTGTTTAAAATTAATTGTTGCACCTTTTCCAAATTAAATTCATTATATCCCATCTCTTTTCTCTATTCCACTGTAAACATCTGGCCTTTCCCAATTTCTGTTAGTCATAGTAAGTATATATCTAGGATATGATGCAAAGTAAATTTTAAAGAGGAGTAAAGCTGATTTGCATTCTTTTCTTCTCCTTGGTTGGTTTCCCAACACGGCCGAAAGAACCCAGACTGCATTACAATTTACCCTTAGCGGGAGGGTAGAAAAGATAGATTATTACCTTTTCAAAGGTCATTGCAGCAAAATAAAATGCAAAAAGCTGCTCCAAGATTTGAACTTGATTCGTCGATTTGACAAACTATCTATTGACGCTGAGAAAGTGTTTGAATTCAGAATTTTCTTTCTCCTCGACTGATTGCCTAACCAGTGTTAAATACCCCGGTAGCTCTACTACTTTAGTATAGCTGTAGATTTGTTGGGTTTTATGGCATATCAACCTTTGTAGGTTATTTAACGCCAAATCCATTTTATGTAAATAATCTGTTCTATTGAAAACAATTCAGTTTAGCATAAGTACACAGTTTAATTGTCCAAAACATTTCAATTTCAAACTATTCAAGCAGTTATATGTAACAATTCAGTTAAGTATAAATACAGTTTTAATGTCAAAAACAGTTCTATTTGAAATAATTCAGTTAAGCATAAGCACGCAGTTTAAATGTAAGTACGGTTTAATTGTCAAAAACAGTTCTATTTCAAGCTATTCAGTTTAATCAAGCAATTCAGTTTAGCATACGTATGCCGTTAGTTCTATTTAACCCATAGATAGGGCCCTATCAGGTGCTACCACTCCGGGTCAGAGTTAACCTGGGAGTGATGGCAATGAAGGAGTACTCTGCATTCCCCAAAGCTCCAGCACTGCTGAGACCTCACCATCGGATTGTTTAGTGTCATATCTAGGACACTCATAGGGGGGGTCTTACCCCACAGAAGAGGTGCAGTCAGTGTATTCTGCACCCCCTGCCGACTGGGCAAAGTATAGCAGTAATAAGAGTAGAACTCATATCTTTCCGAATAGTATTGACTTGAAGTGAAATGTTAAGAGCCTTCACAAGAATTTAATTGATTGATTTTAACAGTGCATCAACCTGTCTAGGGTAACTTTATACCTAGAAGTTAGGGAATAGAGTTTATTTTTACGTTTTTATAGAGTTGTTTCTTAAGAAGGTTTTCTTTTCACACTGTCCTATCATTTACGAGTAATTTTTGAAGTATTTGATCCATAGATGGGACTCAAACAGGTACTATCACTCAAAGTTTGAGTGGACCTGTGACTAGTGGCAAGAAATGAGTAATTCATATTCCCAAGATCTCCAGGAGCAGTTTGGTGCCACAACAAGGATATCTTTTTAGTGGGGAGTCTGACCCCTCTTGCAGCCAGCGTATTCTGAGGAGGGATTGGGTTCTTGTCTTTCTTAAGGGAATCACTTGAAAGTGAATCATGGAGAGCCTCAACCAAAATTTGAACCCGGCCTGTCGATTTTTATTTCGTTTACGATACTCATTATGTGATACGCACCTCTATAATGATATCCACTTGATATTATATAATGTGATTTCTTTGCGTTTTGCTCTCGTGATATTTTTTCACTTGTTAGGTTATTTCAAGAAATGAAATGTGACTTCTCACCGGCTACGTACATAATGAACACTGATGAAACCCTACAACACATGTGACATTTTGTTTTTCATTAAACTGCTAAAATGATTTTTTTTGGCCAATAGTCTTACAGTTGCTTTTTCATTGCATTCGAGAGAGAATTTTTTTCATCTAATTTGTTCAATGGTTTTGTTTATTTTTTCACATTCTTTTCGACGTGCATTTTTTAAGCTTCGTCTCGACATCCAGTCATAAATCCAGTTCATTTTACTTCTATCGGTTTTTATGGCATATTTATAGAAAAAAAACTGATCATTTTTATGATCTCATCCAAATGTATTTATTCCTGCAGCACAAAAGTAAATAAAACTTTATTTTTGAAACCAAGTTAAATATCTTCCTGTAGTCCAGCACTACTATCATTGTTTGCTTATCAAAACTCGATTGATTCATTGATTAAGTTTAAGTGTATGTCAACCTGCCAAGGGTTATTTTATGCCAAAAAGTTCAGGAGTCCCGTTCATTGAACATCCATATTTACGTTTTTGTGTAGTTGTTTCTTTAGAGATTTTTTTGTACACAGTCCTATGGAATACAAATCATTTTTAAATTGATCTATTTGACCCATACAGAGGACCGCAAAAGATACTGCCACTTTGAGCCTTTGTAACATCGGATATGGATAATCCTACGGTTATAAACATGGAATACAGCATGGTGCACGTAAATAAGATGGATGAATCCAAAAATGGATCAACAGCGCGCTCAACCAGATACTAGGCGGAAGAACATAATAGGTCAACAGCCAGGAGCTAACAGTTGAGTCAGAAAACTACTGCTATTAATCGAAAAGAGTGACGTAATTGATGACGAAAAAGAACCAACGAAAGATTACAATGACTCTAATCCAAACCGTTAATCCAAACCACACCGCTCTTCACACAGGTAAACAAAGGAAGCATTTTGCTGAAGTTCGAACTCTAGCCCCTGCGTACGAAAAATCAGCTACACAGCCTAATTCAAACTTATTTAGACACAAAATCATTATCAAGAAAGCGACATTTAAAGTTAGTACTTTAACTTAACCAAAATAAACTACATGAACTGACAGCATCTGCAGTCGAGCATAACACAGATATCATATGCCTGCCTGAACATAGATACAACCATAGCGAACAAGAACTAAAATACCATGATATCAGTAATGTATGAATATTTATCTCGGCATCAAGATGGAAGATCTCCGTTTATATCACCATAGGAGGTTTAGAGATGCTTCTCAGTTCTTGTGCGCTAAAATCACTGAATAGCATAGAAAGAATCCAACCGGAAATGATGTGTTTCGTTTGATGACAAACACTGAACAACGATTGTTTCTTCCTACGCTTCCACCAATGCCAATGATGAAACGGGTATCTCCACGTTTAACAATGAGCTATATCCCTTGACTGACACATTCCCAATAGTAATGTTCTAATCATTGATGAATGCTTACAAGCAAAGATGGATAATTATAATTTTCTTATTCATCTCGCCAAATTGGAATTGGAATATCTTGCAGATTTTTTCACTCAAGAACAGTCTTGCATGCTTAAATACTAAAAGAGAGAGAGGGGGGAAACGATTAACCAACACCGACCCAAATAATTCTAAAATATTGCTAGATTATATATTCATAAACAAGAAGTCGATAAATAGTGCAGCGAACTGTAAGGCATACACATATTTTGAAGGACTATCTTCCTATCACTGCCCACAGAGAAGCAGCAGCCGAGTGCATAGCAACCAAACCAAGACTTGAATATAGAGTTCCCTCGGAGTCAATACCATTTAGACAAAAACGATATAACATGAAAAAAAGCATTCTTATTTAATAAAAGAAACCCAACAAATGTCAAAGCGCAGAAACTTAAGAAAGTCCAGGAAGAACCAACAATAGAAAAAGAACAACTAGAATACATTCAAGAACAAATCAATAACATCAGAAAATTCGTTAAAGATAGACAATCACGATTTGCATGGTGGACAGCAAATGAAGTGAGCTAAAAAAAGACACCTTGAAAACAAAACTAAAAGCTGCAAACCGAGAAGAAACACTTTAGAAGTGGAAAGAACATTTCAAGAATCTATTCGGAAACCCATCAGAAATCACAAATAAACCTACCCAAAAAATTACAAATAGCCAACAAGACATCAAACTAGAACAGTTTACGGAGGAAGAACGTGACGTAATACTAAAAAATAAATTTTTAAATAATGCAGGCCACGACGACATACCTTCTGAAATTTAAAAGACGAGAAAATTGACATTCAGTGTGAATGCTGATCCCACAAAATTATCAGTCAGTAGCAAATTTGACTCAAAATTGCTCCATTTTCTAATAGAGAGTATTTTAAGTGTTATTCCTGACTAAGACATACCAATGATATGCTTTTTTACTAAGTTACACACAGAAACATGACAGAGTCACCGTGGTGTGATGGCTAACATGCTGGACAGTGGTATCGTAGTGAGTTTAATGTGTGAACATAGTAAAAAGTGAAGATGGCCAAGGAGGCATAACAACCAAATAATTATAAAATACTCTTCTTGACTTTTTTTTTTATCTTGTGTCAGAAGCAGCAAGCATTTGAAAAATATGTGATGATATTTGTCGTGTTCCCAGAAAAAAATTCTTTCACTAATAGTATCGTTTGTGGTATCTTATAAGAGTTCAAGTAAACAACGATGGTAACAATCCACAAGATGGTGGAAAAGAAAGTGAGTAAAAGAAATGAAAAAAGGCGCGAAAATGAAGAAATTAGCAGGAAGGACATGGAAGAAATATCTTTTAAGAGAAGGAGAAAAACAGAAAAGATGAATATGGAAAAGGAAACCGGAAGAAAGTGAAAAAATCTCTAGAAATAACAGAGCAAATGGCAAGTTCGAAACGTGACGAGATGTCGGGCGAGACTTGTTTATCTCTAATCACGTGTCTGCACATGTTGGTCAACCGGCTGACCAGAAGGTTTCTAGTTTACGAAAGCCAATGACAATTGGTGTATGTGGGGGTGATCAGTACAGCGAGGGCTCATTATGAACGTGGCTAACCCAAAGAGCTTCTTATGTCCCATACTCAAGTATTGGCAGCCATTTTCCTTTTTACAGACCAGCAGTTGAAGGGGATACCTTAAGAGCTGGGGAGTGGCAGTCACGAGGGCCACAGATAAAGAATGAAGGGAAATAGTTGCTGGCGCAAACAACTATTTAGATACAGAGACACATTGAAAAAAGTGTACGGCTTCGTTGCGTGCCTGAACTGTTGGATAAAGCGTGTTTGACCACGTGTAAAACTTTGTAATATTTGTTGCTCTTCATCACAATCAGACCAATGGGTAATTTTTATGATGATAGCAAAGGAATCGGATTGATAAAACAATTGAATTTGCTCAGCGATACACGACAATAAAGACCATACTCTTGTCAGAATAATGAACACCAATTAAAAAAAAGTGAAGAATGAACACTAATTAACAAAAAAAAATAACTAATTCACAAAGATCGGTATAATCAATTTTCATAAAGATTTCATTAATTTATTGATTTTTTCAGATATTTAAAATACTCGTGTGTTTAGATTTAAACCTGTTTTTATTGATTTCACACACACACACACACACACACACACACACAAACAAACAAGCGTTAGATAGATAGATAGATAGATAGATAGATAGATAGATAGATAGATAGCCTAGTGTGATTCAAAAGTTTTGCAGAATTTGCATACGTGCTTGTTTCTCGCGTAAATTTCAATAAGTTGAGTTGGTTAAACTGATGTTTCACTCAGTATATAGTCCAAGGCGCCTCTGGTGGTGTAATGGTTAGCAAGCTCGACTAGCAAACCTACACGAGTGAGTTCGAGTCTCATTGGGTGCCCCTTTCGTATGGCCTTGTGCCACATCTAAGCAAAAACGCTTAGTAAATTACCACTCAGTATATAGTCCAGACCCAGTTAACTCACATGTCCACATCCATGTCTCACATCCTGTACTCGCAGCGCTTCAACAGTTATGAGGGGATGGAAGCTTCAGTGAAGGAGTTCTTTGCATTGAAAGGGAAGAACTGGTATTAGCGTGGGATCAAAGAAGTCAGAAAGGGGGTTATAGATGGTACGACACGATGGCATCAACTTTGAAACCTCGGCGACTTTTGTTATAGCTAAAAAGAATAAAGCAAATAGGTTTAGCAAAATATTGCAAAACTTATGACTCACCCTACAATACGTGTATTCACAAATGTTAACAAAAGTAAATTACTCCTTTTCCAAATAATAAGTTGGTAAGTTGATCGAACGAAGTTGAGGATGACACAAAAGCTCCCTTTTAAATAGCTACTACACCGAGGCTTCGGGAAGGGTGCTACTCCTTTCCTTGGATTTCTCCATGATAATGCTTATAATGCTGAAGGTTTAGCAAGGGGGCAGACATTACCATTTTTGATTGAACTCTGGTCTCCAGGTCCATTGACGAACACACTACTGACTATTTTTTCTTTTTTATTTATATGAATTCTTATCATTTGTTGAAATAAGCCAAATGCATTCCCTACAGAGAGAGATAAGATACTGCACTTATCCAAGAGAGCCACCATTACGGTAAGGCCTACAATGTACCCAGCTTTAATCCTTGCAAAAGAGTAAAATCTCGAAAAAAAAGGGGGTGTTCTGGGCAGGATAGGATGGGGGTGGAGGGTAAGTTAACTGTTCGTACCCATTACTCCCACATCCATTCTCAGATAGAGTCCCATCTATGGTTTAAATATATTTGTTTGAAAATTATTGCTATTAGTTAGCTTGGTTTGGTTTGGTTTGGTTTTATGGCACATCAACTATTGTTGGTTATTTAATGCCAAATCCATTTTTAGTCATATAAAATAGTTCTATTTCAAATAAATCAGTTTAGCATGAGTACACAGGTTTAATGTCAAAACGGTTCTATTTCAAACAATTCAATTTAGCATAAGTACACAATTTAGTTCTATTTGACCCATAGATAGGACCCTATCAGGTGCTACCACAACTGGCCAGAGTGGATCCGGGAACGATGGCAATGAAGGGGTACTCCACATTCTCCAAAGCTCCAGCCTTACTAGAACCTCACTATTAGATTGTTTAGTGTCATATACAGGACACTCGTTGAGAGAGTCTTACTCCTCTGCAGTGAAGCAGTCTGTGTATTCTACAGCCCTATCTGACTGGGCCACAGGACACTTGTTACAGAGATCTTACCACTCTGCAGAGAAGCAGTCGGTGTATTATACAGCCCCAGCTGACTGGGCCACAGGACACACGTTAGGAGGGGGTTCTTACCTCTCTGAAGAGAAGAACTCGGTGTATTCTACGGCCGTAGCCAACTGGGCAAAATCTTAGTAAAACTTAAACTATAATTATAACTATGAGCAGATTATTTCTTTCAAGAGTTGTTACTTCAAGCTATAATTATTTTCAAAGAATTACTTGAAAATTGTTAGTATTAGATAGAAATACTTACAATTTTTGTTCTGTGTACAAATTACTTGAATTTCAGTAGTTATTTGAAGCTCTAAGTATTTATGAAGGAGTGGTAGAGTGTTCACCAATGGCCCTGGAGACCGGGGTTTAATCCCAGGTCGTGTCATACCAAAGACTTTAAAAATGGTATTTGATACTTCCTTGCTTAACTCTTAGCAATATAAGGTACGTATCGAGGGTAAAGTAGAGCAATCCAGGGAAAGGAGTACGCCCTCCCCAACACCTCGGTGTAGTACCTTCAGGTCGCCCTCTACTACGGTCGCAATCGGTCGTTTTACATCATGTCAATCCATATTAGGTTATTTAATGTCGAAGTCTGTCATTTTTGCCAACAATTATATAGTTTGAATTAACTAATGATAATCAGTTGTAAATCCTTTGACCCACTGGCGGAAGCCAAACAGGTACTATGACACGGGGTCAAAGTGGATCTGCAAGTAGTAACAATGAAGAGATGCCAGCACACAACCTGGATTTCCAGAACCAGAGCATCACCACACGATACAATGTATCCATTTTTAGTGACTCTCACCACTATTTAAGAGATATACTCAGCATATTCTGATTGGGTGATTTTATAGTTGAAGAATTCCGTGTAACGCTGTTGGCATTCGGAAAATGTTCATGTGAAAATCTTGCCTTATCGATTTACAAGTGAAAAACATTGAGATGTTCTCCTTTTTGTTCAGAAGAAAGTAGGCAAATTACTGTGATGCTTTTTAGCCTTAGACAACCAGATGAGCTTTATTTCTGGTGCAAGGGTGGTAGTGCAAGCAGTCATGAAAGTGATTGGGAGGTAGGTATTAAAGACAATGAAACAGGGTGGTTGAATAAGGGTTAATAAAGTAACCTGTCGAGATTTATCAAGTTGGTAACAAGATGAAGAAACGTGAGGGTAAAACCTGGCAAGCAAAAGGGATCTATTTCAGGAAGAGTCAAACGAATGGACGGGAAAGGTTAAATGGTAGGGGATTTATAGATCTGATAAAAAGGACCAAAGGAATTTGAGAAAAAGAAAAGGAGAGAAAAAAATCATTCGAAAAAAAGGAGATATATATAAACATAAAAAAATATGTGCTATCGCACACATTTATGTCTTAACGATTTTATCAGAAACTGAAGGGAGGAGTTCCAATGGTGTAAGGGTTAAAGTGCTGGACTGCAATATCGTTATAAGCGAGTTCGAACTCCAATCACGCTATTACGTTCACTTTCGAACTAATACTCTTGAGGGAAGTATAAACTCTATTATGGAGGTGCCAGTGGTGTAATGGTTATCGTCGCAGGAATTGGACACGGCGACACGAGTTCAAATCCTGGACGAGACTGATTGCATTTCACATAGCACTAATACCCTTGGGAAAGGTATGAATCCAATTATTCTCCCTCCAGCTATGGGTAAATAGTAGGGCAGACTAATTTCTTCAGCCTTGGTAAGGCAACTTGTCTAGGAGAAGGAAAACTCTGAATTCAAACCTGTTGAACTCCGTTTAAAAAATTGACCTTGTGTCATATCCTGTCCGAGCGGAGGGGTTGGGTAAATATGATAAACTCTATTATCCCCCACAGTTGTAGAGGAGGGGTAATAAATGAAATATGAATATGTAGCAGTTAAAAAATAATTACACCCATTATATTTATTTTATAAATTAAGAAATGTCCGTCAGTCTGTACCCGTCCTGAGTGTTAGTATAAGTTAGGGTCACATTAATGAATTAAACACTATATATATATATATATATATATATATATATATATATATATATCATCAGACATGCTTGAATAAAGGACTGCTGCCCAACTAAACATGATCCTGCGGCTCACGACGATACTGACACCCGAAAGTATTGGTCTAGTCTTGTAAAAAGACAAATTAACAGCAATTAAGAAAAAATAAATCCCTTAAACACTGAAGTACTTGGAAGGACCCAAATAAAATTATAGAGAAAAATTGTGTCTTTATTATTTAATAACACACACACACACACACACACACACACACACACACACACATATATATATATATATATGTATATATATATATATATATATATATATGCACAAAGGTGGGCTGAAACGTTCAAAGGATTATTTAGATACTCTCATGGAATATAACCAAATGATGTTTATTTTTCAAGATAGATCTTTGTTGTTGTGTTGTTGTCCACACAGTTCTTCGGTCAGTGTTTCAGTGCTTGGATCCTACTCGTCAAAAAAGTCGTAAACGGTATATATGGTATCATTATACGAACTTTTAAGCCTATTCTCTTTTCTGTCAACATTCGCAAGTTCTTGCAAATCAATACAATATAGGAATACTTCAAACCATATGCATGCAAATCATTTGCTTTAAATACACCAACTAATACCACTTCTGTGCAGGTTTTGAAAGCATGTCCTCGTCATGACACTAAACTGCATGTCTTCGGCTCCATAAAAGAGGGTTAAAGAGGTAAACATTATGCCAGAGGTGAGAAAGGGAAAACTGCACTGATGAAGTGACTCAAAGAACAGTCAACAGAATTTTACGAGGCAAGGGTGCATGCTCTCATTCGAAGATGGAATATTACTATTGAGAGAGATGGTGACTATTCACTTACAAATCATATATATATATATGAACAGGATTTGGCATTAAATAAGCCACGAGAGTTTATATGGCATAAAACACCAACCAAAACAATCTGTGAAGGTTACCCAGTTTTTCTAACAATAATGAAGTGTCCATCTTGAAAAAAAGGCGGTAAAAGGAAATTTCAACTGAAAAAATATTTTGATCAAAATGTGTAGGTAAACATTTTAACGTTTTGTCCTGGTCAACCCGTCTAGAGTTATTTTATGCCAAGAGGTTAGGGAATCGCATTCATTGTATGTTTACGTTTATATCTTTTGAATTCTTGTTAAAGAGTTTTGTTTTGTTTTTGTTTTTTGTTTTTTTCACACACTTATTTGATATCAAGTTGACTCGGCGATCTCATTTATTAATTTGCTCGATTAATTTTAACGATAATCTCGACAATGACTCTTAACTTTATCCGAGGTTCCGTTTCAGGTGTTCTAGGGAGTATGGATTATTGAATGCCAAAATGGGTTTCATGAGTAAATTTTTGATTAAAGTTATAATTATTTATATTTTCAACGTTCCATTTCAATCATTTGAATCCCATTTTTTGTCAGTAATAATTATTATTTGCTTGTTCACAGATATATAGTATCAAGTATTCCTATCTAATACAAATAAGGTTCATACAGTTATATGGTTACAAGTATTCCTATCAAATACTAATAATTCATACATGATTATATGGTAGGAAGTATTCGTATCAAATACTTATAAGGTATTCAAAATTATATGGTTTCAAGTATTCCTATCTAATACAAATAAGTTGTTCACAGTTATATGGTTTCAAGTATTCCTATCTAATACAAATAAGTTGTTCACAGTTATATGGTTTTAAGTATTCCTATCTAATACAAATAAGTTGTTCACAGTTATATGGTTTCAAGTATTCCTATCTAATATTACTAATTGAATCAAAATTATATAGTTTAAAGGAATTATTCCTATTTAAAAAAAATAAAAATCATTTGTTTGCAAACAGTCAAATGCTTTAAAGTATTCTTATCAACTGCAAAATAATGTACGCACAATTAAATGGTTACAAGTTTTCCTATCGAATACAAAATATTTTCAATCTGATTGACTTGACCCATATATGGGAGCCCAACAGTTATTACTCCGCCGGCTTAGAGTTGGCCTGGAAGAAATGGCAATAAAGGTAATACGCCTTTATTACCACATTATCCAGATTTTCAGAACTGGAGACTCACCATCAGATATATTTCAGTTTATACCTGGAACATACCTTTTGGGCGGGATTTTACACACACACACACACACCCGTTGTCGGGTATACAATCAGCATATTCTAAATCCAGCCATATCAATGGATTCAGTTCATGGATGACAGACCTTTGTTTTTATTAAACAAAAAAAAAAAAAGAAAGTAAAAAAAAAAAGTAAATGAAGGGTTTAACAATCACCACCCAACCATCCGACAAAATATCGATTTTTTTTTTCAAAGATCAAGCAGTGGATACTTTGTTATGTATCTAGGCACGCTTTGAATATTACTTCCAATGAACACACGGGCGCAGAGTTATGAAGACACGACAGGTTTTCATTCATAAATGTGGACACACAGACAGACGTCAGTACGGCTCGTTAATTAAGTAAAGAAATGTCACGTGAACAAACTCATGATTGAAAGTGCCAATTACAAGACTGGGCATAAATAGAATCGTCCTAAAGGATAGAGTATATCCCACAGGGCGAAGCAGAACAAATATTGACTTTGACATATTGCTATTCTTAATAAAAAAAAATTTTCCTATTGTTATTCCCTCTCCTTTCTCCAATATATATATATATATATATATATATATATATATATATATATAAAGAGAGAGAGACGGAAAGACAGAGAGGAACAGACAGGTAGACAGAGACAGACAGACAGAGAAAGAGACAGAGACAGGGAGAAATAAAAGTGATATGACTAATGGGACTATTTCTTTTGTTATTTCTTTTTGTTTTTTTAATTTTATATGGTCTCAAAGATGCGATAAAAATGCACTGGTCATATAGCATATCTATTCCTTGAAAGTGATAGATAGAAATAAGTTTAAGACACTTTCTTTTGCTTTATAAATTTTTTAATAATACTTCTAGATCATTGAAACTTTCTGGAAATATAGAAATTTTAATATTGTAACTCGAGGTAACTGTCATTTCCTGTAAGTATAAAACTACACGATATTTATGGCAAAATTTCAAATGTTGGGGTAGAAATAAGTTTTAGATACTTTTATATTCCCCCCGGAGATATTTAACCCAATATTTACAATCATTCCCGTTAAAGGTTCACACATCATTTCTGCATTGATTTCGTTAAATTAGCAAGTGTTTCAAGTGGTATTTCATCCCAACATTTTTAATACATTCAATCAATGGGTTCTTATCATCCATCTGTCTCCAATTTTGATGAACAAGCCTTGATAGGATGTCCCACAGATTTTCAATGGGATTTAGGTCTGGGGAATTCGCTGGTCAATCCAGAACATAGATATTTTGAGATTGCATCTCAGGTCCCCCTCTGCTGGGTCCTGGTTCTCTATACCGCATCTTATCTCCAACTGACCTGAACCTCCTGTCGCCGGAGTTATATAACAATTTGACACCCACCTACTTCCTGCGAGCGTCACAATTTCACACTCAATTCAACCCCTCGACAGTCAAGGTTATATCCTGATATTCCTCGACCGGATGCACCTGTTATTTACACAGGTGCATTTCCTATTTTGACAGCTTGACCGGGTGCTTAGCAGTGTGTATAGCAGTATTATCCTGTTGAAAAATGACCCCATCCAGTTCATGATGTTGAATAAATGGCAGTTGGGTTTTTTTTCTAAAATTTCATTGTACTTCGTAGAATTTTGTTTGCTATTCATTTCGTTTTACTTGGCCTTTCCATTTGAGGTGAATGCTCCCGAAATCACGAGCGACTCTCCTCCAAATAGCGGTTTGGAAAAAATCTGTTCATCTTTTCTCAAATCACGCCAATAAGACTGGCAACCATCTGGATCATTCAAATTAAACTTCTTTTCCTCTGAGAAAGTCACACTTCTCCATTTTTCATCAGTCCAAGTAACTTTTTCCTTTACCCATTCTACTCGGTGACTCTTCTGTTCTTTTGTGAGTGCTAGTTCCTTTCTCTTCTAGTAAACAAAATTCTTGGTGTCGTGTAAAATTTGACGAACTCTTCTTCGTGTCACATTCAAGTCTAGTGAAGTTTAAAGGTTTCTTGAACTTTTTCACTATTCGAAGCTTCCCTAAACAGTCAGCGGGACGGTCCTTGTGGATAGTTTTGGTGGACGACCTATGCGTTTTTGGCAACCATACTCTTCAGGATTTTGTAAAAAGTTATTCAAAACTGTCCTGGTTCTATTTATCTCCTTCACAATCCAAGTTATATAAAACCCAGATTCTCGGAATGCAAGAATTTTTCCCTTTTCATTTTCCGAAAGTTTCGGGTTCTTTCTTATAATGCAATGATTTTAAAATTTAATATTTATTCGGACAGAACCAAAAATGTTATTCGCAATAAATATTGTGCAGCAATAAATATGATTTTATTTATCATTATCATTTTATTTATCATCACCGGTCCATTGGTCAAGCGGTTAGAGTGTTCACCCATGGCCCAGGAGACTAGGGTTCAATCACCAGGTCGAGTCATATCAAAAAATAGTACTTGATGCCTATGTGCTTAACTCTCAGCATTATAAAGCATGAATCAAGGGAAAAGTGTAGCAATCCAGGGAAAGGAGCAGCTCCCTTCTCCTACACCTTAGTGTAGTAGCTATTGAAAAGGGAGCCTTTGGATCGCCCTCTTATTTATCATTATTATTTCTACGTATCTTAAAGATTAAAATAACATTCTTTACATTTTTTCTAAGTTTCTTAAATTTATTTCCACCTAAAAAATTTAAAATTGTGTCATAAAAAATCATTTAATTTTGTTGTATAGCCATGACCACTATACATACATGCAGAAACATCTTCAACACAATAAGGACGAGCGAAGACACTTCTTTAGAAAAATACACCTCTCATTTTTTTTGAAAGGGTTCGAAAGGGTTACTAAAGGTTTTACTGTGTGAGAGGTGAGTTGGAGGGTGAACAGAACAGCAACATATTGACACCCACTCTGATGGCTATAACAACGTTTCTTTCCTGTTCTCCGAGGCTACTCAGCCGGGGGCCTGGGGGCCCAGCCTCTTTGTGACATGTTCCTCATTCCAGCATCTTCTCACCAACTGCAACTGCTCAATCGGGGGCCTGGGGGCCCCCTCTGCTGGGTCCTGGTTCTCTCTACCGCATCTTACCTCCAACTGACCTGAACTTCCTGTCGCCGGGGATATATAACAATTTGACACCTACCTACTTCCTGCGAGCGTCACAATTTCGCACTCAATTCAACCCCTCGACAGTCAAGGTTATATCCTGATATTCCTCGACCGGATGCACCTGTTATTTACACAGGTGCATTTCCTATTTAGACAGCTTGGCCGGGTCGGAGGTCAATATGCAACAATTTTATATTTACGGGAAATGTTTGTACTTCAAGTTACAACATCAAAATATCTATATTTAAAAAAAATTTCAATGATCTAGAAGCATTATTAAAAAGTTATGAAGAAATATGAAAGTGTCTTAAACTTATTTCCACCATTTTATATATATATATATATATATATATATATACTTTAAGAAAAACAACAAAACCGGTCACATAGGATTATAAATTTATATTCCGGAGTATAAATATCCATTTTTGAGTTGGTAAGGTTTCCGATGATATGTTTTTAAGTTGGAATTTTCCAAAGAGAGCTCAACTATTCAGGAGCAAAATGAGTATTCTTTGGTCCAGTTAAACCGGAGTTGTGAGTAATTCCATCAGGACAAGAAATTATTCATGAGTGGAAAATTTAAATATTCACTCATGAATAATTTCTTGTCCTGATGGAATTACTCCCAACTCCGGTTTAACTGGACCAAAGAATACTATATATATATATATATATATATATATATATATATGTATGTATATATATCCTCAATTCTATGGCATGGATTTTCTTGATTATCTCTCTCTCTCTCTCTCTCTCTCTCTCTTTCTCTCACACACACACATCGCTTTTGGCAGGTCCTTTAGACTGCATCTAGTGTTATGCGTTCATATCTGCTTCTCAGAGAGTGCAGTCCGACCATGATGTGCCACAAGCTCAATTCTTAAAGCAGTGTTGAATCAGTTTTATTTAGAGGTTTTTCTTCTAGATCAGTTATCGTACCAGTTTGCCCAACTGTTTATCAATAACTGGAGGGGAAATAATTGGATTCATAATTTTCCCAAATGTGATGTGAAATGCAAACAGCCTCTACGAGGATTTGTACACCAGTCACTAAGTCCATTTCCTACGACAATAACCTGTACTCCACGCGCGCCTCCATATATGTATGTATGTGTGTGTGAAGCTCTTTATGCCTTATACAAAGAAACAATGCAACAAACGGAATTCATTTTACCATGTATGTTCTTTTAAAACAAACCCTGATTTTGTGTAACATAATTTTTTTTAAATCAAATTGTGGAAGTGCAATGTTTACTGTTGAAAATAGCATGAACTAAGAGTTTATTTTTCAGCAGACTTGTTTGAACTATTTTTAATTGACGCAGTTTTTGTGTGTTTGTTTTTATTTTGTTTTTTGTTTTGTTTTTTGTTTTTGTTTTTGTTTTTGATTTTCTTTTTTTAGTGGGGGCTTTTTCTTTTTTATATATTACACACATTTCAAGATTTTAAATGACATCCATAACAAGGGTTGTTTCTGAGGTGAATGTGGTTCATGTAGACTTTAATAAAAATCATTAACAAATATTTCTCAGTTGGCTGCGGGCGGTGGGAGCTGTAGAATACACTGACAACTTCTCTGCAGAGGGGTAAGACTCCCCAACGAGTGTTCTGTGACCCAGTCGGCTGGAGCTATAGAATACACCGACTGCTTCACTGCAGAGGAGTAAGACTCCCCCAACGAGTGTCCTGAATATGATACGAAACAATCTGATGGTGAGGTTTTAGTAATGCTGCTGCTTTGGGGAATGTGGAGTAGCTCTTCATTGCCATTGCTCCTAGGTCCACTCTGGCCTGGAATGGCTGCATCTGAAATGGCCCTATGGGTCAAATAGAACTAAACTGTGTACTAATGCTAAACTGAATTGCTTGAAATATAACTGATTCGACATTTAAGATTGCGTACTAATGCTAATCTGAATTGCTTGAAATAGAACTATTTTGTATGCTAAGGTGAATTGTTTGAAATAGAACTGTTTATTGACATTGAAACTGTGAACTTATGCTGAACTGAATTATTTGAAATAGACCTGTTTATATGTATGAAAATGGATTTCGCATTAAATAACCTACGATGTTTGATGTGCCATAAAACCTAACCAAATCATTAATGAATAAAATGCTAATAAAGATTGAATAATGATTATTTCATAATCATTGAGAATGTAACATTAATAACTAAGGGAATTATGACGTCGTTGACGATGTACTCTAGATTACTAACAGACAGACATATTATGTCCACTAAAATAAAATTCCTTTTTTTCATTTTTAGGAATTATATCCATTTCATTAGCAGGTATTGTTGGCCTAAAAATAAATCCGCACAAGAGATTTACTGATAATATTACCAGCAATGTTAAAAAATAACCCTAAAATTTATGTAAGAAAGGATTAGTTCAGTTTAGTTTGGTTGGTTGGTTGGGTTTTATGGCATATCAACCCTTGTAGATTATTTAATGCTAAATCCTGTTTATATACGAGGATCATTAAATAAGTTTCCAGACTTTTTTCGTGTGGGCATTTTTATTGATAGTACACACATAAAACTCTAGTCCCTTTCGAAGTAATCTCCTCCAGCTGCAATGCACTTCTTGTACCGTTCCAACAACTTCTGCAAAGCCCCATGGAAGTCCTCTTGTGTGAGCGTGTCAATGACCTTCGTCACAGTCTCTTTCCTCTCCTCAATTGTCTCATAACGACAGCCTCTGGGCTAAGGGAATAAGCAAAAGTAACAGGGCGCAAGGTCTGGACTATAGGGAGGCTGAGGAACTGTCTTGATGCCCATCTTGGTCAAATAGTCTGTAACAATGATGGAGTTGTGGACTGGTGCATTGCCCTAGTGGAAATGCCACTGACCCGATTTGAAGAGTGCTGGCCTCTTCCAACGGAATCTCTTCCTGAACTCCCTTAAAACCTCAACATAGTAACTCTAACCCTAACCCTTTGGCCAATCAACTTTGATGTATTGACTTCCTTACTCCTCCCACACCTCTCATCATCCCTCACAGACTCACTGCCTTCGTTGAATCTCTTATGCCACTCAGAAACTGATGCTCGATTCATGCAAGCTGCTCCAAAAGCAGTCTGAAGCATACGTTTCTATGGCATTTTTTCCAAGTTTAAAATACAATTTTATTGCATGTTGTTCTTCAAAAGTGTCCTAACGTCCAGATTGCATTTTTGAAATTCACCAGCTGTGACAATCAGACTTTAGTAGTGTGTATTCCAATTCCTGCAGTAGCTGTTCATTTGAAGCTGAAATTAGAAAAATTGGTCAGTCATCTCAAAATATGTATAGCAATAACATGGTGAATTTTAAAGAGTCTACGACAATTTTAAATGCCTATACAAAAAAAGTCTGGAAACGTATTGAAGGTACCACGTCTATATATATATATATATATATATGGTTTGTAAACGAATAGTTTGGAGGTTACATTTTAAACAAGCAAGAGTTCATTTGTTTGCATCCAGTAAAATAGTTTCAAGTATTCCTATCAAACACCAATAATTCTATTTAATATTAATCATTTCTTTGCACACAGGTAAATGGCTGCAAGCATTGTTCAACATTTCTCATTCGTTTGCACACACTTATATTGTTTTTAGTTTGGCTATGTAACACTTAAAATTCAATTTAATATCAGTCATAATATTTGCTCTCAATTAAATGGTTAATCAGTTCTATTTCACCATAACATGGGATTGTTCAATTTAGTTGGACAGAAGATAACCTTGTAACGTAAGACCACACATTTCTTAAAATGACATTTGTCGTGCGATCTTTTGAATAAAGACATTTATGATCATTATTTCTGATCAATAACCTTGCCATTGGCCAAATGAGTAGAGGGTTCGTCAATAGTCCGGGAGACTGGTTTTCAATCCTAGGTCGATTCATACCAAAGACTCAAAAAATGGTACTTGATGCCGCCTTGCTTAGCACTCAGCATTATAAGGTGAGTATCAAGGGTAAAGCGGAGCAATCCAGGGAATGGAATATCGCCCTCCCCTACATCTCGGTGTAGTAGCTACGGAAAAGAGGAGCCTTCGGGTCACCCTCGACTAAAGTCGACAACTTATTTCTGATCATTATTTTAATACTTGTTAGTTTTCGCCCCAGTTTTAATTGGTAGTCTTTCACTGTAGTCCGAGTTGTCAGAAAGTATCCTCAGCTCTCCTTTTCAGCTCTCTTTTCAGTATTCTTGCTTATCTTGACAGTACTGTGGTCTGGATGGTCTCAATTCTTTCTTTCCACTTTCCCCAGTCTCTTTTCTCGTCCTTTGGGGATCATTCCAAGTGCTTCAATTACAAGTGGTATCCCTATCACTTTCATGTTCCATGCCTTTGTCTGCTCTCTTGCAAGATCCAGACATCTGTCTATCTTTTTCGCTTTGTTTTGTTTTCAACGTAAGGGCCACTGAAACGGCAAAATCCATTAAATTATATAATTTTCTTGTTAATCAAAAATAGATCTGGTCTTCTGCTCAGGATTGGTTGATCCGTACGTATCTCCGAGTTCCAATTTTGAAATATCGTAGACATTATTAAACGACAAAAATAAAGTTTTTTTAAAGACAATAGGTAACAACAAAGAATTATGAAATTTCTTCAATATCTAAGCAAAAATGACCTCCAAGTTGAAGGAATTTTAATTTCATCCGAAAATCCTTAGTGGCATTAACTAGAAAAGGATTTGTATATATATATATATAAAGAGGGAGAGAGAAAGAGAGATGTACCATAGCCATATACACGAATATGCGAAATGTACATGGGATGTTCATATATATATACATAGAACATGGGAATCTCGAAACACGAAAAACACGTAACGACTTCTTTGTTCAGGTACGAAACTTTTTATTACCTTTGAGTTTAAAGGTTCTTCGCCATAAGGAGGGAGAGGCACGATCTTTCTATTCTGGTTTTTTCAGCTGCCCCCCCCCACACACACACACACGTGTGGCACCCGCCACAAATGTCTCCGCGAGCAAGCGAAAACCAATGCGTCTTCTCCCGAGGCAGGTCTCATCTCAACTCGTCCGGTGTCTAGTCTCAACTTTCCCAAAATCCTCTGCGCGCTTCCGGTGCGTAACGTCATTCGCACTCGCTAGCCTCTGTTTCCCATCTCGGGCTATTGTGACATCTCTGAGTGACACGTCCGCTCTGCGCGCACGTTTGAACACCTGTGTTAATGTTGCACCTAACTAATCCATGTGCTGAGCCGAAAGGTTCTCAGCCTAACTAAACCCAAAGGCATAAACCGAAATCCCTCGGCCATTATATTACAGAGAGAGAGGGGAAAAGAGAGGGGGGAAAGAGACAGTTGGGATAATGTAGACACACACTCAACGGCATTTGATGACTCAGTTTTTTGCTAAAGCAATCATCGGAAGAAATATTTTACTATATCATATTTATCCAACCCCTCCGCAGGATATGACACAAGGTCAATTTTTTAAGCGAAGTTTAACAGGTTTGAATTCAGAGTTTTCCTTCTCCTAGACTAGTTGCCTCACCAAGGCTGAAGAACCTAGTCTGCCCTACTATTTACCCATAGCTGGAGGGAGAATAATTGGATTCATACCTTTCCCAAGGGTATTAGTGCTATGTGAAATGCTATCAATCTCGTCCAGGATTTGAACTCGTGTCGCCGTGTCCATTTCCTGCGACGATAACGATTACACCACGGGCACCTCCTTTATATAAATATTTTACTATATGTTTTGTTAAACTTTATTGATTTCATCATCATCTCAATTTATAATAAGCAATGTAAGAAAAAAAAACATCTGTAAGCTTGGTTTGATGATCGTTTAGACAGCCACCAAGTTCCGTTGACTCTCCCTTCACAAACCGTAGATCTACATAAGTACTATCGTAGATATTGAGCACTCTTTAATAATAAATGTAGCAAACAACATTATATACATATATTGTTGAAATTGCTATATGAGGGTAGATAGGAATTTCGGTCAAATGACAAAGCCGTCGGGGAGTCATCTTTTCGAGAAGTTAATTCCAAAATCAAAACTGGAGAGGAAAGCTCCAGCATCAAACTTCAGCTAACTTGTCGGCCTCTTTTGAGGCGAAAAATCTAAAGGAAGTACGGGGAAATAAAAGCTGCAGTTAGCATCATCATCATTACCATCATGTCGTACCATCAGCACGGATCTCCCTGACCCTCTCCCGCTACCCTTCTCTACCGTCCATCGCTTCCGGTAAGTCTTCGAAGTTACATCCTGTATCGGCACAGAGGTGTTGTATGTAGGTTCTAGCAGGTCGTACTGCCATTGCTTGTCCATGTGAAGGGGTCCACAGGAGTATGTCATTTCGCCAGTTGTCTTGATATGCTTGTTACTAGGCTATAGCTATGTAGAGCCACAGAGTGGCATCAATATCATACAAGTGTATGTCACAATAACGCAACGACATACAGATTTATTGCTGCCTCATTATCTTACGCATCTTGTGTATTTTCCCAAAGTTAAATGAGTTATTAATTTGGATAACTGAGTTGTAATTTTTGTGGTAAAGTCGGGTATCATCTGGCTAGATGTGATGGTAATTTGCGAGCTAGCTAGATAGATAGATAGATATCTGAAGACCTTGTATTTTTTTTTTATCTCGACACATTTTATATATATATATATATCTGTGGTGGGGGTTATCGCATTTTAACCTTTGGAAAGTTATCTAATTCCAAATTCATTTTTATGTAAATAAACTTTTCTATTTCAAACAATTCAGTTTAGCGTAAGTACAGTTTAAAAATCAAAAACAGTACTATTTCAAACAATTCAGTTTTGCATGAGTTCGTAGTTTAAATGTCAAAACAGTTCTATTACAATCAATTGAGTTTAGCATAAGTACGCAATTTATTTCTATTTGACCCATATATAGGACCCTATCAGATGCAACCACTCTGGGCCAGAGTGGACTTGGGAGCGATGGCACTGAAGGGGTACTCTGCATTCCCCAAAGCTCTAGCATTACTGAAACCTCACCATCAAAATGTTTAGTGTCATATCAGAACACTCGTTGGGGGAGTCTTACCCGTCTTCAGAGATGCAGTCAGAGTATTCTACAGCCCCAGCCGACTGGACAATGTGTGTGTGCGACAATATCACTTTTTCTCTGAATCTTATATATTCACGTTTAGCTGCAATTGTGCTATTTTTTTAATGAATATTCTGATGTGATTTTCTGCATAGTTAATAAGCGCACGCACGCGCGCGTATGTATGTGTGTATGTGTAAGACTGATCTTGGAAGAAAGATGAAAAGAACCGATAACAAATATATTCCACGTATATGTTTCTGCAGATTCAGCTTTACGACTCCTCTTATTGTTTCTCCAAACTCTACAGTCCTTACCTTCCGTGACAGCTTATCTTGCAGACTAGGTAGTCGGTATTAGGAGGTGGGGAAAAAAGAATGCTAAGCCAAGACGAGGCTCACCATGACCGCATTCCACAGAAGACGTAAGCATAAAGTTAATCTTTTTTGTCCTAATCTGTTTCCCCTCGATATCTGTTTCACGAACTCTGACCTTTAAGAAGGAACAACCCACGTGCGGACTGTCAAATTTTGTTCCGATCAAACATTTTGTATTGAGTAGAAATCTGAAAAGATTTAATGTGGATTTCAGAAACTTGACGACAGAATTTTATTAAATATGAAAACAATAAATGTGTGACTACGTGTGACTACACTGCCTATATAACAGAGGGTAGTCCTGTGTGTTTCTGATGTCTGTAACAGTGACAGGGCAACTTTATCTTACACCCTCGTAATATAGATTTCATATTAATAGGAATATTTCTCTGATATAATTGTATAAGAGACGTTGCGGCGTATCAAAGAAAATCCCACGCACTTTGACATTAATGTTGCAACGTCTTTCATGGAACGATTTCAAAAACAGGAAGACGTGAAGTCGTATTCTCTAGTCGATGGAGGAAAAATAGCTATTCTTGATACAAATAATGTGCACACAGTATCGTATTATTCTTATTTGATACTGATGCCTTTCAGACAGTTATATTTGACCCATATCGTTGCATTGCTTATTCTCGACGAAAGTTAGCGGCGGAGGAAGTTAAGATGAAGTGATAACGACATTTTCAGAGGGAAGGAAAAAGTCAAATACATGTTCACAGAAAAAAATGCCACTCACTTTGTTGGGGTTACAACCTCCCTCTAGAGCGGTCTCTAATCAAGAAGATCTGAATTTTTGAGTCAGTCAAGGGATTGCTAAATCACGGCCCACCATTAAAGTGTTGGGGCGATATCGCTAAACAGGAAGATTAGATCATTACTTGTCACTTTGCCAGTACATGAATAAGAGACCCTTTCCAAAAATACCCAGGTCTCTCATTGGACTGTTTGGTGCACCGAGAATTCCTGTGCAAAAAAGAGTATATATATATATATATGGACGCTAACTAAACGTATGGAGAAAAAGCTTGACGGCAATTACAAAAGAATGCTGCGAGCTATATAGAACAAGTCCTGGAGACAGCACCCTACGGAGCAGCAGCAGAACGGACACCAACCCCTCATCATGAAAACTATCAAAGACGAACCAGACATGCAGGTCACTGCTGGAGAAGTAGGGACGAGCTCATAAGTGATGTACTCCTGTTGACCCCTTTACATGGACGAGCAAAGGCAGGACGTCCAGCTCGAACCTACATACAGCAGCTCTGTGCCGATACGGGATGTAGCCTTGAGAACCTGCCGGAAGCAAAGGACAATAGGGAGATGTGGCGAGAGAGGGTCAGAAATACCCGTGCTGATAGCACGACATGATATATATATATATATATATATATATATATTAAAATGAATGTCAGCAAATATCTTTAATTTTGGTGTTACGTTTTTATTGTTGCATATAGTTGTACTCTACACATATAAGCCGAAGTATATGAAATAATGAAAACATAAAAAGCAAATTGCGGACTTATACATTTTAAAATATTGACTTTTCTCTCCGTGAACCAACCAGAACAACAACAATATATATATATATATATATATATATATATATATATATATATATATATATATAGTAAAGTTGGTGACTATAGTCGAGAGTGACCTAAAGGCTCCCTTTTCAATAGCCAAAACACCGAAGTATAGGGGAGGGCGCTACTCCATTCCCTGGATTGCTCCCTTTTACCCTCGATCCGTACTTTATAATGCTGAGTGTTAAGCAAGGCCGCATCAAGTACCATTTTTTGAGTCTTCGGTATGACTCGACTTGGGATTGAACCTCGGTCTTCCGAACCATTGACGAACACTCTACCCACTAGACCAATGCCCAGGTATGTGTGTGCGCGCACGCGCGTGTGTGTGTAAAAGCTCACACAATTCATATTACACTGACTTTCACGAATATTCAATCACCATGAGAGTAATGATATCAATTACCTGATGATCAAACATTCGTGAAACTCAGAGTTGTGAAAAGTGTAAGAGCTTTATACATTTTGTAATTAAATTTTTTATTTATATTATTATACTTTTCGAGAAATGGGCCCTGTTTTATTTCCTGAAAGCTGCTTCCATTGTCTTTTAATATATATATATATATATATATATATATATGTGTGTGTGTATATATATATAATTATAAATATAGAAGTAAAATTATTTTTTCCGTACATTACCCTCTGACTAATGTTTCCTCTTATTCTTTATATAAACGTATAAGATTCTTCAATGTGTTTGTAACTTCATTATTCGCTCCACCAAAGTTGGCTCTCGTTAGGACCAAAAGTACTTGGGAAACATACGGTGCCTTCATAAATTCATTACATCCATTAATCAAATGACTCATACGAAGATTTGAAAGAATCAAAGATGGGACAAGCAGACACGTAGTGTCAATCCAATTTAATCAAACATGCTAAAAATATGACAGTACATCCGGTCTCGCCAAACACGATGTGTGTGACTCCGTTTCCAATCCGCAGATCGTTCTGCTGGTTGGATGTATCTTCGGATGACACGATTAACATGCTATCTGCCCACGTCCTGCTTTTTAGATCCACATAACAGATCAATCGCTAATCGCAGTTGCCCGTTAATGAGTAGATGGATGAGACCGCTCAATAAAGAAAGTAAAAAGAGTCAACGCCAACAAAGAGAACAAACACGGCTTTGTATCAATGAGAATATTTTGTATGAAACAAAAATGTCTAGAAATGGTACAAGTGTTCACCCATCACAGAGATGAGAAGTTTTAGTCAGAGACCCGGTTCCCAAAGTAACAGTCGGTCAATTCTTTGGGCTTTTCTATTCTCTCTGTCTACAGCCTGGTGTAAGACAATCTTAATGAAGGTTATGTTCGCTTTCTCTCAATCCTTGGTATTATTTCACAATGTTTTCATACGATGGGCTTTCTTCACTTTTTATACCCAGTGTAGTCTGATAAAAGGTCGAGTCTCGAAGTATCTCGATTCTATTTGCCTCTTTTCTCCGCGAGTCTGGCACTCGGGCATCTTTTATCCGCTTCACACTGGTCTTTAAAGTATCATAATATCACGATTTCTCTTTGTTTTTCAATCTCCGAAGGTATGGCACAAGGTCATCTCAAGGCACTGCATTATCTCACTCTTTCTTCGCTTTTTTCATAATGTTGTATATCGGTAAGACTACATCACTTCCAAACAACATGGCTTTTTCTGCCTCTCCTCTCTGGGCAGTCTAGCACAAGACTAGAGCCCAGAGTGACGTGAATCTAGTCGTCAATTTGCGCTCTCTCCACACAGTTGCCCTTCACTCGGGAAAATTCCTTGAATTTTATGTAAATCTTCCATCTGAGGGGTGGGGTGGGCGAAACTTAAAAAATATCGATCTTCTCATAATTTGGTTTCCAACAATCAATTCCATCTTCCACTGGTTGTCTTAACCCTTCACATCCGCTTTGCGCTTACTTTTACCCAAAAGGAACAAATTTGGAATTATTACGATTTTACGTTAACGTGACATGACGTCAGTAACCGTTCAATCATAACAGTAAGAGAACTGAATTAAAATTGTCCATACTTGAAGTCTTTAAAAAAAAACTTGGTATTACTGATTCTTTTATTCTCAAGTCACTGATAGACAAGCCCTGGCTTCCAGGTCAAATCTCCTGGTTGATTCCGGCTTACTCTGGCTTGTAGTTAAAGCAACGCCTGTTTTAGTTTCTGATTCATGGGGACAAACGAATAACAATCCTCTCATCTTTTTTCAGTACATATTTTTTCGTCGTTTTCTTTCTTGTCAAATTGTCCAGTCGGCTGGGGCTGTAGAATACACCGACTGCATCTCTGAAGAGGGGTATGACTCCCACAACGAGTGTCCTAGATATGACACTGAACATTTTGATGGCGAGGTTTCAGTAATGCTAGAGCTTTGGGGAATGCAGAGTACCCCTTCAGTGCCATCGCTCCCAAGTCCACTCTGGCCCGCAGTGGTAGCATCTGATAGGGTCCTATATATGGGTCAAATAGAACTAAACTGCATATTTATGCTAAACTCAATTACTTGAAATTGAACTGTTTTGACATGTAAGCTGAGCGCCTATGCAAAACGGAATTGTTTGAAATAGAACTGTTTTTATATTAAAACTCTACTTACGCTAAACTGGATTGTCTGAAATAGAACTGTTTCGATATTTAATTGTGTGTTGACAAAAACTATACTTATACTAAACTAAATTGTTTGAATCTGAACTGCTTGACTAAACTGAATAGCTTGAAATAGAAATGTTTTCGACAATTAAACTGTGTACTCATGCTAGACTGATTTGGTTGAAATAGAAGAGATATTTTGTATAAAAATGGATTTGGCATTAAATAACTTACAAACGTTGATATGTCATAAAACCAAACCAACCAGCCAACCAACCGTTCTCGTCTAAACATATTTCTGATTTATTCCTTCTGATTCTATTTTCGTCATTTTTCCCTTTTTATAATGTACTTAGTTCGTTCTTCAAAAATCTGCCACGGCTAATTCTTGTTTTTATAGTCAATAAATTTCCTCGATGGACCCATCTGATTAAAAAAGAGAAAATGCTGCCCATATATACATCCTCAGACAGATTGCTTCGTTGTATTACAATTCTTCAGTGTGGCCAGACACGTGAGATGCTTCAAGCTGGGATCGAAACCTAGCCGACTTTACGTCAGTCAGATATTTAACTCAAGACTATCGTCATTCTCAGCGTAAACGAAGGAATTTTTAACGAATATATTTTTATACATATGTTATCGGCATGCACAATTCAGGAGAAGAGCTTTGCATTTACGTGTTATGTGGCAGCCGGAAATTCTCCGACTCGAGTGTTCAACCGGATATGGGGAGCATATATGTATATATTGTCATCCACAGACAGACTCGTGTTATATTTTGACCTTCGACCCGGCCCAAAAATACTATTCCAAGGTAATACACCGGAAGGAAGTGACACATTCCAGCGGCCAGTAATCGAAAGAGATCGCGTGGGCGGATTAAGGCTTATGATATGGGACAAGGTGAAGGTCTCATTGTGCCACTACAGTCATGCGCCGGAAGAGAGTAACCTCTGAACTGCATGACAGTTATTTCCGCTTGATGACGATTAAACATCCGATTTCGAAGATCCAGTTGGCGATCGTGTGGGCGTTGAGTTATTATTTAACTCAGTTGAGTTTGGGGTGCAAAAGCAGTTGCCAGCAGAATTCCAGACAGCTAGAGACCAGATGTGGTAGGGAAGGCCACACCCGACCGAGGGGGCCCTCGGAAAACCCCGATGGAGTGGACCCCAACATCAGGAGAACAAGACACAACGTGACGGTCATAACAGTGGGGTCAAAATATGAAGTTAACGTTCGGTCTCCAGCATCCTGTCACATGCAAACCCTTAAACAACCCTTTCGAACCCTTGCAATAAAGTGAGAGGTAAATATATTTGAAAAGAAGCCTTCCTGCGTCCTTTCTTCTTGCGTCTTTGTCCTTGCGTCTGTATTGATATTGTGTCTTTGTGATGCTGAATGATGATGTAGATGACTATATAACACTCGTTCGTTGTATCACAACTCTTTAGTGTGGCTAGACAAGCGAGATGCTTCAAGCTGTGTTCAAAACCCGGCTAACTCTTCATCAGGTCGATATCTTATCCAAAACTTATCGTCATTCTCAGTGTAAGCGATGGAATTTTTTATGAATGTAATTTTACATTTCAAAATACGTCCAACATACGTTTAAATCTAAAAAAAAATAAAGCGGTATTAAAAACAGATAGAAATAAAAGAAACTAAATTCATAAAGATTGCCTATCTTATTGCTTCAAGTTTTATAACATTGTTCGTTAAGTTAAGAAACATCTTTGTAACTTTCAAATAGGAGAGTACTGTAATTTTTCTTCCGACCACAAAATCACATAAATTTGAACCAGAACGCAGTAACGAAAATAGAATATTTAAACTTTTCGTTTTATTACAAACTTCTTCAAACGCCCTGATGAAGATTTAAAAACAGTAACTACCCAGAATTTCACGGAATAGATCGTCAGATTCAGTCAAAAATCACAATTATTATCATTAAGGGTTTTCGGACTATTGTCTTCATCTTTATTGTTATTTTCACAATTTTAAGGGTTCTCTAATATATATATATATATATATATATATAGAGAGAGAGAGAGAGATACTCCCCTACCCCCATAGGGTTGAGTTCTCTAGCGAATGAAGTAATTGTGTTGCCATTAGCGTTTATTGCAAGTCTCTTCATATATGAATTGAGGTCTCGGTAGCCGTTAAATGGACGTACGTAAACAATAGTAATTGTGATTCATAACCATTTAAAATTTACTTCGCAGGTATTGGCTCCTCGTGAGTGAAAGGTTAGAGGCTTGGAGTGGCGTTTGAGTCAACCGGGTTTCGATCCCAGCTATGGGAAGCTAATATGTCTAACCACACTGATGAGTTCTGATAGAACGAAACAGATCTGTCTGTGGATGACTATATATATATAGAGAGAGAGAGTGGAAAGTATATATATCAATACCTCCAGTGCTTAATAGTGAAAAATATTTATTTCATACAACAAATATTTATTTTTCAACATAATCTCTTTTTTCTTGTCAATACCCTTAATTCAAGGGTGAATATTAATTACTTGATTCAGTGAAAATTTCAAATGAAAATTCAGCTAAGTCGGTGTTTAGAGATTCCTCCTCGTTAAGCAGGAAATAGTTCTTTAATAAGCTAACTTTAGATTTGAATTTATCGGTAAAAGATGTGTGATTAACCAATCGTAATGATCTTTGGCACTTTGAATCTAGCGAGCGTTCAACAAAATGATGAACTGCTCTGGTTTATAAGAAAAAATATTCATTATTCTTAGAATTTCAAGAATTGTATGAATACTTTAAAAAAAATGAATAAGGTAAAATTAATACATTTTTATTCTGGAGAATTTTTGGAGCAAAATATCTCTAAATAATATTCGCATTGGGTTTTTTACTTGAGGCGAAGAATTTACTTTATAGGCTTCCATACAATGACGTCATGATACTTATTTTTGAGTAATTTTTCAATCAAAATTAGCTCGTTCGTTGCTGCAGGCTATCGCATTGGCAACTTGAAGTTCTTCTTTTTTTTTATTCAAGTCGAAACCGTCACAGGTGCTGATAAATGACAAATTTCCAAGAAGAACCAAATATTTCCTTCAGTTATCAACAATTTCAAAATCGATGTATATTCGTCGGGCAGCTTGGTGGAGCTTTTCCAATTGAAGCCGGGAATGATCTTGTCGTTGACTATCGTGACGGGCGTTCTAACTTAACAATCTCTTTCCATAGCTTCCATATTAACCTAAAAATAATCGACATTTTTAAACCTAAAAGGATTGTCTGAACACTGGCCTAGTCGGCTGGTGCTGCAGAATACTCCAACTGCATCTCTGCAGAGGGATAAGACTCCCCCATTGAGTGTCCTAAATATGACACGAAGCCATGGGATGGTTTGCTTTGGTTTGATTTCTTTGTTTGATCGCATATCAACCTTCATGGATTATTCAATGCCAAAGCCATCCTTCTAAAAGAACAGTAGTGCCACTATTTAACCCATAGCTAGGAGAATAAGGGTATTTGTCCAAAAGTGAATGTAATAGCGTGACTGGAGTTCGAACTCGTTTACTACGATTCTACGGTCCATTGATTTAACAATTACACCACAAGGACAACCCCACGCGATGGCAAGGCTTCAGTAATGCTGGAGCTTTGGGGAATGGGGAGTTCCCCATCATTGCCATCGCTCCCATGTCCACACTGGCCTGGAGTGGTAGCAACTGAGGGTCCTATCTATGGGTCAAATAGAACTGTTTGACATTTAAACTGTGTACTTATGCCAAACTGAATTGTTTCAAATAGAACTGTTTGGCCATTTATCTGTGAGTAAAAGATAACTCATATTTAATTGAATTGTTAGTGATACATAGCAATACTTGAAAGCATTAAACTGTGCAATTGGATAATAAAATAGAATTATTCGTATTATATAGAAATAAGTGAAAGCATTTTACTAGGTTAAAAAAATGAGCTCAGGTTCGTTTAAAAATGTTATCTACAAAATGTGTTTAGAAATCATATATTTAATATATATATAAATAACCTACAATGGTTGATATGCTAAAAAATAAAACCAAACCAAACCAAACTAAATCATAGTCTGAATACGATGCCCCCAATTAATTTTCAAAGACATTACAATATATACAAAGAACACAAAAACACTTTTGGATAGAGCAAGTTTTTTTTTCTTTGAAACGCTTTTTTTTTTGTATTGCCATCATGACTAACTGTGTTTTGGGCCAGTTTGGAACAACAGCATGAATGCTCCGAAAGTGATACCTTCTATTTACTTTCATAGAAAATTCAATTGGTTCAGTAAGCTCAGTAACACTGTTAGATAAAGTTTTCAGCTACAAAAATATTTTTCAACTCTGTTACTTTCATCAGCTATGTATGAATTTCATTAACCCGTACCATGACAGGAACGTTTTAAAAAATCCTCTTCAATATGTCTTTTTCTGTTCAATCTTTATCATCGTCATTTAGGAGGGCTGCCCGCTCGGATTCCTTTGACTTTCGCTATCTGTTACTTTTCCTCATCGCACTTGGTAAGTTCTCTAGACGATACCTAGTATTTGCACAGTGTTAATGAATGTCAATTTTTGCTGGTCATCCAACACTGGCATGTCCATATATAGGAGTCCATAAGAGAACGTCGCTTATGAGTTTGTCCTTACTTCTCCTGCAGAACCTAGCTTTTCTTGGATGGTTTGTGAAATGGGAGCGAAATGGCCATATAACTGCTATTTTTGAGGTGCTTCTATTTTTGAGGTGCTGCTTCTAAGATTTGTTCAAAACAGAGCACAGCATTCTTCTGTTGTTCTTATCTAACTTTTTTTACCAAGCGAAAAAAATGCGATCTCATTCAAGAAAAAGTGGTTGAAAACTGGTAAGGCTTTTAGTTGTTGTTGTTATTGTTGGGGATGGATATTTGAAAGATACTCTTCCCTAATAGAAGTTTAAAATAACAAAAAAGAAAACAAAAAAATGGTTACCCTTCATACTTGATTTGAGGTCCACGGTCATTGGATAGGGATTTGATTTTATGAATGCATTCATCAATTAAGACATTTGTCATCTAATAATCGAAACACTATCATCTAAAATAGTCATACATAAATACACAAATATTTTCTTTGGGTTTTATTTGGTTGGGATTTTTTGACATTGTAGGTTATCTAATGCCAAATCCTGTTTATACATATATATTAAATATATACATGATTTGAGAACACATTTTGTAGATAACGTTCTTAAACAAACCTGAGGTCTTTTTTTGCAGTTAAATGGTTTCAAGTACTGCTATATGAGAGTCCTAATCTAACATCAGTCATTTGTTTGCACATAGTTTGTTCTATTTGACCCATAGGTTTGACCCTATTAGGTGCCACCACTCCGAGCCAGAGTAGACCTGCAAGCAATAGCAATGAAGGGGTACTCAGGATTCCCCAAATCTTCAATTCTGGAGCCTCACCATCAGATGATTTAATGTCATATACAGGACACTCGTTATGGGGTCTTACCCCTCTGCAGAGATGAAGACCCAGCCAACTAGGCTAAAAGGTTTTCGTATTTTATTAATTTGATTTTTCGTTCGTATTTCTCAAGGGTATTTGAAGGAAGTGAATGCAAACTTTCCTAAGTAAATTTTGAATTCCCCTGTGCCACAACCCATTTATTCATCCGCACCTCTATACTTCGACCCAATCTAATCATTGTTCACCCTAAGAAAGTATATTTCAGCAGTTGACTCAAAGCAAATCGAATCTATAGAATAAATTGATTTGCGATGTTTTAATATATTCAATGGCGTTTATTATTCAGTAAAGCACTCCCCAATTTTACTCCGAGTTGGGATACAGGAAAGCACATAACCTTATATGATTTATAGATACGCGTGATTAATCATTAAAATGTATAAAAACGTATAAGCGAGCTGAGGAACATATTATTATATAATTAAGGAATGATTTTTTTTTATATTAATCAGTTTTCGTTATTTATATTTTAACATTTAGTTTGATTGGGCTTTGAACTATTCGGGTTAAGAGCCCAGGGGCATAGTCAATTGGTACAGTTTACGCTCGTGCGCAAATGATATGACAATCAATATTTGTCATAATAAACCCCCAGACAGGAAATGGAGCTGAAGTGTGGATGACGTCATGCCCAGAAGAGATGATCCTGAGAATTTGAGGATTTTAAGAAAGAGTCAGTTGAGATTGGACCATTGAGGCGAGAGTTGTGTATTCGGCCTTTGGGAGTTGGATTTTGACCGTTGAAATGTTATATAATTAAGGAAAGATTTTTTATTTCATTCATTTTTCATTAATTATATTTTATTATTCAGTTTGGTTGGGCCTTGAACTAATCGGGTGAAGAGTTCAGGTGGGTAGTCAATCAATGCAGTTTACGCTCGTGTGCAAAGGATATGACAATCACCATTGTCATAATAAAAGCCCGACAGGAAATGGATCTAGAGTGTGGATGACTTCATGCCCAGAAGAGATGGGCTGAGAATATGGAAGATTTTGAAAAAGATTCAGTTGAGTTCCGACCAGAGTGTTGGGAAGTTGGGATCCGAGCATAGAGTTGGGAGTTGACATTGGACGATGCAGGCTGATAGTTGAGTTTCTGCCATACAGTTGAGAGATGATGATGTAGTTGGTTTTTTCGGATCTCTACAGACAGAGATCTTAACCATCACAAGATGTGCAGCGCGTTTATGGAGTCAGATAGTATGGTCAGCATAGTAAGAATTGTCTCTCTGTCCTCGTGCTGAAGAACCGAAGTCAGAAGTTAATAAACCGTTCGTACCTGAACAATAGAGTCCGCCTGTATTATGTATTTGTATGTGCCTGTATTTGCATATGTATATATGTAGTATACAACAGAAAAATGTAGTTAAGGTTTTTCGGGTCTCTACCGACAGAGATCTTAGACATCACAAGATGCGCCACGCGTGGGGGTGGGGTCAGCATAGTAAGAATTGTATCTCTCGTGTCGCCATGGACCGAAGCCAGAAGTTAATAAACCCATTCGTATCTGAAACAACAGAGTCCGCCTGTTTTCGCCTGTGTATTGTATTTGCATTTGTATATGTACCGTTGTTATTGAGATCATCACGGTATACAACAATATTTATTTACGCGAAATATTGCTAAAAAAAGGGGGGCAAATTGCTGAACAAGCAAGATTTGTCAAATTTATTTGGTTTCTTTGTTTGATGGCATATCAAGCCTATAGGTTATTTACGAGGATCATTAAATAAGTTTCCAGAATTTTTTCATATGGGCACCTTTATTGATAGTACACATATGAAACTATAGTCTCCTTCGAAGTAATCTCCCCCGGCTGCAAATGCACTTGTTCTACCGTTCCAATAACTTCTGGAAAGCCCCATGGAAGTCCTCTTGTGTGAGCGTGTCAATGACCTTCGTCACAGCCTCTTTCATCTCCTCAATTGTCTCATAAACGACAGCTTCTGAGCTTAGGGAATAACCAAAAGTCACAGGGAGGAAGGTCTGGACAGTAGAGAGGGTGAGCAACTGTCTTGATGCCCATCTTGGTCAAATAGTCTGGGACAAGGATGGAGTTGTGGACGGGTGCATTGTCCGGGTGGAAATGCCACTGGCCCGATTTGAAGAGTGCTGGCCTCTTCCGACGGAATCTCTTCCTGAACTCCCTTAAAACCTCAACATAGTAACTCTAACCCTAACCCTTTGGCCAATCAACTCTGGTGTATTGTCTTCCTTACTCCTCCCACACCTTTCATCATCCCTCACAGACTCCCTGGCTTCCTTGAATCTCTTATGCCACTCAAAAACTGATGCTCGATTCATGCTAGATGGTCTAAAAGCAGTCTGAAGCATTCCCTGCGTTTCTGTGACATTTTCCCCTAGTTTAAAACAGAATTTTATTGCATATCGTTCTTCTAAAGTGTCCTCACGTCCAGATTGCATTTTTGAAATTCACCAGCTGTGACAATCAGGCTTTAGTAGGGTGTATTCCAATTGCTGCTGTAGCTGTTCGTTTGAAGCTGAAATCATAAACATTGGTAAGTCATCCCATAAGATGTATAGCAATAACATAGTGAATTTTCAAGAGTCTTCGACAATTTTAAATGCCTGTACACAAAAAGTCTGGAAACGTATTGAAGGCACCACATAATTCCAAAGCTTTTCTCCAAGAAGAACAACAGTGGTACTATTTAACCCATAGCTGCGAGTATAAGGGGGAGGTGTCATACCTTTCTGGAGGGTATTAGTCCGAAAGTGAACGTAATAGCGCGACAAGATTTCGAACTTACTACGTTTCGCATTTCAACACTTAAGCTGAAGATGAAGTTTATCCGAAAGTTTTCTAAATCACAGAATATGAAGTGCCACGCCCATGACAACCCTTTTTGGAGATACCCCACTAAAGAGAATAGAGTCAGTGTATTCCAAGCCCCACCGACAGGAAGACTGGGTAGTTGATGGGACTTGCTGTTACTTGGACTTCAGTGAATACATCCTGTTACAGCTGATGTGGAAAAAAACGTCTAAAGATAAGCTGTATGGATGCACCGTATGAATAGTAACAAAACGCAGAACGAAAAAGCTTGTTGAGAACTGCACAAGAATGTTATTAGCTATCTTTAACAAATCCAGGAAGGTACAACTACTGTACAGCCACTTACATCCCATCTCCAAAACTATCCAATTAAGACGAATAAGACATGCAGGTCAAGAGAAGCAAGAACGAACTCATAAATGACGTTCTTCATTGACCCCAATTCACATTGACATGCCAAAGTTGGCAGACCAGCAAGAACTAATCTAAATCAGCTCTTAGGGGACACAGGATGTAGTTTGGAGGCCCTGCTGGGAGACATAGATGATATGGACGTATGAAGATAGAGGGAATCAGAGGAATACGCGCAGTCAGCGTGACTTGATGATGATGATGATACAGTTTTTTATTTCAACTCTCTCAGATTGTCATTCTACGACCACAAGAAACAGCGCAGAAGTACTAATTCCGTGAAACTCAAGCTTATGACTTCTGTGATATTGTAAACGAATGAAGTGGCCGTTGGGTGCGAATAGATAAGTTATTTTTTTTAAATCTAGCAACCGGACGAGAGATGAATTGACAAAGTTTAAAGTCTTATCTGGTAGGTGTGCACTAAGATATGCTTTATCAAATAGCCCTTTATCTGTTTGGGTGTCCCAGTTATTATGGGCACGACACTGATCTTCATGTCGCTAACCTTACTTTCATTCTGAGAAAAGGTCCCGGTATTTTCTGAAATGTTCACGTTCTTTCGTTTTTACTCACGTCAGCTCGTAAAGTATATTACAGCAAGGTTTTCATAAGATAAAGATTATCTAAGTTTTCTTAATCTCCGTATGATCAGTTGAAATAACAAGCTCTTTCTTGTGAGTTACGGGTGAGGGGTGTCTAATCTCCTCTGCAGAGGATACTGTCAGTATATTCAAAGTCGTGTCGACGAGAAGAAAAATAGCAGAGAGAAATTAGTTACTTCATCTCATATTTGATTTCTACTTGTCTCTTCAATCAATATAAAAACTAGAACCGCCCACCAACCACAACAACATAATCCTGAGTTGCATTTCGAAACCATGAGACGATCACCGAAATTATGACATGTTTGGACAAGCGTAACGAGACGAGTGTGTGGTGAGACAACCACCTGATTATTCATGGTGGTAAAATCGCTCGTTGTAAATGGCGTCTAATTTTTTCGCGGACACGCCCGGCGGGAATGAAAATAAACAGCAGGTCAGATGTTTTGAAGAAAAACTCCTTAAAGTACATTCACTGTTGACTCTCTTTAATAGTGGTATGTGCTTCGGAGGGGGAAGATAGAAATATAAAAGAGGGAAAGAGAGGGGGAAAACTTCTGTTGAGAAGAAAGTAAAGGAGAAAAAGAATAAACAGTTCAGTGGGATTTTGGTAATATTACGATTTAAAACGTTACAAACAGAAAACGAACGTCTGGCAGAGGGAACCTTATATTTCTGCATCTATATCTCTTGCCCTGTCTCTGCTACAAAACACTCCAGTGTAAGTGAAACACACATATACGTACACACACATATACGTACACACACACACACACGCATATATATATATATATATATATATATATTAATTCCTAATACCCAACTATAACTTAAATCGTATCATTGCTGTTATTCTATAAGTATAGGTTTGGTTTGGTTACTTTGTTTAATGGCATATCAACCTTTGTAGGTTATTTGATGCTAAGGCCATTCCCCTAAAAAGGCAGTAGTGGTACTATTTAACCCATAGCTGGGAAGATAAAAGCGTTTATACCTTTCCCAAGGGTATTTGCCCGCAAGTGAACGTAATAGCGTGACTGGAGTACGAACTCGCATACTACGATTCCGCAGTCCATCGCTTTAACTATTACACCACGAGGACACCCCCTCTATAAGTATAGCCTTGGCATCAAATAAACCACAAAGGTTGATATGCCATTAAACAAAGAAACACACTCAAACACCAGTGGAAAGCCATCAGTTAACGCTGATGTAAAAAAAAAACTCTCAAATAATAATAATAATAATGAGACTTGGAAATAAGAGGTCGAGTGAAAACAATCCAAACAACAGCATTATTGAGATCAGCCAGAATACTGAGAAGAGTCCAGGTGGAGACTTAAGGGGACTTGTTGTCACTCAAATTTTAGTGAAAGACTATTAGCCAACGCTGATGTGAAAAACTCTAAAGGAATAACATTAATAATAATAACAAAATAATAAAAAAAATATAATAATAATAATCATAATAATGGCAATTGTGCAAGAAACTGAAATTTCACCGTACCAACAAATAGTATATACAAAAACTAAAAGCATAAAAGCAAAAGTGTTGGACTGCGGCTTAGAAGTAAATAAGTTTGAACTCTAGTCATGCTATTACGTTCACTTTTGGACTAATACTCTTGGGAAAGATATGAATCCCCATGTTACATAGCCAGATACGGATATGTGAAATAGACATAATGTTCATATATATATATACATAGAACATAGGAATCTCGAAACACGAAAAACACTTTATTTTTATTACCTTTGAGTTTAAAGGTTCTTCGACATAAGGAGAGAGATACACATTCTTTCTATTCTGGCTTTTTCATCTGACCCTACATCTCGTGCGGCACCCGCCACAAAGGCCACTGGCCTGGTTTCGGCGAGCAAGCGAAAGCCATCCGTTTTCTCCCGAGGCAGGACTCAACTCGACTAACTGACTTTTTCAAAATTCCCAAAATCCTCCGCGCGCTTCCGGTGCATGACGTCATTCGCACTTGCTAGCCCCGTTTCCCATCAGGGCTATTGTGACATCTCTGAGTGACACGTCTGCTCCGCCCGTGCGCACGCGTGAACACCTGCGTTAATGTTGCACCTAAGTAACCCACGTGCTGAGCCGAAAGGTTCTCAGCCTAACTAAACCCAAAGGCATAAAACGAAATCCCTCGGCCATTATATTACACCCATAATTCCTCCCAGTAGCCATGGGTTGAATTGCATCACTGGTGTTCTTCTATAAGAATGGCTTTGGCATTAAATAATCTATGAATGTTGATATGCCATCAAACGAGACAAGACCAGAAGTTCTCCTTGAAAATGAAACATAAAATTCTACAGGACCTTGATATACAAAGGCATCACTAAATTCTGGTCAGAAGGCTAGAACCAGTCATAATTTACAAAATGAAAGAACTTCCACAACAAGTAGATTTTGCTAAGCCAGCAGAAAGCCGGGTGAAAAGGAAAGAAAACGAAAAACCGGACAAATACCTAGACCTTGCCAGAGAGTTGAAAAAATGTGGAACATAAATGTGACAGTGATGCAAATCGGAGTTGGAGTAGTTGGGACACTCCTCAAGAAACTGTATAAGAGGATCGGTGAGCTGAAGATTAGAGGAAAAATCGAAACCATCCAGACTACAGAACAACTAAAATCGACCAGGATTCTTAGAAAAATCTTGGAGATCTGAAAAGACTTGCTGTGTCTCAGCCTCTTGTGAATAATAATTATAATAAAGGGACTGGAAGACTTGGAAATTATAAGACGAGTGGAAACTATCCAAAATACTGCATTATTGAAATCGGTCAGAATACTGAGAAGAGTCCTGGAAACTTGAGAAACTTGCTGTTACTCAAACTCATGTGGAAAGCCATCAGCTAACACTGGTGTGAAAAACCTCAAAGAAGTTAAATAATTGTAATTATTGGAAGAACTGAAAATCATTTGCAAGAATCGTGACCATACAGGCAACAGCACAGTTAAGTTCGGCTAGAATACTCAGTGGAGTCCTGGAAACCTGAGGAGACTTGCTGTCACTCAGACTCCGGTGAAAAATCACCAGTTAAAGCTAGTGTGAAAAATTAGATATAATATAAACAAGACCGATCTTCTCAGAATACCATACAAACTAGATCACCCTTCCCATCATGCACCTCCTTTGAGTATATAAAGTGATATTCACACCATGAACCATTTGATCTGATGATCACATAAGCAGGTAACTGACAGTCACTAAACGCCGTTGACTCTGTGTCTATTACTAACAATACAATCACTGCGACTTTAAGTTTCTGGTAGTGAAAGGACCTATTGCCACGGTCACAAGACAAGACAGAGAATTTCAATGACAAGATCAACTATTTAACTAGGAATGGCAATGTGAGGCCATGTTCACAATCGGAAGTAGACAGGAAACGTTGAAGGAGGAATAAAGTGAAGGATAGGTGGAAGAGAGAACGCTTAAGGCGAAAAAGGAGCGAAGCAAGCTGGAAGGAAGAAAAGAAAAACAAGTGCGAAAAACAGAAAAAGAAAGTCCTCAAATCAAACTCTTAAGATCAATTTTCAGTTTTGGAAACAAGATATTGCTCGGAGCTTGATCTGGTGGTGACCAATGGCCGATGATTCACAGATTTTTTTTTTTTTTTGGGGGGGGGGTAATTTTTTTTTAATGGTACTGACTCATCTGGACTTCATTTAGATGCCTAGACATTCTCCCTTAATTATATGAGTCAGTGAGTTGTACATAAGTCTTCATTTAAATCATAAATTTAAAGTATCGTGAACTGACCATGACATTAGCAAAGCCTAGACGTCTTCAAAGCAGTCAAGAAGTTTTGACATAACCTCTTTATTATATAAGTATTGTACACATCGGTTAAGTTATAATTTTTTTAAATTTTTAAACAAAAAGGTAAGTATTAATACTTTTTCTACGGTAATTTATCCACCAAATTTTAAGATTGAAATCGACAACGATTGATCTTAGAATGGTATTTATCGTTTAATTATGTGCTCTTATAACGCGTGTATTCGATAACATTTAAATATGTACTCTTCCGTGACTTTTAAATATGTGCACTTCCGAAACATTTAGATATATACTCTTCCGTGACATTATAATATGTACACTTCCGTAACTTTTAAATATGTGCTCTTCCGTGACTTTTAAATATGTATACTTATTATGTGAGTATTCTGTGACATTTGAATTTGTGCTCTTCCATGACATTTATATATATGCACTTCTGTCACATTTAAATATGCGTACTTATGATGGGTGTATTCGTATATATTTCAACTGATGCATTTCCGTCAAGGCTAGATATATACATTTACATTACTTTTAAATGTGTGCAATTATTATATGTATTCTATGACGTTTCAATATGTTTATTGCCCAGTCAGCTGGGGCTGTAGAATACACCGACTGTACCTCTGTCGAGGGGAAAGCTCCCTCCCCAACGAGTTTCCTTGTTATGACACTAAACTATACGTTAGCATAGGGTAATTTTGAACTTTGATAAAAAAAATAGATTCAACCATGAGTTTTTAATTTTTCCTTCCACATATAACTAAAACAACTTTACGAGATATTACTTACCAAATATCAGGCAAAATGGCGAACATAAACTAGAGTTATAACAGAAAATAACATGTATCCAATACTTATGCGTGTCACTGTATGTATTCATATATAAAATAAAGAATACTAATTTTTTTAATGCAAATTTGAAGCTAGGTGGTTTTTGGTGAATAAAAGAAAGCGATTTCTCCTAGAATTCAGTCGAGGTTAGGCTTCCTGATGATCCGTTAAGGTGAAACTTTAGTAGAAGATTTTCGACTCGCGATTTAGGTTAATTCTATAATTGGCTCCATTGTCTGGTGTTGAGCACTTTAGTAATTGTAGCATTGCAGCATTCGCGGAGGGTTTTTTGGTTTTCTTTTGACCACTGACTGCGCATCCCTTGATTTTTTTTTCAAGGGGGCGGACGAGGTTGGCCTTTTCTTTCTTTTTGACCCAATTTTTTTTCTTTTTCCCCTGGGCGGTGATTCGAGATACTTTTTTCTCTTGTTCCTGGCCAGGGTTTTATTTTTTTGTTGTTTTTTTTATGTACCGTTAGATTAGTATATATATATATATATATATATAAGCCTCATTCAATAGGGTAATTTTTTCCAAAGGACTTTACAATGGGGAGCGCCGTTTACAATTGCATCTTTTTCAGAGTAGTCAATATTGATGTGTTTTTTTCATCTCCAAAATGACTGTCAGCATAACCTTTAATGACTTGGGACTTTTTCTTTACCAGGAAGTCAATATGTTCCCAATTTCTTTTCGACTCAGGTTCATAGTGGCAAACCCATATTTAGCCCATTTGTAAATATTTTTGGACTAATATTTGCTTCTTCGTATACATCGTTCATTCTACTTTAAATTCCATATGCATAAATATCATGAAGTCATGCTGATGACATAGAGTCCTTTGACTCTCTCTCTCTCTCTCTCTCTATCTATCTATCTATCGTCCATCACTCTCGGTAGATCCTCAATGCCATCAGTGTCCGCAAATAGTTGATATATGCAAATATTTTACAGATCATCCAACACTGGTGTGTCCATTTGTAGGAGTCCATAAAAAGAACATCGCTAATGAGTTCGTCTCTAATTTACTGTGTCCAACATGTTCTTGTTTTATTTAGATGTTGCATGAAGTGGTTGGCCAGTTCTGATTTTCGTAAGAATTTTCTCAAATTTAGATCGGATACAATTGAGAAACAGTGAATTATAAACCTTTGCAGCAATAGCAATAAGACGTATGCTTCTGTAGTTCTTAGTGATTCCGAGGTCGCCTTTTTTGAGAAAGAAGAGCTTGCCGCCTTTTCTTCATTTCTCTATTGTGTTTATGCGCAGAGTTACTTATATATACATATATTCTGCACCTATACGCACATATACCATATAGATTAGCTTACTCCCATATACATATGTTACATAATTAAGGTAATGATTAATTATATGAATTATTTTTCGTTAATTATATATTTTATGATTTAGTTTGGTAAGGCTTTCGGCTTCTCTGGTTCAGGTGTCGTAGTCAGACGGAGTGCTCGCACACCTGCGCATAAAGGATATGACAATCTTCATTTGTCATGATAAACTCCCAAATAGAAAATGAGGTTGGAGTGGGTGGTTGAAGTCATGCCAAGAAGAGATCATATTTACCCAACCCCTCCGCTCGGGTAGGATATGACACAAGGTCAGTTTTTAAGCGGAGTTTAACAGGTTTGAATTCAGAGTTTTCCTTCTCCTAGACTAGTTGCCTCACCAAGGCTGAAGAACCTAGTCTGCCCTAATATTTACCCATAGCTGGAGGGAGAATATTTTGGATTCATACCTTTCCCAAGGGTATTAGTGTCATGTGAAATGCAATCAGTCAGGTCCAGGATTTGAACTCGTGTCGCCGTGTCCATATCCAGCGACGCTCACCATTATACCACGGGCAACTCCATCAAGAAGAGATAGCCAGAGAATTCTTGGATTTTGAGTAGACGGAAGTTGACGTTCGATCTTTCAAGGGCGCAGTTGGTTTTTTCGGATCTGATCAGATTAGATCCATTTGGGTCTCGACCAGCAGAGATGAGTTGAGATATGTCGTGAGTGTGTGGGGCGGGGGGCTGTCAGCATGATATGGTCAGTATGGGCCTTTAAGAATTATGTCTCTCTCCTCGTGTCGCCAAGGGCTAAAAGCAGCAAGAAATAAACTCGTTCGTATCAGAAACGACAGAGTGCGCCAGTATTATTACTATTATCATTGCGATCGTGAGTATATAACACATATACGTATACATATGGACATGCTTGCAATTACATGCAGAAGCCTTATATAACACTATAGTTTCTTATGTTCTTGGGTGCACAAAGGTGCACTGTGTGCACCCAAGAACATAAGAAACTATAGTGTTATGTATGATTGTTCGGTGCAAGTTCAGTAATTGCATCACTTCAAGTTCAGTCTTTTTACAAGTTTAATGATTAAAGGAGTGAAGAGTGCAATTGCAGTTACAGTGTGAGTGTAAAAGTTCAGTAACTGGACGTCAGCAGAAAGTATGAAGTGCAGTGCGTTGACCAGTGCAGTAAATGATGAGTGGTGGTTGCTGTGATTTTAGGAATGAACGAGTGCAGCTAGGGTACGAGTGCAAAGTGCTTAGAAGTGCAATGGTTCACGAGTGACATGAGTGTTAGTGCGAGTATATGATGATAATAAACAGGTGATCTACCGAAAGAGAGGCTGTAAAACAGTACTTGTTTGATAGATAGATAGATAGATAGATAGATAGATAGATAGGAGGTGCCCGTGGTGTAATGGTTATAGTCGTAGGAAATGGGCACGGAAACTCGAGTTCAAATCCTGGACGAGACTGATTGCATTTCACATAGCACTAATATCCTTGGGAAAGGTATGAATCCAATTATTCTCCCTTCAGCTATGGGTAGATAGGAGGGCAGACTGGGTTCTTCAGCCTTGGTGAGGCAACTGAATTCAAACCTGTTAATCTCCGCTTAAAAATTTACATTGTGTCATATCCTGCCCGAGCGGAGGGGTTGGGATAGATAGATAGATAGATATGTTTTATAACTTTTGTTGTAATCGAATATCCCACACTTGTTCTCAGTCATGTGGAGTGACTATATATATATACAGTGAGCACGGCATTACACCGAACTTTGCTTCGAGGATTTGTATCGTGTCATACTGTTCCTTGTCTGTTTTATTGTATCTCTCCTGTAATAAAATCCTTTCTTTATTCTACGAGTGTGTTGACAATTCCTTTCCACTCAAGTACCACCTTGTCTGATTGTATCCCTTTTAAAGACACAACACTTATCACTCCTTGTTATTCCAAATTCTGATAATACCAATTACATGCACACACACACACACACACACACACACACACATATATATATATATATATATATATATCATCATGTCGTGCCGCTAGTACGGATATCCCTGACCCTCTCTCGCCACTTTTCCCTATCGTTCATCGCCTCTGGCATGTCTTCAGGGCTACATCCCTTATCCTCACATAGCTGCTGTATGGATGTTCTAGCTGGTCGTCCTGCTTTTGCTCGGTCATATATGGGGGTCCATAGGAGTACATCACTTATGAGCTCGTCTCTGCTTCTCCAGCTGTGTCCTGCATATCTGGTTCGTCTAACTTGGATAGTTTTCGTGATAGGAGGCAGGTGGCCGTATAGTTGGTGCTTTGTTGGGTGTTGCCGCCAGGACTTATTCAATATTGCTCGCATCATTCTGGTGTAATTGCCGTCTAGTTTCTTCTCCAGCCGTTTTATTAGCGTCCAAGTAGTGCATCCATACAGCAGTATCAACACAACCACTGCCTCAAAGAAACTGCGTTTCATTTCATCGGTCAGGTTTGATTTCCATATGATCGATAGCTTATCGATGGCTGTCCATGCCTTCGTTAGCCGCGTGTCGATGTCTTTTTCGATTGATGAGACACTGCTTCCTAGGTAGGTGAATTTGTCTACCAATTTGAAAGTAACATTATTTTGAGAGGAGCAGAGCTCATTTGTTTGCACACAGGTAAATATTTTCAAGTTTTGCGATCTAAGACTCACATTTTTGTTTGCACCTAGTTAAATGGTTCCAAGTATTGCTATTTAACATCAATTATTCAATTTGATATCGCTCATTTGTTTGCATATATTTAAATGATTTCAAGTACAGAGAATGATTAAATATTTCTGTTTGACCAATAGATGAGACCCTATCAGGCACTACCACTCTGGGTCAGAGTGGACTTGATCAAAATAGTAATGAAAGGGTACTCCACATTCCCCAGAGTGCCAGGACTAGAACCTCACCATCAAATGGCTTAGTGTCATAACAGGACTTTCGTTGTCGCAAGAAAGTGGTCTTACTCCTCTGCAAACAGAGCGGGATAGATAGATAGATAGATAGATAGATAGATAGATAGATAGATAGATCATGTCCAGTAAATTCATTGCTTGTAAATTCATTGTACGGTAAATTTATTGTGGATGAATTATTCGTGGTTAAATTCAGAATTGAAGCATTACTTTTTAGAATTTGATAAAACAAAGGCTAAAGGTTAAGGTGAGGATTAGGGAAGCCCTATATTATAAGAATAATTGATTTGATACGATGAATTTCCCTGTGATATCTTTATCACACGAAAACTTACCACACGATGAATTTACCACCATGAATTTGCCAGAAGATTAATAGATACATCTACCAATCCATCTATAAATACATACATAAGTATATAATGAACATAGATAGATAGATAGATACGGGGGTGTTTGTATGTATGTGTGTGTAGATAGATAGATAGATAGATAGATAGATACTGTGATAGATAGATAGATAGATAGATAGATAGATAGATAGTTACGGGGGTGTTTGTATGTATGTGTGTGTAGATAGATAGATAGATAGATAGTGTTTCGTTCCAATAAATAAAGTGCCAAATATTATGAATATCTTATAGTTTCAGTTTTGTCAATTTTTTCTTTTTTTGTCTTTTTACTTAGATTTTTTTTACTTCATTCATTTATTTTGTTATTTCCAACCTTTTTCATCATTCACTTTTTTTTGGTTAGAGCGTGCTCACAGCCGTTTATAGAGCTACGCATTGAAGTGTTACGAACGTTAACCGTGTTTTTTGTTTGTTTGTTTGTTTGTTTGTTTGTTTTTGGTTTGTTTTGTTTTGTTTTTTGGGTTTTTTTCCCTTCTGACAATCGCTGGTGTTGACATGAAAGACGCAAACGATTTCTATGGAAACACAAACAAACCAAAACTCAATAGGCTTGATTAAAATTAGACGCCGAAAATGGTTTTTAGAGTATTAGTTGTTGCTCTTTCATGCATTACGAATCACTCTCTCTCTCTCTCTCTCTCTCTCTCTCTCTCTCTCTCTCTCTCTCATTCTCGCTCTCTCTCTCTCTCTCTCTCTCTATATATATATATATATATATATATATATGTATGTATATATATGTGTACGTGAGGGTTTATACGCATATACTTGGATGTATCAAAACAATATTCGATTAAATATATATATATATATATATATATATATATATATATATATATATATATATATATATATATATATATATATATATATATATATACAGTAGCGAGTATAAAGATCAGAACGATGTTAAGAAAAAGTCTAAATGTGAAATAACTTTTTTATTTTAAAGCTTCATAGAACATTTTATCAAGGAAAAATAAGGATGTAAAGGTAAATTATATAATTCCAAAATGTAAAAATATAAAGCTCAATAAACTTATTTTGATAAAGTTATAAGAATAATTATATAATTTAAAAATAGATTATCAAAAACATCTTTAAACATCTGATCTTTATGCTCGCTACTATATATATATATATATATATATATATGAATGTGTCTTTATTCGAAGGTTTTTTTCTCGTACAAATCTAAAGGCTTTCGATAATGATACTCCACTAATATATGTATGTATGTATGAATAAATATTAATAATGTGACATGCTATATTTATAAACAAAGAGTGCTCAGTAGCACTGATAGACAGATGATCCCGATGCCGACAAACTGCCGATCACCAAGCGCCGATGACTTTGTCTCTACACAATCTTAATTTATATATATATATATATATGAACTCCTCCAAAAGAGGAGGACTTGACACAAGGTTAATTTTTTAAGTAGATTTAAACAAGTGACAGAGTTTTCTTTCCATTTCTGCCATGGTTAAAGAGCAGTCTGCCCTACTATTTATCCTTCGCTGGAAGGATAAGTATTGGATTTATACCTTTACCGAGATTATTAGCGTTGTGTGATATGCAAACAGGAACATCCAGGATTAGAAAATACATATTGTCATCCACATACAGACTGTTTCGTTGTATCACAACTCTTCAGTGTGGCTAGACACATAGGACGCTTGAAACTGGGATCGAAACCCTCCCAACTTTACTTTAGACTTAGTTTCATACCGCTCAACCAACAAGCGAACCACGTCAGCTCGGGAATAATAAGGCATTAAGTAAAGCTTTCGTTTTGTTTACATTTATACCTTACCGGATACCAGAGTGCTCAATTCGTTCGATAAGCTTTCCATTATGCGAGTGGCAGCCGTAAATTCCTTCACGAGAGTGCTATATATATATTGACCAACCCCTCCGCACGGGCAGGATATGACACAAGGTCAATTTTTAAGTGGAGTTTAACAGATTTGAATTCAAACTAGTTGCCTCACCAAGATTGAAGAACTAGTCTGCCGTGCTATTTTACCCATAGCTGGAGGGAGAATAATTGGATTCATACCTTTCCCAAGGGTATTAGTGCTATGTGAAATCCAATCAGCCTCGTCCAGGAATTAAACTCGTGTCGCCGTGTCCATTTCCTACGACGATAACCATTACACCACGGGCACCTCCACTAGAGTGCTATATAGAAAGAGACTTGTGCGTAAAACTGAAATAGTTTGTGTGTGTGTGTGTGTTTGTGTGTGTGTGTGTGTGTGTGTGTGTGTTGATAATGGCGTCATATGTGTATATGTGCATTTACATATGGAGAGAGGGAGATAATGAGATCAAGTGATTTCCATATTAAAAATGGTGTTACTTTTGGTTCAAAAATAGACTCAAGAAGCTATAATTTTTGTATCGATATTTTTGGATTTATTGACCAATTGGCATTTTCGCACTCAAGATAATTTGAGATAATTCCCAGACTACAATATTTGACTTGCTGTGAAAAATTTGAAAGATCAAAACCTAAAATAATTTGAGAAATTTTCACCCTCCAAGATTGTTTAAGAGTACATTTTTGTGCAATTAAAATCATCAACATTGTGATCCAATTTCGGGTCCATCTCAACCTCATAGATAAGCTAAGAAATAGATATTTTCTTAGTATGTATGAATTTATTCTGTACTTACACAACTACCAGTCGGTTTATTTCTTTTGAATGAAAATCTAACATTATTTTTCTTTAAGAATACTTTGTTGAAGTTGGAAGAATCAAATAAGATAGATAGATAGATAGATAGATAGATAGATAGAAAAAACAAATTCAAAGGCCCAACTTTGGTGCAGAGAATAATGTATATATTTTGGTAATTTTGTCGGGTTTTACCACAGCAATTCCGAGGAAGAAGGATGGAAGTATTAGGTGAGTAAACAAAAAATGATTCAGAAAGAAAATTAGATAAGAAATCATTTGGAATACTTTATTAAGGAAATGTAATGACAATTGAATCTATGAAATATATAAGATAGGCGTAGACGTCTCCAGAAGAATAAGAATCCTATATATTGGTATATGGTATATAAAATGAACCTTTGATTCCTTGACAAAAACTTGCTTGTATTCTTTCAGCTCAGACCAAATACTGAATATTCTATATATATATATAAGGTACGGATCAAGGGTAAGTGGGGCAATTCAGGAAAAGGTGCAGCATTCTCCCCTACACCTCGGTGTAATAGCTATTAAAAAGGAAGCCTTCACATCACCTTCGACAATGTTAGACTGACTTACTTACATATATATATCATCAAGTGGTTCTGATGATGGCACTGAGTTCCCTAACAAAAAACCATGGTAATCATTCGGTGGCAGGTTTTTTTTGTTTTGTTTTTTTGGAGGGTGGAGAGGTAGGTGTTTTTATAGACGTTACTCTTTCTAATGAGGAGCAGTGGTTTCTTGACTGAACAATCTAATCCTGGCCGCTGACTTACGAGGTTTCCCGCTCAGCATCCATTGAAGCATACCTCTGGATTCATCCGCCTTACGTCACATCAACCATGCTGCTTTCCATGGTTTCCATTACTTCCCTCTTGTGGGGCTTATATAATACTCTCCTCTATCACAGACTGCTATCCAGAGACAAGCGACGGCAGGATAACTGTTGCGGAATTTGATTTTTCTAGTTTTATTTTCGTTGAGTTATACATATGCCTTGAAATTCTAAAAGTTAAACTATCTTTTATTTTTATTTTAATCAGCTTTTGTGGACTTTCATCTTATTACTAATGGTGATGATTTTAACTGGTTTTTTTTTTAGTTCCCAGTTTTACCAATATGAGATTCTCAACTCTTTTTTTCCTTCATTTAAAGTTTAAAAAACTATGAAGGTGACGATTATACCAATTGTGATTGGTGCACTCGGTACAGTAACTAAAGGACTATTAAAGGGACTGAAGGACTTGGAAGTCGGGGGACGAGTGGAGACAATCCAAACTATAATATTGTTGAGAACAACCAGCATACTGAGAAGAGTCCTGGAGACTTGAGGAGACTTGTGTCACTCAAACTCTGTTGAAAGACTAAGTGAAATGAATATTTTTTCACCAACCTGAATTGCTCATCCAACAAAAGTCTCTTTTTTAGATGTTGGTCATTTTGGAAAGAAATGTTTACCATGTTTTTATAGAGCGTTTCTACCACGAATGTTAGAAACGTGCTTTCATTTAAGAGGAAGAAGATATATCGAAGTTTAATTAGTTTACACATTTAGATTTTGAGTCTTATACATTCTTACTTGAGTTATGAAACCTGTTTAAAAAACAATAATAATAATAAGCAAATGCAGCAAATTAGCACAGAAGGAGTACAAGACTAGACACGACTGGGTCGGCACGGTGATCCACTGGGAGATGTGCAAGAAATTTAAATTTGATCATAGGAACAAATGGTATATGCACAACCCAACACCTGTCCTAGAAAATTACACACATAAACTCCTATAGGACTTTGATATACAAACGGACCACCTAATCTCGGCCAGAAGACCAGACCGTATAGTAATCAACAAAAAAAAAGAGAACTTGCAAAATTGTGGACTCTGCTGTCCTGGTTGACCACAGAATAAAACTGAAAGAATGGGAAAAGAATGATAAGTACCTCGACCTTGCTAGAGAATTGAAAAAGCTGTGGAACATGAAGGTGACAATTATACCAATTGTTAAGGGTGCGTTTGGAGCAGTAACTAAAGGATTACTAAAGGGACTGGAGGACTTGGAAGTTGGCAGACGAGTGGAGACCATCCAAACGACAGCATTATTGAGAACGGCCAGAATACTAAGAAGAGTCCTGGAGACTTGAGGAGACTTGCTGTGACTCAAACTCCTGTGAAAAACCATCAGTTAACGCTGATGTGAAAAACTCTAATGAGTAAATAATAATAATAATAATAAACAGTCGACTTTGCTGTCCCGGCAGACCACAGGATAAAACAGAAAGAAAGTGAAAAGAAGGATAAATACCTCGACCTTGCTAGGGAACTGAAAAAACTGTGGAACGTGCAGGTGAAAATTATACCAATTGTAATAGGTGCGTTTGGAACAGTAACTAAGGGATTACTAAAGGGACTAGAGGACTTGGAGTTTGGCGGACGAGTGGAGACCATCCAAACGACAGCATTGTTGAGAACTGCCAGAATACTAAGAAGAGTCCTGGAGACTTGAGGAGACTTGCTGTCATTCAGACTTCAGTGAAAAACCATCGGCTTTCGCTGATGTGAAAAGCTCTAATGAGTGAATAATAATAATAATAATAATAATAATAATAATAATAATAATAAGAAGAAGAAGAAGAAGAAGAAGAAGAAGAAGAAGAAGAAGAAGAAAGAGACAAATGATTAAAACAAGCGACTCTTTACCTGAGATCAGGTGATTTAAACGGAATGCTTTCATTTTGATTGTTTACTTTCACTTTCCTTTTCACTTTTGCATATGCAAATTAGTTTCAAAATGGGTCCCTTGTCAGCATTAAACGTTACCGTATAAAAAATGGGAGAATGTATCTTTTTTATCTTTTCTTTATACCTCACTTATTCATATTTATTAAACCTTACATAAGTTTTACATCAATACATCACAAATTTTCATTATAGACTATTTTTTTCTACGGATCAATATAAGAGTATGCCGATAATTTAAGAATGCATCTTAAGCAGGTTAGTAATGTAAGACAACCAAAAAAACACGAGCCAAATTTTAACATAGCGTATATTTCGCCCTTTAACCCTATCTTTTAAGCCTGAGAAAATCTCTACAAAACTAGGCTCGTCTTATACGACAGAGCTAAAATCCAAATTTTTACCAGAGTCATCAACCGGTGGTAAAGGTTTGAATTTTATAACCACCGTATAAGTCGATCCCAAGTTCTGCATAGATTTTTTCTAGCTTAAAGCTCGACTTATACGTCAAATTTTACGGTACTAATTTTTCTTATAAATGTAAGTAAAGTTGATGACCGTAGTCGAGGGTGACCCTAAGGCTGCTTGTTTAATAACTACTAAACCGAACTGTAGGGGAGGACGCTACTAGTTTCCCTGAATTGCTCCACTTTACCCTTGATACGTACCTTATAATGCTGAGTGTTAAGCAAGTAGGTATCAAGTACCGTTTTAAAAGTCTTTGGTATGACTCGACCTGGGATTGAACCCCGGTCTCCCGGGCTATTGGCCTACACTCTAACCACTAGACCAATGGACCGGCAAAGATAAGTTAGCGACCATAATCGAAGGTGACCCGAAGGCTCGCTTTTTAACAGCTACTAAACCGAGGTGTAGGAGAGGATGCTACTCCTTTCCCTGGATTGCTCCACTTTACCCTTGATACGTACCTTATAATGCTGAGTGTTAAGCAAGTAGGTATCAAGTACCGTTTTAAAAGTCTTTGGTATGACTCGACCTGGGATTGAACCCCGGTCTCCCGGGCTATTGGCCTACACTCTAACCACTAGACCAATGGACCGGCAAAGATAAGTTAGCGACCATAATCGAAGGTGACCCGAAGGCTCGCTTTTTAACAGCTACTAAACCGAGGTGTAGGAGAGGATGCTACTCCTTTCCCTGGATTGCTCCACTTTACCCTTGATACGTACCTTATAATGCTGAGTGTTAAGCAAGTAGGTATCAAGTACCGTTTTAAAAGTCTTTGGTATGACTCGACCTGTGATTGAACCCCGGTCTCCCGCACCATTGTCGAACACTCTACAGGCTAGGCCAATGAGCTATAAACATGGCAGCTTCCAATCCGACACCAGGAATGAAATAGATCTGCGTTGTTTTCTTTGTCTTATCGCATATAAACAGTAGTGATACTATTTAAGACACAACTGAGGGATAAAGGGTTTCACAACTTACCGAAGGTTATTAATTAGAAAGGGAACGTAATAACAAGACTAGGGTTCGAACACGCTTACTATGATATCGTAGTCCAGCACGTTAGCCACTACACCGCGAAAATGGGATAGTACGCCTTGCTCATGGTACCGGTCACCAACTGTTGGGTATCACCAACCTTTACAGCATAATGAGCAAGGCCATCTACCATATATGGCAGTAGCTCTAATACCAGAACGGAGTCCAGTTCAGATCAGTCTACGAGTCAGACCAGTAGAGCCGTTCCTATTGTTGAAGTATATCCTTACTCTATCACTAATCCTATGTTCCTACAACTAACCGTCTCTCTCTTGTAAATACTCTTTCCTGTAAATATAACTATTTTTCCTCACACATCAAGGTTTGTCTTATTATTACTACTACTTGTGTTCACGAACCAGAACACAACACCAACTATTCTAATTCTGAGAGGGTCAGCTTCTTAATAGTCAACACTATATGGAAGTATATCAAATATATACAAGCAACTATATCATCATCATCATCATCATCATGTCGCACTAGCGGCACGGATCTCCCTGACCCTCTCTCACCACCTGTCTCTATCGCCCATCGTGAGGTCTTCAAGACTACATCCTGTATCGGCACAGAACTGTTGTATATTGGTTCTAGCTGGTCGTCCTGCCTTTGCCCGTCCATGTGATGGGGTCCACTGGATTATGTCCCTTATGAGTTCGTCCTTACTTTTCCAGCAGTGTCCTGCATGTCTGGTTCGTCTAACTTGGACAGTTTTCGGTATGGATGGTAGGTGGCCGTATAGCTGCTGTTTTGCGGGATGTTGCCTCCAGGACTTGTTCAATATTTCTTGCAGCATTCTTGTGTAGTTGCCGTCAATTTTTTTCTCCATACGTTGAGTAAGCGTCCAGGTAGTGCATGCATTCATATAGCAGTATCGACACGATCGCCGCTTGGAAAAAAAACTGCGTTTTATTTCATCCGTCTGGTCTGACTTCCATATGATCGATAGCCTACCGTTAGCTGTCCATGGCTTTGCTAGTCGCGTGTTGATGTCTTTCTCGGTTGATGAGACACTGCTTCCAAGGTAGGTGAACTTGTCAACTAGTTTCAGAGAGCTACCGTTTAGTGTGGAGATGTAGCCTGTTTGGTTGAATAAGTAAAATAATAAGGATAGATAGATAGATAGATATCGTCCATTTTGATGTGATTCATGACAGAAACTTCCATAATAGTTCTGAGATAATCTTTTTTCAAACTCTAAATTTCTTCACCATATAAGGCTACAGGCACTATTCGTTAATTGTATAAACGAACATAGATTGCCTTTAAAAATATCGTTGTGCTTATATTACGGTATTATATTTGTGAAATTAGTAATGATATTAACTTTAAAAATTATTTATATGTAATCAGACATGAACAGAAATAAATAGATAGACACGAAAAACATACATAGATATTAAAAGACTTATATATTAACAGACGGAGATAGATAGATATCTAGATATTTATTTATTTATTGATTGAAGTATCTTTCATTAATAGGATTCATGCCAGAACTTATCGCTATAATCTTGAGGTAACATTCAGTTCCATTTTTTTACTGAGTGGAACGATAAAATTATCACCATAGAAAAGACGACATAATTCCATTTCTGTTTAATGAAAACCAGTTTTCTTCTTTTTTCTTTTTTTTTTTTTTTTTTTTTTTTTTGTTGCAGACCATCTACTAGTTGACCAGTTGTGTACAAATCCCAAGAGCGATAGGAGCCTTCTATCATGTCTGAAAGTGATACAATGTTCAACGAGCGAGATCGGAGATGCGTCGCTGTTCAATTCATGCTCTCTACCAATCCAAGTTATGACAACAGGACCATTGCCAGCACCCTCAAAATGCAAATCTGGATTGCCACGAATAACAGGAACGTGCCCAGGGTGATGAAAACAAAGTTTCCGGCTACGGTTATGGTCTTTGGTGTCGTTTCAAGTGAGGGCCACATCATGCCACCTCACATCTTCGAAGTCGACTTGAAAGTCAACACCAAAGTGTACCTGGATATGATGAAGAGTGTGGTGATCCCCTGGTGCAATCAGGTAGCCAGTGGCAGACCCTGGGTGCGGCAGCAGGACTAGACGCCGGCCCACATGTCCAAAGAGACCCAGTCTTGGCTTCAGAAGGAGTGCTACGACTTTGAACCCTTCTCACACTGGCCTCCCCTCCCCCCGACATGAACCTGCTAACTACTTCGTTTGTTCATACGTCGAGAACATCACCAACATGACCTCCCACAACACCAAAGCCAGCCTGATAGCCGCCATCCGCCGAGTATTCACGGAGCTCCCGCCGGCGCTTGTGGAAAAGACATGCTCCCAGTTCCGGATCCGTATCGAGGCGGTGATTGAGGCTGAAGGCGGCTACATTGAATAAATGTCAGTTCTGCTACATAATCAAGTTACCTGAATTGATTTTTTCAATAAAAGTTTTAAAATGAAGATGTTGTGTTGTTTTCTTTAGGACGACAATTTTATCGTTCCACCCTTTAGATGTCAGCTCTACTACATATTCAAGTTACCTGAATTGATTTTTTCAATAAAAGTTTTAAAATGAAGATGTTGTGTTGTTTTCTTTAGGACGACAATTTTATCGTTCCACCCTTTAGATGTCAGCTCTACTACATATTCAAGTTACCTGAATTGATTTTTTCAATAAAAGTTTTAAAATGAAGATGTAGTGTTGTTTTCTTTAGGACGACAATTTTAATGTTACCCCCTGTATTATACATTATTAATTATTTCTCCTTACTTATCTTTTTATCTTTTGATACTTATTGTCTTGAATAATATTTCTTACTCTAATCTCTAATTTAAATACTATCCTGAAACTAAGTAAAATAACAATTCTAATATATTCAGTAATGTGGAATTACGCTTTACGTTCGTTTACTGAGCCAAACATTTGATACACTCAATCATCCAGACATCGTGTTGTGATGGTTAAATCGTTGGATTGCGGAATCGTAGTAAGTGAGTTCGAGCTCCAGTCCCGTTATTACGGTCAAATATCCTTGGGAAAGGTATGAACCCCAGTTATCCTCGCAGCTATGGGTGTTATATAATTGCAGAAGGATTTTTTTTTATTATCATTTTTCGTTTTGTAGATCTTACCTTTCGATTTAGTCAGGCTGAGAACCTTTCGGCTTAGTGCATGAGTTATTTAGGCGCACACATTGAGTGCAGGTGTTCACGCGTGTGCGGGGAGGATGTGACAATCACAGACGTCACAATAAAAACCCCAGATAGGAAATAGAACTGGGGATGCCCGGAAGCGACGGGCTGAGGATTTTGGGATTTGAAAAAAAGAGTTAGTTGAGATTCGATGCTAGAGGAAGGTTGTCGATTTTTGATCTGGGCAAGGCTAGACCAGGGGTCTACGGGATGCCTGAACGTTGGTTGAGTCAGTGAGTTGAGAGCTGACGATGTATGAACAGTCAGCATAGTAAGAAATTGTGTCTCTCTCTACTCATGTCGGAAAACCTTAAACTCAAGACGGTAATAAAAAGTTTCGTACCTGAACCAAAGAGAGTCGTCTAGTGTTTCGCGTATTTTGGGATTCCCTATGTCTATTTCACATATTCATATCTTGGTCCTATTTTTGGACCTATATGTTACATGGGTTAAATAGCACTACTACTGGTCTTTTAGAAGGATGGATTTGGTATTAAATAACTTACGAAGGTTGATATGCATTTAAACAAAGAAAACAGACCATCATTATAAGACTTTGTCTTTCAAGCTTCTATTATCTGAACCACATAATTGGTAGTTTATACAACACTGCATCAAATAAGATATATCTGAAGACTAATGATTAAAAATAGAAACCGTCTGTTGTTAACGTGAATGTTTAGATCAGGTGACACGAACAGAAGATTTTCTAACGTGACTGCCTACTTTCACTTTCGTTTTTGGCCGATACAAAATAGTTTCAAAATGATTTACGAGCCTTCAACAATTATTAAAAATAGATTCATGAAAATAGCCCAATTTGATAAAATTTTCATTCTTTTTTTTTATGTTTTTAGCCATTTTCCTGGCTGACATATTAAAAAAGAAACTCGCAGTGTCAGCGACCAGCAAAAGACTTGTCACCAGGGGCTAACGTCTTGACCAGTAAAAAAAAAAAAAAACTCTAAGTAATCAATTTGTTTAGTCAAGTATTCGCTCCCAGATCAGTCTTCACTCCTAATTCAAAGCGTAGGAAAATTGAAAGAATATTCAATATGAAGAAATTTTGACCCACGTTCAACCACGTTCTTTTTCCATCCTACATGTTGTCTGAAAGGTTACCTTGGGATCCAAAAATGAAAAGGCTTTTTCTGTTTCCCTAATCATTTATGATTACCGTATACATTCATGTAATAAACGACTTTTAAGAGCAATCCTTTCTCTAAAAAACAATGGCTCGTTCATTAGACAAGATATGTTTTTGGACACATTGAAGTTTACATTTGTGGAGATTACATCCCTTACTTGCTAAAGTGTTCTGCTATTTGGCGCTAGGTGACGCAAGAGGTCATAACTTCCCTTATTAGCCAAATAATACTGGTAGTAGCTACAAGGTGACGTACTCAAAGTAGTTCATAGTGTGAGTGCATCAAAATCAAATGACTTTTCCACCTCGACAATACCTTGAAATAGACATGACTCCTATTGCACTGCACGTAATAGGATTTTTAAACATGCAGTTCTTCATTCAAATTTTTCAGTTTGTTTTATAAGCATGTATATTAAGGACTCTGTGATTTATACTAAAGACTCTTTCAACTGCATTTTGACCATGTCGGCTGGGGCTTCAGTATACACTGACTGCATCTCTGTAACATATTGGCCTTCGACCGAGCCGTCAATCAAGAAACGTGCATCCGCTCGAAGATATCACCTTGATCTGTGGACGAGTTGAATTCGGTGCAGATGCGACGCCCACAAGAAGCAGGTGTACGTCAAACAATTATATAACCGGGTGCCACAGACGGCTTGAGTGAGTTGAAGTCAGTTGCAGTTGGAGTTCGAGCTGCAGTTCGAGGCAGTGAGAACCAGCTCGAGACAGAGGGCTTACGGCCCTCAGTGACCCCCGGTTGAGCTGCCCAGCAGACTGAAAAAGAAGTGATGCTATAGTCAGAAGAACTTGGGGTCAATATGTTGCAGTCTGTTCCGTCTCCAACTCACCTCTCACACACAACCCTTTCGCAACCCTTTTGAGAATAAAGTGTGAGAGGTGTATTTATCTAAAGAAGTATGTTCGTTCGTCATTATTGTTGATTATGTTTCCGCATATATATGTATACGTATAGTTGTATCACGGCTACACAACATCTCTGCAGAGGGGTATAACTACCCCAACGAGTGTCCTGACACTAAACAACTTGATTTTCAGGCTCCACTAATGCTGGAGCTTTGAGGAATATGGAGTACCTTCTTAGGTAGGACCCTATCAGGTGCTACTCCTTCGGGCCAGAGTGGACCTGGGAGCGATGGCAATAAAGGAGTACTCTATATTCCAGAAAGCTCCAACATTACTGGAGCCTCAACCTCAGACTGTTTAGTGTCATATCAAGATATTCGTTGTGGGAGTCTTAATCCCTCTGCAGAGATGAAGTTGGTGTATTCTACAGCCGCAGCCGACGGGGCCATTACTCTGAGGCGAAGTCATTGTTGGTTGGTTGATTGGTAGGTTGGTTGGTTTTAGGGCATAGGAACCTTGTTGGTTATTTAATTCCAAATCCTCTTTATATATATATATATATATATATATATATATATATATATATATATATATATATATATATGATTTGTAAACGAAGAGTTTAGATAGATAGATAGATAGATAGATAGATACTTCCCTTAAAATAAGATATTTACGAATATATCCAAATTTAATTCTATATATGATCAAAGTATATTATTTGTTCCCACTGCCTGGGATCAAAATGTTATTCCCTGCTATGGGCATATTTAAATATGCTGTTACTGACTCAAATCAGTACTGTTCTAGCAACTTCAACTCAATTCTATTGTTGATAGCGTTCATTAACAGGCTTCATTAATCTGTCGCGATTATTGTCTACACTCTTTTCTTTTATGTCCGGTCTTAATTATCCAGTTTTAATTAGCCCTTCTAAATGATCAGTTGAGTCATTATCCCTTTTTTCCCCTATTAACCACTTCGAAGCAATCTCCAAGAAGTGTTTCTAATTAACAGCGCAAGAATCGAAAAAAGACATATGAATATAGTAAGGAATAAAAAGAAAAAGAAGAATTGGTATTTCATGACTTTGTGTTGAGGGGAAGAAAAAGAAAAAGAGGGCAAGAAGAAGAAGAAAAAGAAGAAGAAGAAGAAGAAGAAGAAGAAGAAGAAGACACATTTAGAAATAGCTATAAATAGGAGGAAAACGAAAGTTGGTATTTCTATCTCTCTCTCTCTCTCTCTCTCTCATCCATTCTGTGTGCATGTGTGTCTGTTTGTACTGGATAAAGAGAGAAAGAGAGCGAGAGAGAGAGAGAGAGAGAGAGAGAGGTGAGGAGTAAGGGAGATGAAGAAACACACAAACGGAAATATTAAAATTTCTAAGAAAAGAGTTGTCATCAATATTAATTTTTCCTTATGGTCCGATATTTTGAATTTGTTTCTTCTGGTTTAATTACTGGAAAATCAACACCTTCTGGATTATTTAATGCTAAAATGTGATTCTTTTGTAGATATCTAATCACAATTATGACTCATGTGAGTCAAAAGTTTTGCAATATTTTGGCAGTATATAAAGTACAATTCTGCAGCTCCTGGTGTTTCTGCCAAGGTCGTAAACGTGACCAACCACACTGGGCTGTGAGATATCAACCTCGCCTGATACCCTCGGAACGTAAATCACTGGGTTTGCCTCAATTTGTTGGAACATGGCCTCAGAATCTACAATTTTAAATCTACTTGACCTAACCTGGTCATCAGGCTTCTTGCAACCTTTGCGAAATTTAATCAACCATCTGGTCACTGTACTGTGATCAACTGTGCCTTAACCTTTCTCACAATAAATGTTTTTGTTCCTTCTGGGGATTATGGCCCAGTTCGATCTTACGTTGAATATTTACCTGTGCGGCTTTAAAATCACACTCAAAGGGAAGCAATGCACAACGTATCAGCGCACTAACTACCACAAAACAATTATCCACAGCAGGTATCTATCACAGGTTGAACTGATCTATATGGAGCTTTACTGTGTTCACCAGCGAACATCATTGAAATTTATTTATATAGATACATTCTTCCCTGTCCTATTTCTGAATTTGAATTATAGTTAGTGGTAAGATTTATCTGAACTTAGTGATAAGAGGGAGTTTTGATTGCGTAGAGGTTAACGCACTGGACTGCGACCACAAAGTAAGGGAGTTCGAGCTCCAGTTGTGCTATCATGTTCCTTTTCGGACTAATACTCTTGGAAAAGGTATGAACCCCTTTTATACCCACCAGCTAGGGGTTAAATAGTGTCCTTGCTGTTCTTCCACAAGGATGGTTTTATCATTAAGTAACCCACGAACTTTGATATACCATTAAACACGGAAACGAAACCAAACTGTTGTGATAAAAAGCAACTGAAATAAAATGAAAAGATTAAGAATGAAAATGTTGTATTGATATCATTCAAAAGTGGTCGCATGTTATATGCCTCTCACTGGAATAGTATTTAAAAAGCAAAACGTATATTCATCGCTTTATATATATATATATATATATATATATATATATATATATATATATATATGTATATATATATTATTTGAGGAAAATTCAATATTAATTAGTAGTTCTCTTCGTCCATTTTACTCACTTGTTTCATCAGCTGATTGCATCTTTTCATATACGAAACTTTTACTTATGAATCTGACATGGGAAGATGAAATAATTTCTTTTAGGCTTTATCCTCTTTTACAGGCCAGTATTTGAGCGATTTCTTAATTTAAGACAAACATTTGTTTATTCACGCACACACACACACACACACACACACACATACATATATATTTTTACACGATATTACTACTGTCCTATAATAGCTATTGGATTTGTACATAAATTTCACACATAAAATGTAACAATTAATCTGGAACAGCGGTATCAAAGATCTCTATTCGTCATATAATAGTTTAGTGTATGAAATTTATATTCACATATAACAACCATTATGTAGATCCTAGATACCTCTGTCCCAGAAGAGGGGTGTCCTCGTGGTGTAATGGTTAAAGCGATGTACTGCGGAATCGTAGTAAGCGAGTTCGTACTCCAGTCGGGCTATTACGTTCACTTTCGGACAAATACCCTTGGGAAAGGTATGTACCCCCTTATCCTCCCAGCTATGGGTTAAATAGTACCACTACTGTTCTTCTAGGAGAATGGCTTTGGCATTAAATAACCTACAAGGGTTGATATGCCATTAAAAAACAAAGAAAGAAGAATCCGTCCCAGAATGATTGTTACATTCTTAGTGTAAAATCTATATACAAATATTACAACTATTATGGGACAGTTGTAATATTATGTCGAAATTTCAAAAATGTTCTTTACAGTTCGATAGAAGTTATGAAAACTCCTTTATAGTTTTAGTGCGATGTTTTATTTCGAAAAATACATGAAAATAAAAAAGATTAAATTTTAAAACTAATTTTAGACTTTTGGGAAGCAATTCTCTGTAAGTTGGGGTCCTTTGAAAAAGACTTTGAAATTGGAAAAAATTTTCCGACCCTTTACTCAGAAACCAAACAGCTCTACTGAGGTGGTTTTGGAGTTTGAGAGATAGAGGTCTAACTCCACAAATTAAGTGGAGATTTATAAAGAAATCTTCTTTTCCTGGAAACTTTAATAGAAGATTTAACCTTTTCCAGGAGGAAAACATAAGCATTATTATATACAAATTTACTAGCAACAATTGAATAAACGTAATGAACTAATATTTAAATGCCGCCATAAAATAGATTTAAATTCAGATGAAAAATATTCACAATAGAAAAGTTGATTGTGATAACAATCCTCATGATCATGTTTTGCTGCTCATACGGATTTCTCTCTCTCTCTCTCTCTCTCTCTCTCTCTCTCTCTCTCTCTCTCTCTCTCCATCTGTCTCTATGATCCATCGCTTCCAGCAGGTCTTCCAGGCTACATCCTTTGTCTGTAAAGAGCTGTTGTAGATAAGTTCTTGCTGGTCATCCGACGGTCGTACGTCCGTATGAAAGGGTTCACAAGAGACCGTCGTGGTGTAATGGTTAAAGCGATGGACTTCAGATTCGTAGTATGCGAGTTCGATATCCAGTAGCGCAATTACGTTCACTTTCGGACAAATACCCTTGGGAAAGGTTTGAACCCTCTTTATCCTTCCAGCTATAGGTCTAATAGTACCACTACTGTTCTTCTAGAAAGCTGTCTTTGGCATTAGATAACCTACAAAGGTTGATATACCATTAAAACAAAGAAACCAAACCAAACTAAACACAGCAAACTATATATATATATATATATACATTAATGTGAAGAATAAAAAGCTCCAACTAATAATGGAGCAGATTTTGTAGGACAGTAAATTTAGTAAACTGGAATATTCTGAACCCAATAAATTGCTGAATAAAAAAAAGTAGAATTGATATCCACGAGCAAACATTGGAAGAAGTTTCTTTTATGTCCTTTACCTCCAGATTAAATACAGAGCGAGGAAAAATTGATATAATACAGAAATATATGAATTAAATCTTTATTCATCTGATCAGTGGAACAACGGTTTTTTTTTTTTTTGCGGGGGTCTCGGTCATGTGATCAATTTTCCTGATCGTGGCAATATGTGAAACTCTGAGTAATGGAGTGTGTAAAATGAAACTATAATTTTATAAAGCATTACAACAATAGTATCATTATCACCAACACGGGCTGTCAACACGGATTCTCTTGACTCTATTTTACCATCCGTTCCTAACGGTCATCGTAATAGCCCAAGGGATGCACTACAATAGTACTGATACGTCAACAGTTTAAAAGAATTCCCGTTTTATTTCAACAGCTGATAACCTGTCAATAACAGTCCATGATTTATCTATGCGTATGTTGACACTGATTTCAGTAGAGGAGATATTGCTAACGAGGTATATGAACTTGTCTACTAATTTCGAAGGCTTGACATTTAATGAAGAGATGGCACACACACAGTCTCCAACTCACCTCTCACACATAAACCTTTCCTAACCCTTTCGTAACCATTTTGAATAAAGTGTGAGAGGTATATTTTTCTAAAGAAGTGTTTTCGTTCCCCATTATTGTGTTGACTATGTTTCCGCATGTATATGTGTATAGTTGTACATGGTTGTGACTATGCAACACCTATACGATCTAATAGGAATACACAGTTAAATGTGGGTGTGTCTCTGTCTGTGTGCCATCGCACACCTACATTCAACCCTCGGAGGGGTGTCCTCGTGGTGTAATGGTTAAAGCGATGAACTGCGGAATCGTAGTACGCGAGTTCGTACTCCAGTCGCGCTATTACGTTCACTTTCGGGCAAATACCCTTGGGAAAGGTATGAACCCTCTTATTCTCCCCCCAGCTATGGGTAAATAGTAGGACGGACTAGGTTCTTCAGCCTTGGTGAGGCAACTAGTCTAGGAGAAGGAAAACTCTGAATTCAAACCTGTTAAACTCCGCTTAAAAATTGACCTTGTGTCATATCCTGCCCGAGCGGAGGGGTTGGTAAATAGTACCTACATTCAACCCTCTTATCGATAGGATTGCATGATTTCTGAAATGCCTGCGTGTGCTTTGAAAAAAGAAATGATCTCAAAATCACAAAATTATATATGTAAAGTCTACAATTTAAAATGTGTCTATAGAATGTGTGTATCTGAGTAAAATGATGCTCTGAATGTCTTGACAATAGAAATCAAGCGGACCGCCCAAAAATAATTGTCTTTATAATACGCTCCTTGTAAAACAGAATTTCTTCTTTTTTTTCTTATTTTATTTATCTATTTTTTTTTCAAGAGAAAACAATTTTTACATCAAGTGTGAAATATTATGCCCAATATGTCTCGTTACCATTTAAAGAACTGAGTATGTTTTTACAAGACCCCTTCGCCACGGCAGGATGCGACAGAAGATTAATTTTTAAACAGTAATGCATTTTATTAATTTCCACCACGGGATATACATTTTTACCAATGAGGAAGAATACAATTTACACCACGCTCTGAAAAGAGAGTCGCTCTGAAAGTAATACTTCTGATTTATTTCCAACGAAACTATAACAAATGAAGAAAGTGAAACACAATTTTCACACAAAATATCCAACATTTCTCACATATTTTTACCTGTGATAAACAAGTCTCATAAGTAATACCTCCAATTTATTTCCACCAAAACTACAAGATATACAGAATGCAAAACACGACCGTTAGATTAAACAAGTTTTCAGCGACAAGACATTATTTTTTCAAAATAGTCATCACTATTTTATGAATGATGAAAAAAGTCTCATAAGATGATGACTCTGAAAGTAATGCCTCCAATTCATTTCCACCAAAACTAGAAGAGTATAGCTGGTTCGGACTTAGAGTCGTCCTGCTTCTGGATTGGTTGTCGTTTGACGGCTTATGTTGTGGTGGACAAGAAATTGGTCCATATCTTCCCCAAGAGGAAAGACTCTCATCGTTGTCGAGTCACTGAACTCGGGTTCTCGCATCTATTATCTAAGACGGTTACCGTTACGTCAGATGCACTTCCATTAAAAATTCATTCAAATGGAGAAATTCATTTAAATTTGGTAATCATCGAATCTGTTATCTTAGATAATGACCATTATCAAGTCAAATGTGCTTCCATTAAAAATTCTTTAAAACAGGGAAATTCATTAAAACGGAGAAATTAAATTGTGGCCATGCATTAAAACTGAGCAATTCATTAAAATTGGGTAATTCAGTAAAATCGTGTAATTCATTTAAACTGAGACGCTTTCTAAAGGCGAGTAATAAACTAAAACTGAGTAATTTACAAAAATTGAGTGGTTCCTTAAGCTTGATTAATTCGTTAAAATTGATAGTAATTTAATAAGCTTTTTGCTCAGATGTGGCACAAGGCCGTATGAATGAGTTATCCAATGAGACCTGAAGTTCCAAATGAAGGTTTGCTAGTCTAGTTTCCTAACCATTACACCACCCGAGGTGGCCAATTCGTTAAAATTGAGTAATTCATTAAGATTGAACAATTAATTAAGATTGAATGGTTCATTATCAAAAAAAGTGGTGCCCGTCGTGTAATGGTTATCGTCGTAGGAAATGGACATGGCGACACGAGTTCAAATCCTGGACGAGACCGATTGCATTTCACATAGCACTAATACCCTTGGGATAGGTATGAATCCAATTGTTCTCCCTCCAGCTATGGGTAAATAGTATGACTGACTGGGTTCTTCAGCGTTGGTGAGGCAACTAGTCTAGGAGAAGGAAAACTCTGAATTCAAACCTGTTAAACTTCGCTTAAAAATTGACCTTGTGTCATATCCTGCCCGAGCGGAGGGGTTGGTAAATAGGATTATCAAAAAAAGTAGTACGCCAGATAATCGAGAAAAGATTTAAAAAAACAAATATATTCAACAAAAAAACTTTTTTCAAATCAGTTTCAACGTCATCACCATCAAGACATGTTAACAGCACGTATTCCCCTGACTCTTCCTCCGTCCCTAACGAATATTGAATAAGGGGTTGAAAAAAAGACATGGACTAGAAGTTAAGGAGAAAAACGAATGTAATATTATTGTCTGGTGTCATATAACCTTATGAATCAAGAATTTTTTTACACCACTCAATAAACCATCAGCAACTAAAATTTTGTCAAGAAATTAACCCAATTTATTTTAATAAAAAAATTTCTGCATTTATTTATCAAGGAAAACGTGGCGGTAAAAATTCTTTCTAATATCAAACTTATTTCTATAAGTTTTATTTGAGTTTCATTTTAAATCAAAATTTAGTCTTTATTTAATTACTTAATACTTTTGTATTTTTTTAATTCTGAAACAGTCATTATAATTACCATTACTATCATTAACGTTATTATAATTAATGATAATTTTATTATTGATAATATTAAGTAACTATTATAACAGTTATTGCTAATTTATCATTATTATTATTATTAGTAGTAGTATTGTTACCATTATTACATTACCAGTAATTACCAGTCCTCTAGAAGGCATTCAGTGTCTGCACAAAACCGATGAATGCAAGTTTTTACCAATCGGCCAACATTGATGTGTCCATGTGTCGGAGTCCATAGCAGAACGTCGTTTATAAGTTTGTTCTGACTCATTTTGTTCCTCTTATTTAGATGGTAAGTGAGATAGGAGGTAAGTGGCCGTACAGCAGCTGTTTTCTAGGATACTGCTCCGAAGATTTGTTCAAAATAGCTTGCAGGAAGTTCATTTTTTTTACTTTAAGCGTTTTGTTGGAGTCAAAGTGGTGCAACCATACAATAGTACTGGCCCACCAACAGATTGAAAGAACTCCCATTTTATCTTATCAGATTTCTATATTGTCGTTAACCTGTCAATAGTAGTCAATGTTTTAGATATGTATTAGTTGACATCTCTGTCAGTAAATAAGATATTGCTCCCGAGGTATATTCGTGTGTTAAAAGAATATTTGGAAAAGATTAATCAGTCACAACTTTGAGTATTACCTCAGGCATGTCTTCAAAGAGAGCTTGAATGCGGCCTATAAAGCTACTGCATTGTGGGACTTGTTGGCCCTCGTTCCTGCTGACCGTCATGTCCACGATAGCTGCTTTCAAGTCTTTTGTTTGGGGGAGTCGGTTATTGGTCTCTCTCACGACAACGTCCCACTCATCATAGCCCAGTGGATACAATTCAAGAGAGTTAGGAGGCTGTATGTTGGGTGAAATGAAATGATCGTAAAAACCCTCGGACAGCCACTCCTTAGTTATTTATGGTATGGGGGAGGTGTTGTTGTTCATTACAGAACACGAGTGTTGGCGGGGACAGTCTTATGACCAGATGAAACAGTGACGCATAAGTGGTCAAGTCGGCGGGGGCTGTAGAATATATTGACTGCATCTCTGAAAAGAAGTAAGACTCCCTCAGTGAGTGTCCTGGATATAAAACTAAACAATCTGATTGGAGGCTTCAGTAACGCTGGAACTTTGGGGAATGCGGAGTACCCCTTCATTGCCATCTTTACCAGGTCCACTCTGACCGAGAGTGGTAACACCTGACAGGGGCAAGTAGAACTGTTTGATATTTAAACTGTGTACTAATGCTAAACTGAGATATTTGGGATATAATTGTTTTTACATTTAACTGTGTGTAAACAAAAAACTGTGTGCTTATGCTAAACTGAATTGTTTGAAATAGAACTGTTTGATCATTTAACAGTATGTAAACAAATCACTAATATTCAATTGAATTGTTAGTGATACATAGCAATACTTATAACGATTTAACTTTGTTTACAAGCTTAACTAAATTGTTTGAAATAGAACAGTTTTAACATTAAACTGTGTATAAACAAAAAACTGTATTTAAACAAATGAATAACTGTGTGTAAACAAGAAACTGTTTACTTATGCTAAACTGAATTGTTTGAAATAGAACTGTTTTACATATAACTGTGTATTCATTTTAGATAGTGTTGGTGTTGCATAGTCACAACCATATACAACTATACACATATACATGCAGAAACATAGTCAATACAATAATGGCGAACGAAAACACTTCTTTAGAAAAATTTACCTCTCACATTTTATTTAAAATGGTTGAGAAAGGGTTAGGAAAGGGTTATGTGTGAGAGATGAATTGGAGACTGAACAGACTGCAACATATTGACCCCCCAGTTCCTCTGTCTTTAGCAGCACTTCTTTCTCGTTTTGCTGGCTGCTCAATCGGGGTCCTGAGGGCCCATAGCCCTCTGCTGGGTGCTGGTTCTCTCTACAACATCTTATCTCCAACTAACTGACTCCAAAACTAACTGAACCTGTCTGTGGCACCAGGTTATGTAATTGTTTGTCGTCCACCTGCTTCTTGTGGTGGTCACATCTGCACCCAATCCAACCCGTCCACAGTCAAGATTATACCCTGATATATTCGACTGGATGCACCTATTCTTTGATCGACGGCTGGTTCGGAGGTCAAAATGTTACATAAGTTCGTGAAGAAAGAGATACACAGAGGAATACAGAGTGGAATCCTTTTATTGGTTGAACAGTACAATCCAGAGTACATACAATATTCACAGTCTCTCGCCGCAAGAGTATTACACCCGGTGTCGATATTCAACAACTGCCGATTGCTACGCCTGAGATGCCTTTTATACATCTGGGCTACTGGATGTCAAGGTGGTACGAGACACGTCACAACAGATAGAAATAAGTGAAACCATTTAACTGTGTAAGAAAAATGAGCACAGACTCGTTAAAAAAATATCAATCACATATTTTAATATATATGTATAAAAAGGATTTGATATTAAATGACCTACAAGGGTTGATATGCCATAAAACCAAACTAAACAACACCATGTGACACAAAAGACTTCTAAACAATTGTAAGATCTTTTTTTTTTTTCTTCAGAGGCCGGTTAAGGATACAGACGGCAGACGATCAGATCAGCTGACAGGACCAGAAGAAATTTAATTAACAGTTAATTCTCATCTCAGATAGAACTTAATGTCGTTGTGGTTGGCAGTCAGTGCCCGAACACGGTGATTTTTTTTTTTTTTTCACTTCTGCTCCCGCTGAAAATATTAAGGATGCAGACTACCCAAATGATCTAGCGCTTCTTGTAAATACACCTGCTCCAACCGAATATCTGCAAAATACCCTGGAGTAATCAGCAAGACGCATTCGTCTCTACATCAACACATATAGATTCTAATCAAGATGGAGCAAGCCCCTAAAAAATAGTACACACGTTCATGTATCCATTTATTCAACCACACCACATCAGCAGAATGTGGCACAAGGTCAGTTTTAAGCGGAGTTCGATTTCAGAGTTTTCTTTCGTGGCCGGTTTCCATACCAAGGTTAAAAAGCTCAATCTGCTCTAATATTTACCCATAGCAGGAGGGAGAATAACTGGATTCGTATCTTTGCCAAGGTTATTTGACCAATTAATATACCTTGATAGCAATATCTCATCTACTAAAATCGATGTCAACATACGCATAGGTAATGCATGAACTGCTATTGACATGTTAGCTGTCATAATCTCATCTTTCTGATAAAATAAAATGTGAATTCTTCCAAGCTGTAGCTGTATCAGTACTACTGTATGGTTGCACCACTTGGACTTCAATGGAGAAAAAGTAAAATGGGAACTACTTAAGGGTGCTGCGGGCTGTTTTAAACAAATCCTAGTAGCAGCATTCTACAAAACAGCAGCTCAACGGCCTCTTACCTCCCATCTCACAAACCATCCAAGGAAGACGAACCAAAATACTAGGCATTGTTGAAGATATAAGAATGAGTGACGTTCTGTTATGGACACAGACACATGGACGCAACAGTGTTGGCCGAATAGCCAAAAATTAGTCTTATCAGCTCACTGGACGCCATCTTTAGGACTTACTTTTGATCGGTGCTCAATAGAGATGGACGAAGACTCCAAGGAATCCATGTTTTCAGTACCCCTTGACGATGACGACGATATAAATGCTGTAAGTAAGTATGAAAGAAAAATGAAAAAATCAAAATTTGGCTCATGCCGAACAACATTACATTAGGTCGTCTTCAACCGATACTATTTACCCAACCCCTCCGCTCGGGCAGGATATGACACAAGGTCAATTTTTAAGCGGAGTTTAACAGGTTTGAATTCAGAGTTTTCCTTCTCCAAGACTAGTTGCCTAACCAAGGCTGAAGAACCTAGTCTGTCCTCCTATTTACCCATAGCTGGAGGGAGAATAATTGTATTCATACCTTTCCCAAGGGTATTAGTGCTATGTGAAATGCAATCAGTCTCGTCCTGGATTTGAACTCGTGTCGCCGTGTCCATTTCCTACGACGATAACAACTGCACTACGGGCACCTCTTCAACCGATAGACTGCTAAATGTAGAGAGTTATTCGGGAGAATCCGTGGCACATTAATGCACCATTCTTCTGTTATCAGCTCATCCCGAGAGTGTGGCTGGTTCCACACAAGCTTTAGCTACTATAAACAAATCATCTGTGTAAGTAATTCAACGATTCATATTTTTAAGGCAACTGTTGGGTCTTCATACGCCGAGTTCAATGGAGGAGTCCATTATACGCCGAGATCTACGAAAGAGTCAATCCTACACTTTACATTCCACCTCCCTGATGCTAGTACAATAAAACAACATATACTAAATGCACAAATTCCCATCTGTTGAAATATGAAAAATCGTTTCTAATAACAAATATAAAAATAACAACAAAAAATAGCTACAAATACTCAAAACCATCAGTATTAAAAATAATCAACAAAACATAGATAAAATAGTATCCAGCACTAGTACTAATATACTAAATATCTTTAACAACTAGCCTGCTAACTATGCCAATATGAGGCATTCACTGGTGCAAAAAACTAATTGAAAGAATGATACATGTCTTATTTAGGAAAAAGTATTTTTTCCTTTTATAAAAAAGTATGAAAAAACTTACATACTTTGAAAGAAATTGAAAACTCAATTCCAAAGGTCAGTACTAACCGAACTTTCAGATTGTCAAAACTGAAGGTAAACAGCCTTCGGAGTTTGTCAGTGCATTGATCCAATTTGAATCATGACATCTCTTGCCCACCTGTTAGGGTTAAAAAAACAATCAGATCTTTGACTTTTGTTTTGATTAAAGTGAAAAAAATACTCCCCACGAGGCTTGGGCTGGAATCCTTAATTAACCAAGCCCTTATGTTGTGGTTTGATTGGATGAACAATGATACTCTTCCAAAAGACGTAGATCAGCACATTTGACGGGCTGACCAGTCAAAAAGTTGTAAAAGTATACAAAATCAGAAAACCTTATCGTTGTGGTATTGTGTTCCATAACATTTCACAACACAATACAACAAAGACAAGGTTTTTTTTTCAAAATATCACTGTCAATAGCAAAAATAATTCTAAAAGAATTAAAAATTCACTCACTAATATAGATTAGTACCCCCAACACTTTCACTAAACATCTAAAGCAATAAAACGTCACAAATCTGTTTCTCAAACATTAAAACCCCATTTTCTTTTCAAAAAATTCCATCGCAAGATATAACGTAATTTGAACATATCAGCCAGTATCATTCCGTTTTTTTTTCTTGGTTTTTTTTTTTTACATAGCAACATCTGTAATATTACGGACGGGCAAAAAACAGACAAAGGAATCCTCTGACTGGCGATTATCCACACCCACACAACGAATGCCCACCATCGTGCCACAGACCTGTACTCAGAGTAATGGGCACTTTTGAAGAAACATCTAAAGCAAAAACGTGTTTCGAAAAGATTCCCATCATGGTCGTAGCATGCAATAAAGATCATGGACAAATGTAATATTACGGACGGGCGCTGTCGTCAATAAGTGAAGGTGTCACGAGATTAGCGGGTGCGGGCAGAATGACCTGCAAAGTTAGACGTGATATTAAAATAATCATAGAACTATCACGTGCTTCACTGGTGACATCGAACATTCGGAGATCTTCGATTTGTTCTCCAAAAAGTTTCGATGCTCCGACCCGTCCTACCCCAGTCTGCTACGACCTATCTGCTATGACATGCGTGTGTCAATAGCCAGCTCTCACCCACACCCCGTCACCACCAAGAGGAAGGCAGAAGAAGGACGCAACTAAAACGAACTTTTCGAGTTGCAGTGATCATAGCTGAATAATAAACGACTGCTATATTTTCTTCCCTTACCTTCGAGTTTGAGTATTTCTTTTTCTGCGGACTTCTTTCTTTACAGCACAACACGTTCGTCCTATGGTACACATCTACATACCCTGATGAACACTTCCAACAGAATAAAAAAAAGTATGTATCAGAATTATTTCTCACAAAAATAATTTTGATGAAATATTCTTTATTCAGACAAAACATTGAAGTCGAAACGCGTTAGCATAAAAACAAACCATTAAACATATATCTTTCTTCCATTTTATCTTTCTTCTACGTATGTATGTATACATGTCATACATATATATATGCATACATATATATATATGGACGGATGTATTTATGCCATACATATATGCATACATACATATAGATATGTATGTATGTATATATGTATGTGTGTATAGAATGGACCATCGGTTATAGTCGATGTGACAATCATCATGGGACTTTTTCAAGGAATCCTTTTATTACTTCTTTGGTGCCCCTATAGCTGAAAACCCTGACGCCCAGCGTCCACCTACTATATTGTCTCCTTCTTTGAAAACACTTACGGGACCACCCACAAGGACAAAAGATGTAGGAGGAAAAGCCACAACACCCCGCCATCCAACCCTAACCAAAACTTCACCTTCGGCCAAACCGACCGTGCCTGCCTATCCTACATTGGCTTTATCAGTCACGAACGAGCCTGCAATCGGCGTGGACCAGCCGCTTCTTGATCTTTGTTCACGAAGCTAAGCCATATATATATGTGTGTGTGTGTGTGTGTGTGTGTGTGTGTGTGTGTGTAAATAAGTAAAAAAAAAAAAAAACTTATCAGTACGCTTCAAATAAATCTTCAACCATTATCTTATCACCACTCATTCAAAGAAATATGGATGAATTTCCGAATTTTATGAATCTAAACCCACTGTGTAATCGAAAAATATATAGAACATTATACAATCTTCCTGGATATTCAAAAGCTTCCAAGACATTTCTAGTGAACCTTTATATGATTAACAAAAGAGACTACTTTTGATCCACCCCAATATCTATTCCTTGCTTTGTCTTATATCTTTACACACACGTATGTATGTGCGTATTTGTATACGTGAGTTTGCATGTGCAGTGGTAATTTTAATGACTGCTTAGCATTCGTGGGTGTGGGCGTCTTTTTGGCCAAAGGTCAATAGTCAATTTCCGTTTCAAAATGGCGGATGTGGAGTAGCTTAACCAAGATGACCACTAGTCGAGTCAATTATAATCTGGATGTCTCTTGTTTTACTTTCCCAACAATCAGAAAACTTAAGAGGAAAACTCGGTATGAAAGTTTTTTAAGCAAAATAAGAAAAAAAAAACTGGCATTTCAAAATAAAAAACAAATAAAAACATATAGAAAAACGACAAATAAAATCTAGCTTTCATTCTTTGGTAGGAGAGGCAGTTCGTGAATTTTGAGCCCTACCGACGAGTAAAAATCAAAATAGAAGTTTGTTTGTTTGTTTGTTATGGCTTATCAAACTTTATAGGTTATTTAATCCCATTTTATATTTCAAATAATTCGGTTTAGCATACAAAAACAATTCCATTTCAAACAATTCAGTTTAGCATAAGTAAGCAGTTTAAATATCAAAATAGGTTTATTTCAAGTAGTTCAGTTTAGCATAAGTACACTGTTTACTTCTATTTGACCCATTGGTTGGACCCTGTCAGGTGCTGCTACTCCGGGCCAGAGTGGACCTGGGAGCGATGGCAATGATGGGGTAATCCGCATTCCCCAAAGTCCCAGCATCACTGGAACCTCACCATCAGATTGTTTAGTTATAATTCCAGGACACTTGTTGGGGGGAGTTTACCCCTCTCCAGAGGTGCAGTCGGTGTATTCTACAGCCTCAGGCGACTATGCAAGTGGAATTATGAATGCACGTAAATATATATATATATGTGTGTGTGTGTGTGTGACGATCCAAATGTTGTCGTAGAGCGACGACATATGTTGAAAGTCTAGCCCAAAATTACAACATATTACTTCTATTACTAGAATAAATAATAATAATTATTATTATCATAATAATAATCCAACGGAGTGGTCATGTTAATACTGCTACATGGATGCACTACATGGACGCTAATTAAATGTATGAAGAAAAAACTTGACGGCAATTACCCAAGAATGCTGCGAGCTGTATTGAACAAGTCCTGAAGGCAACTCCCCACAAAACAGCAGTTGTACGGACACATACCACCCATCACGAAAACTATCCAAGTTAGACAAACCAGACATGCGGGACACTGCGAGAGAAGTAAGGACGAGCTCATAAGCGATGTACTTCTATGGTCCTCAGCACATGAATGAGCAAAGGTTAGATGACTAGCTAGAACCTATATACAATAGCTGTGTCAATACAAAATATAGCCTTGAATACCTCCCGGGAGCGATGGACGATAGAGACGGGTGGCAAGAGAGGGTCAAGGGGATCTATGCTGGCAGTGCAACATGATTATGATGATGACATATGTCAAGAAAAAGACGGGGAAGAGAATTTGCTAACATAAAGGATTGTATAGATGTAACAATTCAAGACCTCTAAGAATACACAAAAATGAGCAAAGAAGGATTTATTGTTATAAAATAGCCGAGGGATTTCGGTTCATGCCTTTAAGTTTAGTTAGGCTGAGAACCTTTCGGTTCAGCACATGGGTTAGTTAGGTGCAACATTGAAGCAGGTGTTAACGTGGGTGCGCGCGAGCGGATGGAGGTGTCTCTCAGATGTCATAATAGTCCGAAACGAACCGAGGTGACAGGGTGCGGGTGACGTCACGCACCGGAAGCGCGCGGAGGTTTGTGTGAGAATTTGAAAAGAGAGTTGGGTACTAGACGCCAAACGAGAAGGATCGACTTTTGGAGCTCGCAGGCGCGAGACGAACGTGCGCCCTAATGGGGCCGCACGAGTTGAGGGCCAAATGAATAAGACAGCATAGAAGATTGTGTCTCTCCTCCTTACGTCGAAACCTTTAACTCAAAGTTAATAAAAAGGTTTCATACCTGAACAAGAAGTTGTTACGTGTTTTCGAATTCCGAGATTCCTATGTTCTATCGTAATGAACATTCAATGTCCATTTCACCCATTTCGCACATGGCCATATTCGTGTATATGGCTACGCAACATTATTACAGCAGCTCGTAACAGCAATTGCAACTTAAGAACAAACAGAAAAACGACAAAAACTAGAAAGTAAAAATGGGATGAAAGTAAGTGTATGGATGCCTCAAACGATAAACTGGCTTGATTTCACACGAGAAAACGTGGCCAGGACTAAGAAAGAAAAACCTCAAGCAAGAAACTGAATCTCTTTTAAAAGCTGCACAAAATAATTCCATGACGACCAATTGCATTAAAACGAAGATTGAAAATTTGCAACAGAAGAGCAAACGTAGGTTATGTGGTGATAGATATGAACCGGTTAATCAAATAGTAAGTGAATGCAGCAAACTGGCACAAAAAGAATACAAAACTAGGCACGATTGGGTAGGAAAGGTGATCCATCGGGAATTGTGCAAATGATTAGAATTTAACCAGATACTAAATGGTAAATGATCAAACCAGAATCTGTCTTAGAAAATGAGAAGCATAAAATTCTCAGGGACTTTGAGATACAAACAGATTACCAAATCCCGACTAGAACCCTCCCCCCCTGCAAAAGAAGAACTTCCACATCTAGTGGATTTTTTGTTCCAGCTGGCCACTAGGTGAAAAGAAAAAAAAAGATAGACAATGCTTGGATCTTGTCAGAGGGCTGAAAAATCTGTGGAATATGAAGATAGCAATTATACCGATTGGAATTGGTACGCCTGGAACAGTTCCCGGTTGCTTATAAAAGAGATTGCTTGAATAAAAGATCAACGGAAGGCTCGTGACCATCCAGACCACATTATTATTACAATCAGCTAGAATACTCTGGAGGGTCCTGGTGACCTAAAGAGACATGCTGTCACTTAGACTCTAGTAAAAGACCAAAAGCTGATCCTAGTCAGAAAAACTTGCAAAGAATAAAACAATAATATTTTTTATACTAATACAACTATTTGAATCAAATGCATTCTTATAGTAAAACAATTTCCCGTGCATTCTTATATTAAAATAATTTCCAGTGCATTCTTTTGAAATAATCATTTGCAATGCATACTTATAGTAAAATTATATCCAATGAATTCCCATAGTGAAATCATTTCCAATGGATTCTTATAGTAAAATAATTTCCAATACATTCCCATTGTAAAATCCTTTTCAATTATATTTTATATAAAAATCATTTACTATGCATTTTTATAGTAAAATCATTTCGAATGCATTCTAATTGTAAAAATCATTTACAATGTTTCCCATAGTAAAATCGTTTTCAATTATATCCTATAGTAGAATTATTTACAATGCATTTTTATTGTAAAATCTTTTACAATGCATTCTTATAGTAAATTCATTTCCACTGCATTTTTATAGTAAAATCATTTATGATGCATTCAAATAGTAAATTCATTTGCTCTGCATTTTTATGAGAATGACATGCTAATTAGAATTCTTTAATTGCTTCTAAATATAACTTTCGATACCGTCATAGAGCCGTATTATAACAGCAACCCAGTAGATGAACGGGTCGTCATGACTGATTTATAAAAAGAATGGATTGTTTCACATCAACAAAAACACGTTGTCCTTGCCGCCTTGCAGTCTGCTAAAATGGTTTAATAATATAACAAAACCAAAAAAAGAACAATTTGAAAAGGGTTGTTTTGGGGGATTCAGGCCACAGTTAGGTACGGTCAGCTTTTTATGGTTTCACCGGAAATGAAGTTCGGATTGTGTTGTGATTTCCCTGTCCGCCATCTTGTCTTTCTCCCGGAAATCATTAAAAAAAACTAACGTATGGCGAGTGAAAAGGAAGGGGCAATCTAGTCGTTTAACCGGATGTCATATGTTGCTACTGGTAACTTGTAAACAATGTAAATATATACGGTCTCTACTCATATGATAAGAGGATCTATTACATACATACCTTCGGCTACATAAACAAATAAGCAATTACTTATAGATATTCACATATATCCCCATAATTTAAAGATGAATATATTCCCTGATTTTAAAACGAGAAATTGAATGCACAGTAAAAAAAAAAAAGAGCTATAAAATACTTAGGAATCTCTACCTTGTCAGACGAACATAGAACACGCTGACTGTATCACCAGAAGAAGGGTAAGACCCCCCTCCAACACCTACTCCTGAGTATGACTCCAAACTACGTCTGGTGATAATACTCCAGTAGTAATTCTCAAAGGAGTGTCACGTACTCGTTTATTGTCATTACTCCCATGTCCACTCTGACCCATTGTGGCAGTATTTGTGGCGCATGTATGGGTCAAATAGATCTATTTGCAAATTACTTGTAGTAGATTGAAATACTTGATATCATATAACTGTGTGCCAAAAAAAAACACTTAAGAAACAACTACATAAAAAATGTGAACATAAACGTACACAATTCCCTAACCTCTAGGCATAGAATAATCCCAGACGATTTGATTTGCCGTTAAAATCAATCAATCAAATCAGATCAAATAAGTTTAAAAATTTTTGTCCTTTCCTAAAAATATTCTTATGTATTTACACATAATTAGCCATGAAATATTACCTATATGTCAACAATTATTGTAGTGGTTATCGTTATGATAAATGGAATCGGCGACCCGAGTTCAAATGCTTCCGTTTCCTTGGAAAAGTCATGAATCCATCTATTCTCCTCGGATTTAAGTAAATAATAGGGCAGACTAGGTTCTTTATCTTTGTTTAAGGAACCAGTCTAGGAGAAGAAAAAGTCAGTATTCAAATCAGTTGCATTCAGCTTCAAAATTGACCTTGTATCACATCCTATCCGTGGTTGAGGGCTGACCGATAAAATGAAACGCAGTTTCTTCCAGGCAGCTGTCGTATCGATACTGCTGTATGGATGCACTACTTGGACGCTGACTAAACGGCTGGAGAAGAAGCTAGACGGCAATTACACAAGAATGTTGCGAGCAGTATTGAACAAGTCCTGGCGGCAACACCCCACAAAGCACCAACTGAACGGCCACCTGCCTCCCATCACGAAAACTATCCAAGTTAGACGAACCAGACATGCAGAACACTGCTGGAGCAGCAGGGACGAGCTCATAAATGATGTACTCCTATGGACCCCCACATATGGCCAAGCAAAAGCAGGACGACCAGCTCGAACAAACATGCAGCAGCAATGTGAGGATTCGGGATGTAGCCCTGAAGACCTGCCAGAGGCGATGAACGATAGGGAGAAGTGGCGAGAGAGAGTCAGGGATATATGTGCTTGCGGCACGATATGATGATGATGATGATACATGTTAGTACATAAATCTTCATAATGTAATACACAACGAATACATATTTGATGTACATTATGGTGCCATCTCTTCATTAAATTTTTAAGACCAGTTGATATTCCTTGGTAGTAATATCTCATCAACTAAAGCGATGTCAATATACGCATAGGTAAGGTTTGGACTGCTATTAACAGGTTAACGACCATATGAAAATCTTATCTCTCTGATAAAATAAAATCGAATTTCTTTCAAGTTGTAGCCGTGTCAGTAAAACTGTATGACTTCACCACTTCACTTTAACGAAATGCTTCGAAAAAAAAGGTTAGACGGGAACTACACAAGGATACTACGGGCTGTTTTGAACGAACCCAGGAAGCCGCGCCAAAGGAAACTGCAGCTGTACCACGACTTACCTCTCATCTTACAAACCATCCAAGATAAGATATGCTGAACACTGATGGCGAAGTAAAGAACTAACCCATAAGTGACGTTCTACCATGGACTCCTATTCATGGACCCACCAGCGTTGACCAAACAGTTCTGTGCCCGTGGTGTAGTCGTTATCGTCGTAGGAAATGGACACGGCGACACGAGTTCAAATCCTGGACAAGACTGATTGCATTTCACATAGCACTAATACCCCTGGGGAAGGTATGAATCCAATTATTCTCCCTCCAGCTATGGGTAAATAGTAGGACAGACTAGGTTCTTCAGCCTTGGTTAGGCAACTAGTCTAGGAGAAGGAGAACTGTGAATTCAAACCTGTTAAACTCCGCTTAAAAATTGACCTTGTGTCATATCCTGCCCGAGCGGAGGGGTTGGTAAATAGTACCAAACAACTCTGTGCTAACTGAATGCTGTATACAGGAACTATCAAGAGAGATGGTCGATAGGGACAGTTGACGACTATGTCAAGGGAATCCGTGTTGTCGGCATGTCCTGATGATGATGAAGATTATAATGATATATGCTTGAATAAATATACGCCAAAATTTATATAGATATACTATTCATCTTCGGATACCTATTTGATAAGCTACATCAACTCCATATTTCTTTGTAATCTTATTTGTAAAACCGAAAAAACGCGGGGATGTCCTCGTGGCGTAATGGTTAAAGCGATGGACTGCGGAATCGTAGTAAGTGAGTTCGTACTCCAGTCGTGCTATTACGTTCACTTTCGGGCAAATACCCTTGGGAAAGGCATGAACCCCCGTATCCTCCCAGCTATGGGTTAAACAGTACCACTACTGTTCTTCTAGGAGAATGGCTTTGGCATTTAATAACCTACAAAGGTTGATATGCCTTTAAACAAATAAACCGACACCGAAGAAATGCTACTAGAGTAGGTTGGTGCGCTTAGCGCAACGGCCATCGTCGTTGGAAATTGAATTGGAAACGAGTTCAAATCGTCGATGAGTTTGTTTGCATTTCATTTCACGCAAATGTCCCTGGAAAAGCGTAAACTTATCTCTAACTCAGGGTAAATAATAAGGCTGGCTAAGGTTTTTTTTTTAATTTTTGGTAAGGCAACCAGTCTAAGAGAAAGTTAACTCCGAAATCAAATCAACCGTAAAGTTGGCGACCGTAGTTGAGGGGGACTCGAAGGCTCCCCTTTTCAATAGCTACTACACCAAGGTGGAGGGGAGGGCGATACTCCTTTCCCAGCATTGACCCACTTTACTCTTGATCCGTTCCTTACAATGCTGAGTGTTAAGCCAGGAGGCATCAAGTACCATTTTTGAGTTTTTGCTATGACTCGACCAGCGATTGAACCCAGGTCTCCCGGACCATTGGCGAACACTCTAACCATTATGCCAATGTCCGGTTATGCACCATACGTTGCATCCTGCTAGCGGAAGAGAAGTTAGGTAAATAGAAATTCTGTCATGCCTGGTCTGAAATTACCTCTTGTTATATTTACGTTTTGGTCTTCTTATCCAAAAAGACAACTTCTGTTTTTCTGCAGTCAATTTTCAATCTAACTGATTATTTCCTTTTCATCTTGTTATTTCTTCTCTTTTGGCACCATTCTTTCTTATTCTCTTGAATGCCGACGAAAAAAATCCAATCAACGGACTTTTGACTAAAGAGATTGCTGCCAGTTGGTGAAGGTGCAACTATCAACGGTTTAAAAGCAGAGTGCACTAAAAATATCGTCCTTCTAGTTCAAATAACCATAAAAACGCACCATGGAAAAACAAAATATTCCAAGGATGCATTTTTTATATGAGACTTACTACGTTTTGGTTTTTATAACCATCTTCAGAGCAATGTGAATGATGTTTAATGTCTCATCTGAAAAATAATCTTTAAATGAAAAAGAAGGAAAAATATGTACATGAAAAATATGTATATATAAAAATGTATGTATGAAAAAAATATATATTCACACACACGCACGCACACACATACTCACTCATACACACATGAGCATACAAAACTCTAAACAAAGGTACGTTAATAAATATGAAACAAGATTTTATCACTTTAGCCTTTTAGCAAGATATTCATACTCTTGCCAATGAACTAAAAAATGCCATTTTGTAATAGAAGAATTTCTTTTGAATGCCACTGAACTTGCTAAAGATTTTTCTAAAAGATTCAGTTTTAGTTAAGAAATATAGAAAGATGTCTGAGATCAAGTCAAGATATTCTTATGAATTTTCGTAATAATTCCACATCGTCGATATACCCACTGCTGAATGACTGTACAAGCAATTAAAATCTGAGTACACTTTAAAGACACTTCTAACATTTCCTTAACATGATGTAAAACGACGATCGAAACTTCTTTATTAAATCAATAAAATGCTACATATGCGTATATAGAAGTTTTGCAGTAAGGTAAGTTATAAACGTAAAACAAACGTGGGAGAAAGAAAGAAAGAAAGAAAGAAAGAAAGAAAGAAAGAAAGAAAGAAAGAAAGAAAATTAAAATGAAAAATAAAAGAAAGTGCGGGTGGAAAAGAAAGAAAGAAGCAAAAAAAAAAAAAAGAACTACGTGAATTTAAAAAAAAAACAATGAGTGAAAGGAAAGATAAGAATTAAATACACAGACATAAAAACTTAAGTATAAAGAGTAAGTTGAAAAGAAAGAAAGAAAGAAAGAAAGAAAGAAAATCTGTATGAAAGATAGAAAGTAAGCAAGAAAAAACTAAGAAACACAGAAAGAATACATACTAGAAAAAAACTAAGAAAGAGAACATGAGAAAGAAAGAATCAAACAATGAAAAAAGTCATATTAAGAAAGAAAGAAAGAAAGAAACGAACAAACAAACAAACAAACAAACAAACAAACAAACAGACAAAGGTAGTGTTTAAAAGAAAGAAAAGCATCGAAAGGGTAGATTAAAGAAAGAAAGAAAGAAAGAAAGAAAGAAAGAAAAGCATTGAAAGGGTAGATTAAATGTCAAGAGAGATTGAGCTGACCTAAATGACCCCGTTAGTGTTCCTAATGAAGCAAAAAGGAAGGCGAAAAATAGGCCAAGTGCCCAGTCGCGCATTACAAGACAATCTAAATAACAGTACACAAAGATAAGACTTTCTATTCTTTGTTAATAGGTTATTTGAACAAATCTATAAAAACATTTTCATTTTGAAGGTCATTACTCGACGTTAAATTTTGCAGGAGCTTTTTATTTAGCTGAATAAGAATTATCACAGACAATTTAAAGATTCCGGGTATTTTTACTCAAAATATCTGTATAATTTCATTGACATTTACATGATCAGTAAGTAAATAAAAAGTAAGCGACCGTAGTCGAGGGAGATCCGAAGGCTCCGTTTTCAAGAGCTACTACACTGAGCTGTAGGCGAGAGCGCGACAACATTCCCTGGATTGCTCCACTTTACCCTTGACCCGTAACTTTTAATCCTGAGTGTTAAGCAAGTGGTATCAAGTACCATTTTTTGAGTCTTTGGTATGACTTGACCTGGGATTGAACCCTGGTCTCCCGAACCATTGGCGAACACTCTATCTGTTCATTATTATTAGTTGTATTAGTTATTATTCGTAGAACAAAGATTCATGCGCTGAGTTCCTGTAGTGTGATGGCAAAAGTAATGAATTACTCTCGAGAAGAAGGCGAGTTCGAACTCTAGTCTCCCCATTACGTTCACTTTTTGACTGATACTCTTGGGAAAGTTGTGAACCCCTTTATCCACCTCCTCCTATCTATGGCTTAAATAGTATCACTGCTGTTCTTCTACAAGAAGGGCTTTGGTATTTAATACCCAACGAAGGTTCATATGCCATAAAACAAACAAACCGAGAGATTCACGGATATATATTTTTAACTTCTATGATTCAATTCGTTTAGAAAAAAATAGGTAGCATACTAACATATATTTTTAACAGTTCTTTGATTAGTATTTTTGTTGTTATGGTTACATTATGCTTTTTCATTTCGATAGACGCCGAGCATACCTCGTGTTACTAAGACCTCAGATTCTCACATCTCCAGGTTATGGCATATTCTGGTAATGCAGAATATATATATATATATATATATATATATATATACGCTCTGAATGTGAATTTTGTTATACCCTAGAGAATAAATAGGGAACTAACAATAGCCATACATTGAGCACTCTCATAGATTTATATGACTACCCTCATATATCCAATGTAAAACGATAATCCACACCTACTGTCCTTGGACACTAACTGGATAATTTAGATATATATATATATATCATCCTCATATCGCGCTGGTAGCACGGATATCCCTGACCCTCTCTCGCCACTCCTCCCTATCGTTCATCGCCCGAGGTAGGTCTTCAGGACAACATCCTGTATCCTCACATAGCTGCTGAATGTACGTTCGAGCTGGTCGCTCTGCTTTTGCGCGGCCATATGTGGGGATCCATAAGAGTACATCTCTTATGAGTTCATCTCTGCTTCTCCAGCAGTGTCCTGCATGTCTGGTTCGTCTAACTTGAATAGTTTTCGTGATAGGGGGCAGGTGGCCGTACAGTTGGTGTCTTGTTGGGTGTTGCTGCCAGGACTTGTTCAGGATTGCACGCAGCATTCTTGTGTAATTGCCATCTAGTTTCTTCTCCAGCCGTTTAGTTAGCGTCCATGTAGTGCATCCATATAGCAGTGTCGATGTGACCGCTGCCTAGAAGAAACTGCGTTTCATTTTATCGGTTAGGTCTGATTTCCATATAATCGATAGCCTATTGATAGCTGTCCATGCTTTCGTTAGCCTTGTTTCGATGTCCTTTTCGGTTGATTCGACGCTGCTTCCTAGGTACGTGAATTTGTCTACTAGTTTAAGTGGGGTTCCTTCTAGAGTGGAGATGTCCCCCGTTTGGTTATAGCACATATATTCCGTTTTGTGTGCATTAACATAGAGGCCTATGCTTGCTGCTGCTCGTTCCAAACTATGCAGAAGAGTTTCGGCTTGGTCAGGTGTATTTGCCAGTATCGCTATGTCATCGGCGTAGTCGGCGTCGGTAATTGTTGTTGCGGGGTATCTTCTGCTTCTTTTCTTCGTCAGTTCGAAGCCATTCTCTTTGATTTTGTCAATCGATGTTCTAAGTACGTAGTCTAGACAAATGATAAAGAGGTACGGGGCCAGCGTGTCCCCTTGTAGTACTCCTGCTACAATGTCAAAGTATTCTGTGTCTACATCCGGTGATCGTACTTTTACTTTAGTGTTTCTATAGAGAATCGTTATTGCCGCTACGGTTTCTTTAGGTATGCCGTACGCTAGTAGGATTTGTTCCATCTTTCCTCTGTGAATGGAGTCGAAAGCCTTGGTAAAGTCGACAAGACTTTAGCATTAAATAACCCACGAAGGTTGATATGCTATAAAACAAAGAAGCCAAACCGAATTTATCAGATTACGTAGAGTTACTATTGTACGTTTGTAGTGTTGACAGTGTTTCATTTTTACTTTCGTTCTTTCTTTTTTCTTTCTTTCTTTTACACAGTCTCACTTCTTTCTTTCTCAGTTTCTTCTTTCTTTTTCATTTTATACACTTTTATTTCGTTCTTTCTTTCCTCCTTTGTTTATTTCCTTCTAATATACACTTTCATTTTCTTTCTTTCTTTCTTTCTTTTATACTCTTTCATTTTCTTTCTTTCTTTTTTTTACAATCTTTCTCTTTTTTTACTTTCTTCAGAGACAAAAAGAGAAAAATGAGATAAAGAGATGACGATATGATGAAGTTGTTCATACTAAGAAATGAAAGCATCAAACACGTGGCCCTAACTTGGCTAGACAGTCAAACGTGGCTCTTACTTGGCCAGACAGCGAGACGTGGCCCTTACTTTGCTAAACTGCCGGTCAGAGACACCCAATCCGATCAATCGGCTTGTCGCGTCAAGCCCTGTCACCTGTAAGTTTCGCCCCTAATATATTCTTTAATCTGCTCTGGCTGCAAACTCCCAAACCTTTTAATCCTAGAAGGCGGTGGCTAAGAGTCATTTGCGTGAAGAGAATAAGATTTTTACCACTGTTAAGTCGCACAGCAATAAGAATTGTCTACCGACAGCGTAAAATTGGTAGGGGCTCGAAATTCAACACACATTTTGAGTATACCGGCAATGCAACCTCGTCTCAACCAAAGCGAATTGTTTTACCCCTTGGTAAATTCCCAACTCAAATTGGATTCTGTAGTGGGTGGTGAAGAACAGGACTAGAGCAAACACTTCTTACGTGTACTTCAAATAAAAAAAACAAAATGAAATCTTTCTGAGTCTTATTCACAGACTGAAGATGCAGAGTTCCCAAGATTCATTCTACTTGAATCTTTGGATAAGACCTGCCTTGCAAAATTATCTCCATTCTTAATAGTAAAAGGTATTTCAAGCAGAGTAACCCCACGGATTATCAAAAAGACTAGAAACAGCAATTTGCTCGCAGAGTTGGACACTCGGAAGAAAGCTGAAAATATCCTCAAAATGAAGAAGTTCCACACTGTAAAATGCCAGATGAACCCGCAGGAAAGATAGAATACCTCGAAAGGACTTATAAGGAGAATGGAGTTATCCTTGGCCACATCAGAAGAAACAATCGCAGCTTTGGAAAAGCATGGGGGTTCAGAATAACCACCAGAAAGGGAAAACCAGACAAATACATTCATATTAAGTTTCAATCAACCTAAAATACTCAAATAAGTAAAAATGAATATTGGTTCGTGAGAGGGAAGCAACATATCATCGTATCGTGAAGGCGCTTTAAATGTCAAAGATATAGCCACCACAGACAGGATTACAGAGGAGGCCAGACATATAAAAAGTGTGGCCAAAAATCCCCTGACTACCTGAAGGAATATTACCCAAATGAAACTAATTGTCCAAACTGTCAAGGGGGTGTCCTCGTGGTGTAATGGTTAAAGCGATGTACTGCGTAGTAAGCGAGTTCGTACTCCAGTCGCGCTATTACGTTCACTTTCGGGCAAATACCCTTGGGAAAGGTAAGAACCCCGTTATCCTCCCAGCTATGGGTTAAATAGTACCACTACTGTTCTTCTAGGAGAATGGCTTTGGTATTAAATAACCTACAAAGATTGATATGCCATTAATCAAAGAAACCGAAACCAAACTGTCAACAAAACTACACTGCTTTTAAAAGATCTTGTGACATATACGAAAAAGAGAGTCATTTCTTTGAAGCGAAGTATAAACGAAATGTGACCTTTTAATAAAAGGATAGTAGAGTCCTACATGGGAGAGAAGGCCTTTAGCACGGAGGGTGAACCCATTAAAACAGCAATGAACCAGATAATTACAGAGTTCTCGTCGACAAATTAATCGAATTGGAACCAAATGATTGGCCGAAGTTTCAGAAGCAGCTGAGAAACCTATACTCAGCCAAAATACATCAAACAGAAACTCATACAGATGTAAAAGAGAATACAACAAAGAGAAATTCAATGCAAGAAGCCAAGAAAAAAAAATATACACAAAATCTACGGTTCAAACACAATAACCACACTTCAGAAAATTAAAAAATTCTCCAGCAAAATAAAGGCCTCGTAGATCTCCGACCCATCCTCCAAAAAACATCGAAAATAGACTAAAAAACTTGAAACTGACAGCATAATTGCAAACCTTAATCTAGGTGATGTGGTGTAATGGTTAAAGCGCTGGGCTGCGGAAGCGTAGTAAGCGAGTTCGTACTCTAGTTGCGCTATTACGTTCACTTTCGGACAAATACGTTTGGGATAGGTATAAACCTCCTTATCCTACCAGCTATGCAATTCATGAAGGATGGCTTTAAATAACCTACAAAGGCTGATATGCTATTAAACAAAGAAACCGAAGCCAAGAAAATGTAAAGTATAGTTAAAAGCAATCGGAATCCAAACAGAATTATGGTTATATAGACTATTCTTCTTTTATTGTGATGGAAAAAATATGATTAAAGATTAAAGCAATACATCAAAATATTTAACTGTGCGCAAAGAAAAATGAGCTGAAACTTGTTTTAAAAAGTTACACTCAAATCATTTTCTTTTTAAACATGATTTAACACTAAATAACCATCGAAAGTTGTGTCTCAGTCGGGTGGGAGCGTATAATACTCTGCAAAGGGGTAACACTCCCTCAGCAAGTGTCGTCGATATGACACAAAACAATCTGATGGTGAGGCTCCAGTAATTGTGAAGGTTTGGGGAATTCAGAGTACCCCTTCATTGCTATAGCTCCCAGGTCAACTCAGGCCCAGAGTGGTGGCACCTGATAGGGTTTACCGATAGGTCGAATCAAACAATTTGACATTTAAACTGTATGCAAATAAATTAATTGTGCTTAATTGAATTGTTTGAAATAGAATTGTTTGATCATTTAACTGTGTGTAAACAAATATTTGATGTTTAATTGAATTGTAAGTTATACATAGCTTTATTTGATGCCATTTAACTAGGTTGAATTATGCTTAATTGAATTGTTAGAAATAGAATTGTTTGATTATTTAACTGTGTGTAAACAAATATTTGATGTTTAATTGAATTGTAAGTTATACATAGCTTTATTTGATGCCATTTAACTAGGTTGAATTATGCTAAATTAAATTGTTTGAAATAGAATTGTTTGATCATTTAACTGTTTGTATCTACAAAATGTGTTTACAAATCATATATCTAATATATATGTGAAGGCAAGATTTCGCATTAAATAACCAATAATGGTTGATGTGCCATGAAACCAAATACCCTAACCTAAACTAAACTAATCATCGATGTTAAATTGAATTGTCAGTATTATATAGTAATATTGAAACCATTTAACTGTGTGCAAACAATAAATATCAATACTTGGAACCATTTAATGGTGTGCAATCAATAAATAGTAATATTTGAAACTATTTAACTGTATGCAAACAACAAAGAGTAATATTTGGAACCATTTGACTGAGTTTTGGCTCATTAAAAAATAAAGTTACCTACAAACAATTCATTTACAAATCATATCTATATATATAAATACAGAAAAAGGATTTGGGCATCAAATAACCTAGAAGGGTTGATATGCCATAAAACCCAACTAACTCAACCCAAACCTCGTCGGTTATTTAATGCCAATGACCTCTCTGAAGAAGAACAGTAATGGCACCAATTAACCCATAGCTTGAGGGATAAGAAAGTTTATACCTTTTCCAAGGACATTAGTCCAAAAAGGAATATAATTGCATGACTGAAGTTTAAACATATGACGATATAAGACACTACGCTGTAGTAGTTGTAGTAGTAGTAGTAGTAGTAGTGTTATGTTTTGACCTTTTGACCCGGCCAAAAATGCCATTCAAGGTGATGCACCGGAAGGAAGTGACACATTATAATGGCAGTTATGAGAGGAAATCGCGTGGGCGGAAATTGGCTGATGAAATGGGACGAGGTAAAAAAAATCCCATTATACTCTCATAGACTGACGCACCGGAAGAGAGTGACCTCTGAACTGCATGACAGTTATTTCCGCTCGATGATGATCACACAGGCCATTCCAAAGATAGCGGAAGTGACATATCCCGATCGCCAGATATCGGAATAAATTGCGGAGGCGTGAAGGCGTGTCCATATCACCGCGTGGGAGTTTGAAGGTAATATAAGGCCGACGAATTGAACAGAAGGAGGACAGGCGAGTAGAGTTGGAGAGGTGTTAGACGAGATGTAGTAAGGAAAGCCAGCACCCAGCAGTGGACTCCAGGGCTCCGGTTGAGCAGCTCTGGAGAACGAGAAAGACACAACGCTGACGGCCATAACTTTGGGGTCAAAATATTACAGTTTATGTTCGGTCTCCAACACCCTCTCACACGCAAACTTTGAGTAACCCTTTTCGAATCCTTGCAATAAAGTGAGAGGTAAATATTTTGTTAAAGAAATCTTCCTGCGTCTTTATCATTGCGTCTGTTATTCCTGCGTGTGTCTTTATTATTGTGTCGTTATGATACGGCACATGAGTATATAAAAGGAGGAGGAGGAGGAGGAGGAGGAGGAGGAGGAGGAGGAGGAGGAGGAGGAAGATCATCTATTCTATTTTACAACTTGTTTGGTTTTAAAAGCATGTGAACCCGTCTCAAGTTATTTTATGTTTAGAAATTAGGAAATTTCACTAGTAAAGTCTCCTTGGCGTAACGACTGGACTGCGGCCTCAAAGTTAGTGAGTTCGATCTTTACTTTTGCTATTAGGTTCACTTTCCAATTGATACCCGTAGGAAAGGTATGAATCCCACTCCATTATTCTCCCTCCAGCTATGGTTTAAATAGTATTGCCGCTGTTCTTAAACAAGGATGGCTTTGGCATTAAATAATCCACAAAGGTTGTTATGTCATTAAAGAAACCAAATTGTTGTAGATTATATTTACATTTTTGTGTTGTTGATCATCAAGATTTTTTTTCGAACCGATTTATTTGAACCATAGATAGGACACTAAATCGGTACTATCACTTCAGGTCAGAGTGGACGAGGGAGTAATGAAAGGGTACTCCACACTTCCTAGATTTCCAGAACTGGAGTCTCAATATCAGATAAATTTTTGTGTCACAACTAAAACACCCCTTTTTTGGATATGGGACTCTTAGCCTCTGTAGGAGATACAGTCAACGTATTCTAAGCCTCACCATGAGAATGAGTTTATTTTTGGGTGGTTCCTTACCCCTCTTTAGGGGATACAGTCAACGTATTTCAATCCTCAACGACAGAGTAAGTTTATTTTAGGGTGGTTCCTTACCCCCTCTGCAGGGGCATACAGTCAGCGTATTTTAAGCCTCCTGATCTAAAAAGTCAGTGAATTACATAAACTGCCAAATTTTACATTAAACATATTTACCAACCCCTCCGCTCGGGCAGGATATGATACAAGGTCAATTTTTAAGCGGAGTTTAACAGGTTTGAATTCAGAGTTTTCCTTCTCCTAGACTAGCTGTCTCACCAAGGCTGAAGAACCTAGTCTGCCCTAGTATTTACCCATGGCTGGAGGGAGAATAATTGGATTCATACCTTTCCCAAGGGTATTAATGCTATATGAAATGCAATCAGTCTTGTCCAGGATTTGAACTCGTGTCGCCGTGTCCATTTTCTACGACAATAACCATTACACCATGGGCACCTCCGACAAATTTTACATTAATTCTCCGCAGCAAATGCCATTCTTACTGGTAAAGGGCATTATCATTTATCTTCTTTTTTTTTCTTTTTTAAAGGAATATGTAAGAGTTTGGGAGATCGTATTCCACAATCAAAATCCATCAAAGCGAAAATTACCGTTCTCTAGATGGTCAGTGTTTGATTACGGATATTAAAACTAATGATTTATTGATTGTTCCTAAAACAGATCGAATGACTTCATATGTTAAGAAACCCAAGAAGCGGGTCGACAGAATGTGGATTTTTTACTACTTTTTAGACGGATCCTTTCTTATGTTTTGTATTGAATACAGACTCAAAAGAGGAGGAAAAAAAAACAGCGAAGAGTCACAGGTTTCAGTTTCATTATAAAATCAATCGAGAAATAAACTGGTCTGAAATACCAGGATGAGTCAAAGGTTTTACAATAATGCAGCGTTACAGCTTAGACCTGGTTGACTTGTAGATGCAGCTTCTTAGCAGATCCAATATAAAATGGAATGGCGTCTTGAAATGGCTCGTTGTAATAAAAAAGGACTTCCGGACGACAAATCCTAGTAGGCAACAACTTTATTCGCTTAAGGCAGCACCCCCAGTTGAAACAGGTTGGTTGGTTAGTTCTTTAGTTCTCTGTGTTTTACAGCATACCAACCTTTGTAGATTATTTAATGCCAAATCCTATTTATACATCTATATAAAATATACGAGATTTGTAAACGAATATTGAGAATTTAATTACCAAGACCGGAAAATCCGACGAATACTTGCCCGCGACATACGGAAACGCAGGACAGCAGTTTCGATTTTTCTCATCAGCAGCATATAACGTGATCCCCACTACTGGAAATCGAACAAGCGACCACAGAATGCAGAGCCGAAACTCTACCACTGACCACCGATCCTCATTGCACACAAGTGACGCCAAATCATCTAGTCATATCAATTGCACGGCCAATTAACCTGATCGTTGGAATTTCTGGTCGTGATAATTCAATTCACAATATAATTCCTATTCTAAAAAAAATGTACATCTATATCCGTGCCCTTGGTGTTATAATAGCCACGCAGATGCGTATTTCCAATCCTTCTGGGAAGACGTGGACCTGGAGGTGACCGTGTCTTCTGTAAAGAGTACGGATGTAACTTGCAAGACACATTCAGGTTAGTTTCGTGGCATTAGCATGAAGTTAAATGAAAATAGCCTAAGCTCACTTGTATCACTATATTTGTCTTCCAGCTCAAGAACCAGCGGAGTATAGTACAAGGTCTTTTTAAGGTGGGTTCTGGAGCAGGGCAAACCCCACAAGTGTCCGGCATTTTCTAAAAATACCGTGGGCTCCATCGGTATTCCCCTAAAGAGGAGCGCCTCAGGCGCCTGGCAATCAACCCAACCCCTCTGAAGAGGGTTAAAGCCTTGAAGGTCGGCCCCTGAGACCGGAGGGATCTCCAGTGCCGAGTCACACCTGACCGGAACCGTGCAATGACGCCAGCTCACTTCTATCACACAGGTGACAGATAAAATGTGAGATGTATTTTTCACACACCCTCTCTCTATTTCTATCAAAAACAGCGAAGAGTCACAGGTTTCAGTTTCATTATAAATTCAATCGAGAAATAAACTGATCTGAAATACCAAGATGAGTCAAAGGTTTTACAATAATGCAGCGTTACAGCTTAGACCTGGTTGACTTGTAGATACAGCTTCTTAGCGGATCCAACATAAAATGGAATGGCGTCTTGAAATGGCTCGTTGTAATGAAAAAGGACCTTCGGACGACAAATCCTAGTAGGCAACAACTTTATTCGCTTAAGGCAGCACCCCCAGTTGAAACAGGTTGGTTGGTTCGTTCTTTAGTTCTCTGTGTTTTACAGCATACCAACCTTTGTAGATTATTTAATGCCAAATCCTGTTTATATATCTATATAAAATTTACGAGATTTGTAAACGAATATTGAGAATTTAATTACCACAACCAGTGTGTGTGTGTGTGTGTGTGTATCCTGAAGTTTGGGACAAAATTTGATATTGTCCGATTTTCGTGACTTTTCATGACATCAGCCTTATCTAGGATTTGAACTCAGATCACCGATTCCATTTTTTTTTTCTGATGAGAACCATCACGCTAACAGAGAAGGAATCAATAAAACAAATTAATTAAGTTTTAGTTCCAAAATATTCTTATTGGTTCAAAATATTTTAAAATTTGGAAAAGAAGGAAAGATGTTTATATAATACGAAACCCACGAGAAGCAAACTCAGAATAGTAAATTTTATTCATGAAAGGAACTTGTTACCTATCACGCAGTGGTTATTGTTGAGGGCCTCGCCGAAAGTTGAGGAAGGCAAAGACGAGATGACAACGAGTTCATTGAAAAGGAATAATGAAAAAGCCAGACATATGGTCACAGAAAAAATGCCACTCACTTTATCATGTTATATAATTGCGGAAAGATTTTTTTTTTATATTATCATTTTTCGTTTTATATATCTTATTCGGGTTAGTTAGGTGTACACATTGAGTGCGGGTGTTCACGCGCGCGGGGAGGATGTGACAATCACAGATGTCACAATAAAAAAAAACAAATAGGAAATGAAACTGGGGATGTGAATGATGTCATGCCCGGAAGCGATGGGCTGGGATTCAGAGTGATTTTGAATAAAAGCAGTGAGTTGAGATTTGGACTTGGGCGAAGCAAGTTGATTTTTTTGGACCTGGCCTCACCCAGTCCAGTTATGGACTGCGGTGTGCGCGTGCGCGTTGGTTGAGTTAGTGAGTTGAGAGCTGACGATGGACGAACAGTCAGCATAGAAAAATTGTGTCTCTCTCTCCTCGTGTCGAAAACCTAAACTTAAAGAAGGTAATAAAAGTTTCGTACCTGTACCAAGAGAGTCGTCAGTGTTTCGTGTTTTTCGAATTCCGATGCTCATGAACATTTTATTCGTATCTTGGCCGTAGTTTTGGCCCTATGTTACAATCATTTGCATTTCAACTTCCCTGAGAAACAATGTCAGGAACAAGGGGACATGAAATCGTAATTTTGCGTCGATGAAAGAAATGCTAAGTCGCTGCCAACCACCAATTTGGTGGAGGGTGCTGTTTCTATAGCCCCAAAATTTAAATCCTTACTTCTCCTCAACCTGTTGCTAACTTCTTGGCCTTTTTAGAATAAATTCCCTACTCTTGTGTGACTGTTTCTCGTACGAACCGTGAGAGTTCTTGTGATTGTCCGTTTATTGTCGGTCACAAAGCCGAGTCCCAGGTTCATTAGAGCTGGTGATGAAGAGTCGGCTATTTCATTATATTGTTGAACAGAAATATTTATTAAACTTAGATAAGATGGTATTTCAACAACTTTCAGATAAAAGTATATCAGAATATCGTAGAAGTCAGGTGTTGAAGCACTTAGTAAGTAATAAGAGGGGTGTCCTCGTGGTGTAATGACTAAAAGCGATGGACTACGGATTCGTAGTAATCGAGTTTGAACTCCAGTCGCGCTATTACGTTCACTTTCGGACAATTACCATTGGGAAAGGCATGAACCCCCTTATTCTCCCAGCTATGGGTTAAATAGTACCATTACTGTTCTTCTAAAGAGATGGATTTGGCATTTAATAACCCACGAAAGTTGATAATAAACAAAGAAACCAAAGATTTGAGCTTTGCCAGTTGTGCTAGAAATCATGTGTAGGTTGATCGTCGAGGATTGTCACAAGGATTGATGAGAATCGGGATAAATCCTTTGAGACTATAAAGAATCCACCGATGTAATGGTTATAGTCGTAGGAAATGGACCCGGCGACACGAGTTCAAATCCAGGACGAGACTGATTGCATTTCACATAGCACTAATACCCTTGGGAAAGGTATGAACCCCTTTATCTTTTCAGTTATGGATTAAATAGTGCCACAACTGTTCTTCTAGAACGATAGATTTGGCATTAAATAACCCGAGAAAGTTGATATGCCATTAAAAAGAAAGAAAGAAAGAAAGAAAGAATAAGAATTTCTTCTCTTACCTGAAGTAAAAAAAGAAGTCCCGGCTGATTTTTTGTTTTAATATGATTAAAAAGATCAAACGACATTTTTTTTTCATCTTTAATAACATTAAAAGGATTAAACGGCATCTTTTTTAAATCATTCTAGGTCTCAACAGAAAATATTTGTCTGCCGTTTTAACGTCCCGTTTTCTCAACATTAAAACTAGGTTGACTTCTTGACGTTAACAAAAAAGCTAGACGGCTTGATAGAAGATGCGAGACTTCATTAAAATAATAACAAAGCGAGACAATCGATATTATAATTCTGCTTCTGTTTGGTGCATTTACTCGTTACATTCATCTACATGATCTCCCCGCAGCCAAAGGGGATATTCTTTCAAGGCAACATGGGTAGAGTATTCAGTGAGGATCGCTCTCACAGCAGTAGTAAATTTCTGCAAGTTCCACTACAAAATACTTCACCGTAATAAGCACTAATATTCAAACTATTCCATTGCTCCTCCCGTTGTGATTGTATTGCAGAAGCGATTGCACACATAAAAGGCACCGTCCGACTGTGTTAACTTTAGTTGATTGAATGAGCGATTCAATTGTGTAATTTTACAGCATATCAACCCTTGCTGGGTTATTTAATGTCGAAATCAGTTTTCAAGCAGTTATATAACTAGTAACTATTCTTAATACAAATAACTTATACTCAGTTTCAAGTATTTCTATCAAATACTAATTATTTGAACATGGTTATTCCAGGCAGCGGTTGTATCGATACCGCTATATGGATGCACTACATGGACGCTAACTAAACGGCTGGAGAAGAAACTAGACGGCAATTACACAAGAATGTTGAGAGCAATATTGAACAAGTCCTGGCGACAACACCCCACGAGACATCAACTATACGGCCACTTGCCTCCCATCATGAAAACTATACAAGTTAGACGAACCAGACACGCAGGACACTGCTGGAGAAGCAAGGACGAGCTCATAAGGGATGTACTCCTATGGACACCCACATATGGCCAAGCAAAAGCAGGACGACCAGCTCGAACTTACATACAGCAACGATGTGAGGATACAGGATGTAACCCTGAAGACCTGCCAGAGGCGATGAATGATAGGGAGAAGTGGCGAGAGAGGATCAGGGATACCCGTGCTGGCGGCACGACATGATGATGATGAGGATATGGTTTCAAGTAATTAATAATAATAATTACTTGTAAATGATAATAGCTTCAAGAAACTTTTCTGAATACAAATAATTTGTTTTAAGTTTTAAGTATTACTATAACCCCATATAGTACCTCTACTGTTCTTCCACAAGAATAGCTTTGGCATTAAATCATTCACGAAGGTTAAGATTGTAGCATACCCATACATGAATATGTGAAACATACATATAATGTGAGGATTAATTTTTTATTTATTGTGGACTTTTTGTCTTCATCTTGGTAGTTTTTTGGGGTTTTTTTTTGTTTTTTTTAATTGTTTCTTCTTTCACTACGTTTCGGCCAAATTTCACCTCTGGCCTACTTCAGGTGATTTACCGCGACCTCGGATAGGAATGATGAGTCTTGTAACCGTATCCCCAGTAATTACTGCCTTCCATAGTTGTTGTTTATCGCACCACGAAGAAGGCCAGAGGTGAAATTTGACCGAAACGTAGTGAAAGAAGAAACAACACAGAAAAAAAAAAATACCTAGATGAGGACAAAAAGTCCGCAATGAATAAAAACTTAATCCTCAGATTAAGAAGCCTCATCTCAAAAATGATTCCAATTAAAAAGACAAATACATATAATGTTCATAAAATGTTCATATATAACATAGGAATCCCGAAACACGAAAAACACTTGACGACTTCTTAGTTCAGGTACGAAACTTTTTATTACCTTTGAGTTAAAAGGTTTTTCGACATAAGGAAGAGAGAGGCACAATCTTTCTATGACGACGTTTCCACCTGCCTCCCCCCACCAACACGCGCGGCGCCCGTAGCGCACAAATTCGTCTGGCCTCGCCCAGGTCTCAATCTTAACTTCTTCGTTCAGCTGCCAAACTCAAGTGACTGACTTTTTTCAAATCCCCCAAAATCCTCCGCGCACGCTTCCGGTGCATGACGTCATTCACATCCCCCTGGTCATATTTTTTATCTGGGATTCTTATTGTGACATCTCTGAATGACACTCCGTTCACCTGCGCTCATGTTTGCACCTAACTAACCCATGCACTGAGCCTAAAGGTTCTCAACCTAACTGAACCCAAAGGCAAGATATATAAAATGAAATGCCTCGGCCATTATATTACAAGATGACATTAAATAAAAAAAAAAATAAAAAAAACTTTCAAATATAAATAATTTGAACACAGTTGTGTGGTTTCAAGTACTCTTAATAAAAACAAATAATTTTCGGATAGAATTATTTGACCAATAGTATGGATCTTAAGAGGTACTACCACTATGGCTAAGAGTGGATCTGGGAGTAATCGCAAAGAAGGGGTGACTCCACACTTTTTAGAACTTTAGATCAGCCTCATCACAGTGGTTGTATTTTTTCTCTCGTCGTTATTTCATATTCCTTGAATGCTTTTTTGCGATCATTATATCTGCTATCTTCTTTCGTCACTACTTATTTAGTAACCGCTATCATAAATAAAAGTAATTTGATTTTATAACGGATGTGATACTGGTAATTAGGTGGAAACTTGTTAAAATGAACATTAATCTTCCAAATCGCCTCAGCAATAACCTTCAGTCATGGCGATCATATAGAAATATGATCTTTCTGACAAGATAAAACTGGGTTTCTTCCAAGCTGTGGATGTGTCGATACCACTGTATGGCTGCACCACCTGGACTCTAACTAAACGCATGGTGAAAAGGCTAGACGAGAACTGTACAAGAATGCTACCTGAACAAATCCTGAAAACACCAGCTTACAAAACAGCAGCTGTACGGACATTTACCTTCCATCTCACAAACCATCAGAGTAAGACGAACAAGATAAACTGGACTATGCTAAAGAAATAGAGACGAACTAAAAAGTTACGTTCTTTTATTGACTCCTATACAAGGACATACCAGTATTAGCCGACCGGCAAAAACTTACATTCACTGTGCGGAAACTAGATGCCGTCTCGAGGACTTACAAAGACCGATAGCCGATAGGAACGGATAGTGAGAGAGAGTGTGAGAGAGGGGGGGGAGAAAGAGAGAGAGAGAGAGAGTCAAATGATGATAATATAAAGTATTTTTATGGAATATTAAACATGGTAAGAAAAAGTTTCCACCATCGTACAAATCATCCAAATAAGACAAAAAATGCATGCTGGGCACAGCTGGTCAAGTAAGAAGAAACCCTTATGGACTGCTAAGCATGGACACACCAGTGTTGACCGACCAGCAAAGATTTATACACATAAGCTCACTACGGATACTGAATACAATCTAGAGGACCAGGCAGTAGCCATTAATGATCGGGAGTGAGTGCGAGAGTCAGGTGACTCCGTACTATGAGCACGAGTTGATCATCATCATCATCATTGTTCGAATCAACATCATTTTCACTGGTCAGCCGAATGCAGTCATTACCAACTTATCTGTCATTAAGACGTAGTCTAATATACTCATTATCTTCTAAGTAGCTATTAATGTGAATTGCTCTGTCAGAGTACAAAAGTAAATGAAAATTAACCAAGTTTTCATCTTTTAAAGATTTTATCTTTGTTTTCCCGCGCGTTAACCAACAGCGGAAAAATTGTTATGACACTTACAAGATTTGTTTTAGGTTAATGACTAACAGAGATGTCTTCTAGAGGTACATGAAACATACAATATGAATACGTACTCATCTAGATAGAGGAAAGTTAGCAAGAAAAACGGAATCTTTTAGCCCTGGATTTTGACTTTTGGAAAACTGAAATAGACCCAAGGACACGGATCAGAGAATTAAAAAGGCTTTGCTATAACAAGAATCTTTTTAGTCACAAACACGTCTACAGCAAGGAGACTGATAATTTTATTTTTCTAGCTATCAACTCTGATTAAAAACCAATACGTGTTCAAATTTATCTTCTATATAAATTAGGTGGTAAATAGCGTAGTAGGAACACATTTTCATAACTACATTTTCCTGTGAGCTTTAATTTCCGGTTTTAAAGATTTTCTAGGTTCTTGCATATAATGACCACGATTCTTTCTCTCTCTCTCTCTCTCTATATATATATATATATATATATATATATATAAGCAGTATATCAGAGTAATTAAAACTAAACATTGCTGCTAATATTTTTATCATTCGGCAAGAATTCATTCTGAAAAATTACGTGTGTTACATGAGTGTTGTACAATGAAAACAGAAACGGATTCACATTAAAGCAAATACGAGAAATCTAAAGATAATAGATTTCTAAAATATGGGCGAAAATTTAAAGTTCCTTAAATGTCTAAGGTTAATTATATATATATATATATATATATATATATATATGTATGCATGTATATATAAAAAAATGTTTCATTGTAGGCCCAAAGAAAAAAATATTTTTAAATGAATTGGTTCACGAAGAGATTTGCATTTTTAAAAGAATTATTTATTCATTTCGTTCTTACATACGTATATGTTTCCAGTTTGTTGCTTTCATCAGAGAACATATGTGTCAAAAGGTCATGTGAACGGGACACTTGAGTCTCATATATATATATATATATATATATATATATATGTGTGTGTGTGTGTGTGTGTGTGTGTGTGTATGTGTGTGTATGTGTGAACTAAGAGTAATTAAGATCTAACCTTTTCGAATAGAATAATGCCCCTAAGTTTCATGTCTTCCATAGTAGAGAAGACACAATCACCAGATGAAACATTATTTGGAAGAAATGGACGATAGAATGAAATGTAAATACTAAGAATTCCTGGCTCACAAAAACAAAATGTATTACTAGATGTTGCTTAAGTGGAAGAGAAAAAGAGAATGAAGGGGAGAAAAAAAATTAATTTTTACTGATTATTTTTATTGGTTGGTGAGTTCGTTGAGTTTTATAGCATGTCAACTTTTGTAGATTATTTATTGCCAAATACTGTCCATATATATATATATATATATATATATATATATATATATATATATATATATATTTAGAATATAATTTGTAAACGAATTATTTGTAAGTAAGGTTTTAAAAAAGCCAGAGTACATTTGTTTGCCCACATTTAAATAATTTCAATTATTGTTATTTAACTTTAATAATTCAATTAAAAAATACGCATTCCTTTTCAGAGTTAAATGGTTTCAAGTATGACGATGTAACAATAGAAATTCAATAGAATATCAGTCATTTGTTTGCACACAGTTAAATGATGAAAGATTTCTGTTTGACTTATAGATGGGACCCTAACAGGCACTACCACTCCGGTTCAGAGTGACCCGTTGGGTAATGGTAAAGAAGGGATTCTCAACATTCCTCAAGAACTCCAGGACTGAAGCCTCACCATCAGTTACAGTTTCGTGTGATATCCAGAACACTCGTGGTAGGGGGGTGGGCATTACCTATCTGCAGAGAAACAATCAGCGTATTATACAGCCCCAGCCGACTGGGTCTATTTCTATTGGTTGTACAGTCAATATATATATATATATATATATATATATATATATATATATATATATATATTATGCTGTTCTAATACGTGTAAAATAGACATATTTTCCTGTGCTACTGTTTTGTATCGTTAATTCTATTTTAATATACACCGGTATTTTGTTCCTTTTCCTTAGTGGGAGTTTAGCCCAGACAGCTGGAGCCTTAGAATGCACCAACTGCATCTCTGAAGAAGGGTAAGACCTCCACTAACTAGTGTCTTATATACGACACTAAATGATGTAATGGTGAGGCTCCAGTAATGCTGGAGCTTTGAGGAATGAGGAGTACCCCCTTCATTGCCATCGCTCCCGGGTTGACTCTGGCCTGGAGTAGTAACATATGATAGGGTTCTATCTTGGGTCAAATAGAACATTTAAACTGTGTGCAACCAAATGATTTATGCTAAACTGAATTGTTTCATCTCACGTATATCTAAATGACTGATGTTAAATTGTGATTGTTTATTGCAATATTTGAAACCATTTAACTGTCTGAAAAAATATAGCTTAGGCTCGTTTTAAAATGTTATTAACAAGGTGTATTTAAAAATCATATAATTGATGTATATGTATAAACAGAATTCGGCATTAAATAACGATCAAGGGTTGATATGCCATAAAACCCAACCAAACAAAATTTGTTGGCGTTGATTCAACTTGAAGAACCCCGAGGCATTTTCTTTAAATGAAATGTTTGAATATTGAAAGTTTTTAAATATATTTGGTTGCTAATCAGTTATGACTAAGTTATAAATACGGGGAGCATTAAATAAGTTTCCAGACTTTTTTCGTATGGGCACTTTTATTGATAGTACGCACACGAAACTCTAGTCCCCTTCGAAGTAATCTCCTCCGGTTGCAATACACTTGTTGTGCCGTTCCAACAACTTCTGGAAGGCCCCATGGAATTCCTCTTGTGTGAGCGTGTCAATGACCTTCGTCACAGCCTCTTTCATCTCCTCAATTGTCTCATAACGACAGCTATTGAGCTTAGAGAATAAGCAAAAGTCACAGGGAGCAAGGTCTGGACTATAGGGACGGTGAGCAACTGTCCTGATGCCCTTCTTGGACAAATAGTCTGTGACAAGGATAAAGTTGTGGACTGGTGCAATGTCCTGGTGAAAATGCCACTGAGCCGATTTGAAGAGTGCTGGCCTCTTCCGACGGAATCTCTGGCTGAACTCCCTTAAAGCCTCAACATAGTAACCCTAACCCTAACCCTTTGCCCAATCAACCCAGGTGTACTGACTTCCTTACTCCTCCCACACTTCCCATCATCCCTCACAGATTCCTGCCTTCCTTGAATCTCTTATTCCACTCAAAAACTGATTCTCGATTCATGCAAAATGGTCGAAAATCAGTCTGAAGCATTCCATAGGTTTCTGGGGTATTTTTTTTTTTTTCAAGTTTAAAACAGAATTTTATTGCATATCGTTCTTCTGAAGAGTCCTCACGTCGAGATTGCATTTTTGAAATTCACCAACTGTGACAATCAGGCTTTAGTAGGGTGTATTCCAATTGCTGCTGTAGCTGTTCTTTTGAATCTGAAATCATAAATATTGGTCAGTGATCTCATAAGATGTATAGCAATAACATAGTCAATTTTCAAGAGTCTCCGACAATTTTAAATACCTGTACAAAAAAAGGCTGGAAACTTATTGAATGCATCACGTAGTTTGGTAGAGACTTATTTTCGTACATGCATTTTGAAATTGACTCTCATATTTGATTTAAACGTCTTTACCAGTTTCGTAATGTGATCATGGCCATTTTCATCTCAAATTCATGGATTTATTGCTTTGATAATGATAATAGTCAAACAATTCCTCCTACAAAACGTTTTTTTTTCTGGTAAGGAATGTATAAAAAAAAACTTGAAATAGTTAAAAAGGTGAAATCAAGAAAATATTCTAGGTAGAGTTTGGCATATAAACAAATGAGACCTACCCAGAAAAGAAGAGGGAAGGAAACTCGCCAACATGAAAGATAGTGTGGATATGCTTACTAAGGGACTCAGGGACAAAAATATGCAACAAAAAAAAAAAAAGCAGTGAGACTATTGAATTATCCAATAACAAGAAAAATAATACAAAGCCATGCAGGAAAACAAGAATTATTAATTCCAGAAAACTAAAGATAGAAAGTAAAACGGCTTTATCTATTTATTTATTTATTTATTTATTACTTTTTTCTTTCTTCGTGGCTTCTTTACTTTTCTTTTTTTCTCAGATTCCTTCCCTCTTTTTTTTTTTTTTGTTTATTTACCTATTTCTCCCTTCCCGTCTTTTATTTCTTTTTTACAAGTTTCTTTATTGCCATTTTTTCTTTCTTTTTTCTTTCTTTCTTTCTTTCTTTCTTTCTTTTATTCTTTTTCTCACTTTATTTCTTTTTTCAATCCGTCTTTCTTTTATTTTCTTTTTCTTTCTTTGTTTTCGTCTTTCTTTCGTTCTTTCGTTCTCTTTTTCTTTCTTTTTTCTTTCTTCCTTTTATCTTTCTTTTTTATTTCTTTTCTTTCTTACATTTTCTTTTTTCTTTTTCCTCATTTCTTACCTCTTTAATTCTCTTTTTCTTTCTTTTTTCTTTATTACTTTCTTTCTTTCTTTTCTTTATTTAAGTCTCTTTTTCTTTCTTTCATTCTTTCATTCTTTTTTTTTCTTTCATTCTCTCTTTCTTTCTTTCTTTCATTTATTCCCTTTTCCTTCTTTCTTTTTCTCTCTTTCCTTCTTTATTTCTTTTCTTTCTTTCCTTCTCTTTTCATTCATATACTTATTTATTTTTATTTTTCCTTCTTCGATTTTCTCTTTCTTTCTTTCTTTTTTTTCTTTCTTGCCGCTTGACTAAATATTAGGTGCATCTAAATATTACATTATTACTCATTTTTTGAGGAGTTCTTGAAATACAATTTAACTTTTATTTCCTAAAATCGCCAACGAGTCTGCACACACATCTGAAGAAAAACCCTCAATCTTATCTCATGTCCGGTATCTTTATCACGTGGTATATACGTTTCTCTGATTGGTGCTAAACGTTCTGCACCCGATTTAAGGTGACGCTTTATCTAAAGAAATAACTGTCAGCAACCGACGCTTAGATACCGATATGTGCCTTCTTTTCATAGTTAGTTACTAGTTTATAATACAAGAAGTTGAATAACTTGATTTTAGTAGAAAAAGCAGACTGGGAATTAGTGTGTGGTTTCCCTGCAGACTCTTCTCAGGTTAAAAAAAATAACAAGATAATTTAATGATGAAGGAAATCTCTATCTTCTAATCTACTCATTATGGAACAGAATATTCTTGAACAACTACTAACTGTAGAATTATGTCAGTAATGACGATCCGTCGGCTGGGGTGGAAAACGTACATAAAAACTTGTTTTAGCGTTCGGGCCGTCCGTTGTTTTCTTCTCTCTCCGTTCAAGTCTCTGAGGCCGTGGAAGCAGAAAGAAATCAACAACAAACACCATATGACTAAGTTCTTTCTTCATTAAGGAACCAAACTCTTGTCGTATTTTTGCTTCAGTTCACAATGAACAGTGTCTCCATGTATGCTAGCAACCAAAAGAGAAAAAGAGAGACCGGATCACAAAATCCGTGATACGTATAGAGGGGTTCACAGAATACCTGACCTCCACTTCTGCCTCAGATGCGTGATTTTAAATGGTGACTTTTGAAAGATCTGTCACGGAGTGCTAGATCAAGAATATCAAGTTACAGCCATCACAGTGGAAGAGATGTTGACCTCTATCAACTCGCGCCCTTGTAGCATTTGCGTACTATGCTATACTGATTCTAGAACTTTTGCAAGGGAATCAACGAGTTCATGGTGTTAAGTATTTTGGACAGGAACATCGAGGAATAAGAAATCGGTTTGGCGTTCTGTGAAATTTATTAGTGTGGCTTTATGATACGGTAAAAAGACCGTACGAGTTCAAGTCTTCTTAAAAAATCATCATCATCATCATCATCAAGTCATACTGATAGCACTGAGTTCCCTAATTTTCTAACAACATCCACCTCAATCGTCCATCGCACCTGGCAGGCCCTCTAGATTGCATCCAGCGTCTGCACAAAGCTTATGTAAGTCCTTGATCCTTGTAAATTGTGTTGTTATTATTTATCATCTAATTTTATTATTTTATTCCAGTTTTATTTAGGAATTGTAAATCTGTGTACGAATCAAGACAATGCGTTAAGATCGGCCAGCCAGAATAGTCAGAAAGGTCCTGGAAATCTGAGAAGACTTGCTGTCACTCAGACTTCCATGAACGACCACCAGCTAACGCTTGTGAGAAAAACTCGCAAGGAATAATAATAATAATAATAATAATAATAATAATAATAATAATAATAATAATTAACAAAAAAAAGAGATTTTGCAAAATTGTCGACTTTGCTGTCCCGGCTATCCACAGAATAAAACTGAAAGAATGTGAAAAGAAGGATTATTACCTGGACCTCGCTAGGGAATTGAAAAAACTATGGAACATGAAGGTGACAATTATACCAATTATAACTGGTGCGTTTGGAACGGTAACGAGAGGATTACTAAAGGTACTGGAGGACTAGGAAGTTGGTGGACGAGTGGCGACCATCCAAACTACTACATTATTAAGAACGGCCAGAATACTGAGAAGAGTCCTGGAGACTTGAGGATACTTGCTGTCACTCAAACTCCAGTGAAAGACCATCAGCTAACGCTGATGGGAAAAACTTTAATGAGTAATAATAATAGAGACGAAACCATTAATCACATAATAAGCGAATGTAGAAAATAATATATACATACATATATATATATATATATATATATATATATATATATATATATATAAAGAGTACAAGGCTTGACACGACTTGGTGGCGAAGGTATGAGACTGGGAATTGTGCAAGAAATTGAAATTTGACTATTCAGCCAAATGGTATATGCACAAACTAGAATCCGTCCTGGAGAATGAGACGTTTAAAATTCTCTGGGGATATTGAGATTCTAACAGATCATCTAATCCCGGACAGAAGACTTGACTTAGCAATAATTAAGAAAAGAGAAACTGCCGACAGGTGAACTCTGCCGTCCCGGCGAACCACAGCGTGAAAATCAAAGAAAACGAAAAGAAAGACAAATACTAGGACCTTACCAGAGAACTAAAAAAAAGATATGGAGGATGAAAGTAACGGTCATAGCATTTGTAATTGGTATGCTCGGAACGATCCGCAAAGGTTTGGTGAAGAGTTGGAAATCGGAGTACAAGCAGAGACCATCCAAACAACAGCATTGTTAAGATCGGCCAGAGTACTGAGAAGATCCCTGGAGACTTGAGGAGACTTGTTATTTCTCAGACCTATAAGAGACCATTATTCTCCCTCCAGCTATGGGTAAAATAGTAGGGCAGACTAGGTTCTTTAGCCTTGGTGAGGCAACTAGTCTAGGAGAAGGAAAACTCTGAATTCAAACCTGTTAAACTCCGCTTAAAAAATTGACCTTGTGTCATATCCTGCCCGAGCAAAGGGGTTGGTAAATATGTATAAGAGAACATCAGCAAACACTGATATAAAAAATAACTCGCAAAGGACAACAATAACAAAGTTACTGACGAAAGAATGAAAACTAAAAAGATATCGAGATAGAATAAAACAATAAAAACAAAACAGGACATTCCAAAACAACGAAAAAAATTCTATCAGAAAATAAGGGGTGAATGCACCAATACATATCAACAGACGGATGATAAGGAAACAAAATAAATTTGGGGCAAAATATGGGAACGATGACAATATAACAGAAAAGCCGAATGGATAAGCAACATGGAAAAAGAAGGATCGAAGACGAAAATACACATCGACTCATTCAGAGAAACACTCAAAACAGTACCAAATTGGAAAACACTGGGACATGATGACATATATAGATACTGGTTTATAAAAATTCACTTCCATCCACAACTGACTAGTTATTAAAATCAATAGATGCCTTCAAGAAACAGATGCACCCGAATGGATGAATGGATGAATAAAGTCCATCCAGATCCCCCCACCAAAAAAAGGAACTGCCCCCAACAACTACAAATCCATTACATGCCCACGAATGATGTGGAAATTACTAAGAGCACAAATTATGGAGGAGATATACAAGTCGTGGACTGTTCCCCGAAGAACAGAAAGGATACTACAAGTGTACCAGAGAAACATGAGAACTATACATTGATCATCACATCCTCAAAGAGAATAAGACGAGACGGAAAAACCTCGCTATGGCGCGAATAGACAACAAAAAGGCATATGATGTGGTCCTGCAAAAAAAAAAAAAACCTGGATAATAGACTGTCTCAAAATGTGAAAGATATCCGATGAAGTCATCGAAAGTTTATCGAAAATATCTTGAAAAACTGGAGAGTTGAACGGACAATAGGTGGAAAAAGCTTAACCGGTGATAATCCAGAGAGCTATCTTCCAGGGAGATGCGTTGTGACCATTACTATTTATAATAGCGATGATGCCACTCAATCACATAGTGAGAAAATGTACAGGTGGGTACAAACTTTATAAAATGCTAGGAAAAGTCAACCATCTAATGTACATGGACGACATCAAACGATTTGTCAAAAATGGGAAAGAATTGAAACCCTAAAACAGGCAGCGAAGATATACAGTCAAGATGTAGGGATGGCATTTGCCACAGAAAAATGTGTCATGCTAATTATAAAAAGCGAGAAACAACACATGTACATAGAAAAGGTGAAGAAACAGGCCTCACCAGCATCCAAGAGAGTGTCAACGCATTGATACAACGACTAGAATATTACATAAAAAAGCGCGGAGGAAGACTGATTAAAGCCTCCTGAAATAATACAGACAGCACAAGCATTAACAGAACAAAAATAACCTGAAAACAAAAAAGAGAAGAGAAACAACTGTATGGATATTTCAAGTTACAAACAGGCGAAATATCACACGAGAAGACTTGGACATGACTGAGAAAGGGAAATCATTGGAGAGAAACTGAATCTCTTCAAATAGCACCACAAAACAACGCCATAAGGACTAATTGTATCAAAGCAAGAATAGACAAGACGCAACAAAATAGCTGATGTAGACTATGTGGAGATAGAGACGCAACGATGAATCACATAATAAGCGAATGCAATAAATTAGCGTTGAGAGAGTTTAAAACTAGACACGACTGGGTGGGGAAGGTGATCCACTGGGAATTATGCAAGAATTTTAAATTTGACCACACGAATAAATGGTATATGCACAACTCAGAATCCGTACCGGAAAATGAGACGTACAAAATTCTCTGGGATTTTGAGATACAAACAGATCATCAAATCTCGGCCAGTTGACCAGACCTAGTGATTGTCCACAAAAAATAGAACCTGCCAAATAGTTGACTTTGCCGTTCCTGCTCACCCTAGGGTAAAACTGAAAGAAGGTGAAAAGAGAGATAAATACCTGTAATTTGCCTGAGAATTGAAACAAACTATGGAGCATGAAAGTGACGATGATACCAATAGTCATTGGCGCGCTCGGTACTGTCACCAAAGAATTGGTACAGATACTGGAGGATTTGGAAATAGGAAGACGATTGGAGATCATCCAAACTACAGCATTGTTGAGATCGGCCAGAATACTAAGAAGAGTCCTGGATACTTGAGGAGACTTGCTGTCACTCAGACTCCCAAGATACTGCTGTATGGATGCACTACTTGGACGCTATCTAAACATCTGGAAAAGAAGCTAGACGGCAATTACACAAGAATGTTACGAGCAATATTGAACAAGTCGTGGCGGCAACACCTCACAAGGCACCAACTGAACGGCCACCTGCCTCCCATCACGAAAACTATCCAAGTTAGACGAACCAGACATGCAGGTCAGTGCTGGAGAAGCAGGGACGAGCTCATAAGTGATGTACTCCTATGGACCCCCACGTATGGCCGGGCAAGAGCAGGACAACGAGCTCGAACATACATCCAGCAGCTATGTGAGGATACGGGATGTGGCCCTGAAGACCTGCCAGAGGCGACGAACGATAGGGAGAAGTGGCGAGATAGGCTCAGGGATATCCGTGCCTGCGACACGACATGATGATGATAATGATGCGCTAACTAGAATCCATTTTAGAGAACGAGACGCATAAAATTCTCTCGGATTTTTAGATACAAACGGATCACTTAATCCCAGCGAGAAGACCAGACCTACTGGCAATTAACAACAACAAAAAAGAGCTCTTCCCCTGTAGTTGATTTATCCGTTCCGGACGACTACGGTAAAAATAAAAGAAAACAATAAGAGAGACAAATACTTAGACTGTGCGAAAGAACTAAAAAAGCAATGGAACATAAGGGTGTGATTGCTCATTTAGAATACTTTAGTCAGAGACAAAGTTACTGTTGTGGGGTAACCAGTGAAGATTGAATTTACTATATTAATAAATTAGTCTGCGAGACTTGTTTGCTAAACAACGGGCTACGGGAGGGGCCCAATATTCCTGGAATATAGATAACCGCATACATGTGACCTACTCCAAACACTTCAAAATCCTTATCTTAACTATCCTCCTCATCTTTCCTTACCTCATCATCTCTCACCTTCACATTCTGTTCTCGCCTTAAAAAATACTGGAGGAAAACCTCTTCTCTAAAAAATTTCTTTGGCTGCGTAAGGAGGGGGTTCACTAAATGAATTCATGAAAAAGATACCCAGTTTTTACTTCTTTTTTTACACTTTTATTTAATACGAGAGTCATTCAATGGATAAGGGGATTTTTTTTTTCTAAAAGCAAAATATACTTTTTATTTTTCGGATTTTTTTTTTTTTCCATAAATGTAAACTTTATTTGGAATTGGCTTTTCGCAAAATATTGTTCTAATTTCGCAAAAATACTTCTTTTCAGGCTATTGAAAATTGCAGCAAATCAAAAAGATTTCCCAGCTGGATCAGAGGTCTGTCGTTAAACTTTTAGTGGCTTAGATGTACAAACTATGTGAAATTTACCGAAGAATGTGTGATGTGTATAGAGAAGGATGTTTCATCTAAAACCATATCTAAAATAAGCTAAACATGGGTTTCTCATAACGAATCTGTGTTGAAAACAAAAACCATAGAGTGGAAACACATTGACTCTCCAGTAAAGAAAAAGTTCCTGGAGCAGCGGTCAGTAAGGAAGGTAATGCGGAGTCTTCTGGAACATGAAAGGAAATATCGTAATAGATTTCTTCGAAAAAAGTGCAACCATAAACAGTGTTTCCTATGGCCGACTCCTTCGGCAAAGGGCGTCCTCGTGATATAATGGTTAAAGCGATGAACTGCGGAGTCGTAGTAAACCAGTTTGAACTCCAGTCGCGCTATTACGTTCACTTTCGAGCAAATACCCTGAGGAAAGGTACTATTTACCAACCCCTCCGTTCGGGCAGGATATGACACAAGGTCAATTTTTAAGCGGAGTTTAACAGGTTTTGAAATCAGAGTTTTCCTTCTCCTAGACTAGTTGCCTCCCCAAGGCTGAAGAACCTAGTCCGTCCTACTATTTACCCATAGCTGGAGGGAGAATAAGGGGGTTCATACCTTTCCCAAGGGTATTTGCCCGAAAGTGAACGTAATAGCGCGACTGGAGTACGAACTCGCGTACTACGATTCCGCAGCTCATCGCTTTAACCATTACACCACGAGGACACCCCCGAGGATACCCTGAGGAAAGGTATGAACCCCCTTATCCTCCCAACTATGAGTTAAATAACTATTCTTCTATGAGAATGCCTTTTGCATTAAACAAAGAAACCAACAGACGAATTAGAATCCTATTTACTATACGTTCGCACAAATATCACAAAAGAGAAGGTGAGTTGATCTCATATTTTGCATCAAAAGTAAATAATTTTTCAAGCGTTCCCCCAGTAAGCTTGTTAGCAGATGGATGAAAATCTAGAAAGCAATGAAGGTTATGTTAAGGATTAGATATTTCTAAAGACAGGCTTTTTTTTTTTCATCTATAATATGTACTCTAAAATCGGGCAATACATTAATTCCAACATGATATATATATATATATATATATATATATATATATATATATATATATATATATATATATATATACTATTTCAAGAAAAAAAACAATATTCGGTCACATTAGGAAAGTTATTTCTATCTTGTTAAGAGCATTGATATGAATCAAAAACTCCAAACGAATTTAACAGATCCAAAAAAAAAAAAAAAAATAGAATAAAAAATAAGATAAGAAAATAAAATATTTTCTTGTTGGAGTTGATGAGGTCCTGTTAAATTCTTTTGGAGTCTTTGATTCATATCAATGTTCTTAACAGAATGGAAATAAATTTATTATCCTAATGTGACAGAATATTGTTTTTTCTTGAAATGATATTATTTGCTCTGTGAATTTCTTAACCAGGAATATTTAAATATTCGAAATTTGAATTATTCATTTGTCCCTACTCCAGATTTACTGGATTGAAGAATACATATATATATATATATATATATATATATATATAGAGAGAGAGAGAGAGAGAGAGAGAGTAGGGGAAGCCCCGATGATATAATTGGTTAACGTGGTGGACTGCGACATCATAGAAAGCGAGTTCAAACTCTAATAGGGCTATTACGTTCACTTTCGGACTATTATTTCTGAGGAAGGCACGAACCCCCATGTCCCCACCCCAATCATAGGTTAGATAGTACTACGACTGTTCTACACGGATGGCTTTGGCATTAAATAACCAGTGAAAGTTGATATGCCATTAAACAAAGAAACCAAACCTAAATGAGTGTATGTTGGTCTATCAATCTATATGTGTGTATGATCATGTGTGTGTACGTATAATGTTTCATTGTATTTTATATATTAGTAACTTAATGCCGACAAATAAGACAGTGCTGCATTCTCTGAAGAAAAAATCTGTTGCCCTACTCTAAAATCATCAAGTCAGAGTCACGTGTCGGCTGTTTTACGGCAGAGAAAGCCAGACAAGTTGAGAGGTCAGAGACAAAAGTACCAAAAATAAGTAAAAGCAGTTGAATCTCAAACTGAAGACAAATTCAAAATGTTGTGAAGCTGTTTATTTCGCTACGAGACCCCCCCCCCACGATTTACTGTAACACGTGTACAAATAAAACGGGAGTATGATAGTTTATCTGTAACATAGATCCCTGTGTATGAGTTCAAAGTGTACCCCATGATTTTTGTTAACAAGATGAAATAAGTAAGATACATACTTTACCCACAAGTCAAAGATTTATGGTCTAAAAATATTTATAGGTGAACGTGCACACAAACATATATATATATATCATGATCATCATCATCATATCGCGCTGGTAGCACGGATATCCCTGACCCTCTCTCGCCACTCCTCCCTATCGTTCATCGCCCTAGGTAGGTCTTCAGGACAGCATCCCGTATCCTCACATAGCTGCTGAATGTATGTTCGTGCTGGTCGTCCTGCTTTTGCACGGCCATGTGTGGGGGTCCATAAGAGTACATCTCTTATGAGTTCGTCCCTGCTTCTCCAGCAGTGTCCTGCATGTCTGGTTCTTCTAACTTGAATAGTTTTCGTGATAGGGGGCAGGTGGCCGTACAGTTGGTGTCTTGTGGGGTGTTGCCGCCAGGGCTTGTTTAAGATTGCACGTAGCATTCTTGTGTAATTGCCGTCTAGCTTCTTCTCCAGCCGTTTTGTTAGCATCCGTGTAGTGCAGCCATATAGCAGTATCGATGTGACCGCTGCCTGGAAGAAACTACGTTTCATTTTATCGGTTAGGTCTCAACCCTGTCGGCTGGGGCTGTAGAATATACCGACTGCATCTCTACAGAGGGACAGGACCCCATTTCAACGAGCGTCCTGATATGACACAAAACAATCTGATGATGAGGCTACAGTAATGGTGAGGATTTGAGGAATGCCGAGTACCCTTTCATTGCCATCGCTCCCAGGTCCACTCTGGCTCGGGGTGATAGCGCCTGATAGGATCCTATCTATAGGTCAAACAGAACTGTTTGACATTTAAACTGTGTGCAAACAGATGACTTTTACCGAATTGAATTGTTAGAAATAGAACTGTTTGATCATTTAATTAAGTGTAAACAAACGACTGATGTTTAAAAGAATTATTAGTGATACATAGCAATACTTGGAACCATTTAACTGTGTGCACAAGAATAAGCTTAGGCTCATTTAAAAACGTTATCAACAATATGTGTTTACAAATCATATATATTTAATATATATGTATAAAGAGGATTTGGTATTAAATAAACTGATAATGTTGTATTAATTACAAATTGGAAAAATTTTTGGTAAAAGAAGTTTATTTTTTTAACGAACATGTTTTCAATGGTTTGTGTGAAAAGGAATGTTTGTTTTTATGTTGTGTTGTTATAGGTAACAATGAAGCGTTTGTGCTTGATTTAACGTAAAATGTTTGTTAATGTTATGTTCTATGATAATCAACTGAGCCAGAGTTGGAGATAATTGAAATGTTCCAGCTCTTTGTTTTATTGTTTCTGTGGGAAGAATAACTGCCGATTCTATGGCTAATCGTTTCTTTTTATTGGGCGTAGGTTTTATGATGTTTTCTCCCTTTAAATCAAAAACATAAAAACAAACATTCCTTTTCACACAAACCCTTGAAAATGGTATGTAATATAGCGAAACATGTTCGGTAAAAAAAAAATATTTTTTACCAAACATTTTTCCAATTTGTCATTATATATATATATATATATATATATATATATATATATTCAAACTGAACAGGATTTAACATAGGATCAATCTTTAAACAGTTTTTAATACGGTTTTAATACGAAGAATAAAGAGCTCACTTTGCCGTACCATTGACACGTATCTGGAAGAAGAATAGTTGTATTAATACCTATTCTTAGGGCATTAGCACTATATGAAATGCAAACAGCTTTGTCCAGGATTTGAACTCCGTTCACCGTATCCATTTCCAAAGACGGTAACCACAACCCCAAAAGTATATAGAAATACATATCGGAAGCACTATACTATAATGTTTTTACTAATTTTTTAGAAAATAACTTTTTAGCAATAGGCTTTTTAAAAATGTATTTTCTACAAGTTTTTTTTTTACTATATATATATATATATATTGCTTGGCGTAATGGTTATCATCGTAAAGAAATGGGCTCGGCGTACCAAGTTCAAATCCTTGAAAAAGTTGTTTGCATTTCACTTCGTTCTAATACTCTTAAGAATTTTTCTCTTCTTCAACGCATAACTTTAGGTAAATTCTAAAGCAGACTAGGTTCTTTGACCTTGGTAAGGCAAAAGGTTCAAGAGAAGGAAACGAACTGAATTAAAGCCCTGATAAAAACTGTTGGGAAAATCTGTCACAGAATTCCGCACCGTTCTTGTTATCAGGTCCTCAAAAAAGCGTCTCTTTCTAGACAATCCTTCACCACACCGATGTATAGGGAAGGGTGCTACTTCTTTCCCTTGATTGCTCCTCTTATCCTTAATCTGTACTTTATAATGCTGAGTGTTAAGCAAGGAGACATTAAGTACCATTTTCTTGTGTCTTTGATATGAATCGACCTAGGGTTGAACTCTGGTCTCCCGTACAATTGGCGAACAGTCTTACCATTATGCAAATAATGGTGAGAGTGTTCACTACTCCTGGCCCTGGGGCAATCCTCTACACCTTCGTGTAGTAACTATTGAAAATGGTGCCTTCGGGTCGCCCTCAACTACGGTCAGCCAACTTACTATATATATACATATATCATCAAATCGCGCACACACACACACACACGCACACGCGCACACACACACACATATATATAATGAAGTCCATTATATATATATATATATATATATATTCCAGGATTTGTTTAAAGCAACACACCACAAAACAACAGCGGTACGGCTACTAATCCCCCATCTCCAAAACCATCCAAGTTAGACGGACAAGACATGCGGAACACTGCTGGAGAAGCCAGGACGAGCTCATAAGTGACGTTCTTTCATGGATCTTTACAAATGGACGTGCCGGTGTTACCCGACCAGCAAGGACTTATTTACATCGGCTCTGTGAAGTCACAGTATGTAGTCTGAAAGACCTGTCCAGAGCGATTGATGATAGGGACAGACAGATAGATAGATAGATAGATAGATAGAGAGCGAGAGAGAGAGTGAGAGAGCGAGAGAGAGAGAGAGAGAGAGAGAGAGAGAGTCAGGGAAATCCGCGCTGGTAGAACGATTTGATGATACTGAGAAGAGTTCTGAATACTGAGAAGATTTCGTTTGTGTTTGGTTGTAAGTATGTATATTACATATATTACGTATATTACACCAACATATTTACGACACAATATAAACTTACTTATACCCATTGTAACTCTTGCCTACCATACACGTTTACAAATCAGATTTTCACTCATTCCCTACAACTTGAAGCGATGATAATTTTGTCCTACTTTCAACGAAACAAATGTATACATATTCGCTACCCATTTTCGCTATAACCAACGCTTTAAGTTCCTGGCCTGACTTAAGTTAAAAACATGCATCCACACACTCACATATACACATACATACTTACAACCGCACACAAACGAAATCTTAACGGCTTTTTGTCTGTATTTTGTCGCATTTTCGATTTTCAATTTCATTCCATCTTCTTAACTGCCTGACGAATGTTGTAATAAACTTCAAGAAACCTTAGGTTGCAGAACAATATTTTCCATGGATTAAATATATATATAATATGTTTTTATTTATTATCATTATTATTATAATAGCTGTATGATAGATATTGAGCACTCTCCATATTATATTGCACTTGGTTCGACACATAACCAGATAGTGATTTACTGACGACCAACACTCTCATAATATATATATATATATAGAGAGAGAGAGAGAAGGAGTTATGCGCACAAATCTTTCTCTCTATATATATATATAAACGTACACAGACACACATGCACACACACAAATACACACACACACACACACATATATATATATATATATATATATATATTATAAAAAAATGATAATATTTTTCTTTTGGTGAGAGAATATTGATATATCATAAAACCTTACAAACATCCGAGTGTTATGCAAAAGAAAAGCCATAGCTGAATATTTTTATTGTGGCAGCACACTAACACTTCTTGGAAAACTAGAAAAATCTGAATTACTTTTCATAGTTTTTACAGAGTTTGTGATGTGCCCCATGAAAAATATCCAGCCTGGGTGAAACGTAGAATTTTTTCACGACCCTCATACACAAAAATATCTCTATCTATCTATCTAATTAACTGTATGTTTATATATATATATATATATATATATATATATATATATACATATATCAATCTCTCTCTTTCTCTCTCCCTCTCTCCATCTCTCTCAAATTCTTTCTCACTCTTTTTATTTCTCTCTTTTTCTCCCCTCTTATGCCTAGCTTTTATCTCTCTTTCTGTCTTTTTTGCCCGTCTGTGTTTCTGTTTCTCTTTTCTCTCTGTCTTTCCGTGTCCGTCGGTCTGTCTGTCAGCCCATCACTCTCTCTTTCTTTCTATCTCACTCTCTCTTTTTATCTCCCTGTCTTTCTCTGCTTCTCTCTCTTTCTGTCTTTATCTGCCTCTCTCTCTCTCTCTCTCTCTCTCTCTCTCTCTCTCTCTCTCTTTATACATGTATATGTGTGTGTGTATGTGCTTGTATGTGATAAATTGACACGAATAGACTAGCATTGATAGATACAGTATAATTAAGAAGTATTGATACATGTGTTCGTACCCTCTGTGTGTGTGTGTGTGTGTGTGTGTGTGTGTGTGTGTGTGTGTGTGTGTGTGTGTGTGTGTGTGTGTGCTGAATATATTGAGTCATTCCTTTCAGTTTGTAAGGGTGAAAACAAGTGATCTGAGTGTCCAGTAAAAAAAAAAAAAGAAAACAGGTGCGGCTTAGCCGATATCAAGAGACAGAAGATTGCTCTGTTAAGAAAAGATCTCTATCCAAGTCGAGCCAAACCCCATGGCATTAGGAAAATAAAATGAAATAGGGAATTTCAAGGATTTCCAACAAATCCCTATATAAAAATCAAATACAAATACAAAAAACAAACTTTGTATAAATTACTGTTACGTTATCTGATTTTTAAACGGAAACAGCCCAGTCAACTGGGGCTGGAGAATATACCGACAGCATCCCTGCAGAGGGGTAAGAACCCCTTCTTTAATGAGTGTCCTGAATATAACACTAAACGATTTAATGGTGAGGCTCCACTAATGCTGGAGCTTTTATGAATGCAGAGTACCTCTTCATTGCCATCGCATCCAGGTCCACTCTGGAATGATAGCACCTGATTGTGTCTTATCTACGGGTCAAAAAGATATATTTGACATTTAAACTGTGTACAAACAAATGACTTGTGGTTAATTGACTTGTTTGAAATAGAATTGTTTGATCATTTATCTGTGTGTAAAGAAATGACAGATGTTTAATTGAACTATTAGTGATACATAGTAATACTTGGAACCATTTAATTTGGTTGACTTATACTAAATTGAATTGTTAGAAATAGAACTGTTTGATCCTTTAACTGTGTGTATCTAAAATGTGTTTACAAATCATATATTCAATATACATGTAAAAACAGGATTAGGCATTAAATAACCAATAATGGTTCGTATGCCAGAAAACTGAGTTCGAAAGGGATAATCTGTGGCGAGAAAGAATATAACTGACACCTCCTCCGTGCCTTTTTTTCCAGCACCCCCCCCCCTCAATAGCAGTAAGGTCATCCGATAAGCTTAACGGTTATCGACGTAGAAAAAAGGAATTAGTGACCCGACTTTAAATCACTTTGCCACAAGGAATCTTCTTCTCCACCACCCAGCTATAGATGAATTGTACAACAGACTATACTCTTTCGTTTTTGTTAGACAAGCAGTCTAGGAGAAGGAAAAAAGGCATGAACTGTTTGATCCTTTAACTGTGTGTATCAAAAATGTTTTTACAAATCATATATTTAATAAACATGTAAAAACAGGATTTGGCATTAAATAACTAATAATGGTTGGTATGCCAGAAAACCAAACCAAACCAATCTCAACTGAAACATTTCACTATTACCTTTGGTTGATTTTTTTTTTTTTTTTTCGTGTTCTTTTGATTTTTATCCTAATGTTCGAGCACGAATGTTTTCAACCAACAACCTGTAATCGGAGCTTAGAGTACCGTAGGTATATATATATATATATATATATATATATATATATATATATATTGTCAGCTACTGCCAGACAGTTTCGTTGCATCACAACACTACAGTATGGCTAGACAAACTGGGATCGAAACCCGCCTAACTTTACGTTAGACCGATAAGTTACTGCTCAGCCATTTCGGCGACCCACGTGAGCTCGGGAATTTAACGCATTTTTTTTTCGTTTGTTTATATTTTACACAATTGAATACCAGAGTGCTCAATCCGTTCGAAGAATTTTACGGATGGCAGCCGTTAATTCCTTCGCTAGAGTGTCCATCCTTGGGAGGGGAGCCTATATATTGTCATCCACAGACATACTGTTTCGTTGCATCACAACTCTTCAGTGTGGCTGGACACTTTAAGCTGGAATCGAAGCCCACCTAACTTTACGTTAGACCGATTACTTACTGCTTAGCAATTTCGCCGACCTACGTCAGCTCGGGAATTTAACGCATTTTGTATTAGCTTTCATTTGTTTACATTTTGGGAGAGGGGAATCCACTGACAGACTGTTTCAAATATTTTTCTTATTGACTCAGGTGAGTTCTAGTAGCATCCAACAGAATCCCTTTGTTATTTGATCCCTACTCACAAAGAAGAGATGGGTTCAGCGTAATGTGTCGTGGTCAATTCATGCTGATGCCCGTTTAATGGTTAACGAAACGACCCCGTGATCTTAAGTAAGCGTGAGATTACCCACAGAAAAGGAAAATGGCCATGAACTTCCTGTTTCTCGAATGTTGTGGAATCGTCTAGAAGATTCTCGGGAATTATACATCTTGGCTAATCATATAAAAGGTGGTCCCGTCCAAGAAAGAGGAGAGGGAAGCTTTCAGCTGGCAGATTAGAACAATTCCTGACCCAAGAGTCAGAGTCGGGATTTTTTTACCGGCTGAGTTCGAAAAGAGATAATCTGTGGCGAGAAAGAATATAACTGAAATCTCCTCTGTGCGTGTTTTTCCAGCACCCCCCCCCTCAATAGCAGTAAGGTCATCCGATAAGCTTAACGGTTATCGACGTAGAAAAAAGGAATTAGTGACCCGACTTTAAATCACTTTGCCACAAGGAATCTTCTTCTCCACCACCCAGCTATAGATGAATTGTACAACAGACTATACTCTTTCGTTTTTGTTAGACAAGCTGTCTAGGAGAAGGAAAAAAGGCATGAACTGTTTGATCCTTTAACTGAGTGTATCATATATTTAATAAACATGTAAAAACAGGATTTGGCATTAAATAACTAATAATGGTTGGTATGCCAGAAAACCAAACCAAACCAATCTCAACTGAAACATTTCACTATTACCTTTGGTTGATTTTTTTTTTTTTTTTTTTTTGGCATTCTTTTGATTTTTATCCTAATGTTCGAGCACGAATGTTTTCAACCAACAACCTGTAATCGGGGTTAGAGAACTGTAAGTATATATATATATATATATATATATATATATACCTTCAATGGGTAAATAGGAGAGCCGACTGGATTTTTAGCCTTAGTAAGGCAATCAGTTTAGGAGAAGGAAAACTCCAAATTCAAAGCAGCTGCATTCCACATTAGAAAATGGCCTTGTGTCACACCTTGCCAAAGAGGTTAGGTAAATACATACACCGGCTGCATTACCTGCAGAGGAGTTAAGACACTCCACCAAACCCGGTGGTGAGGCTCAGCTTCTGAAGGTATGGAAAGTGTTGAGTCACTTCTCGGTTACTATTCCTCCCAATTCCACTCTGAATCAGAGCGGTAGTTCCTTTTATGCTCACGACTATGGGTCAAATAGATCAATTTGAGATTATGTTTAAAATGATTCTGAAATTTATTAATAACTTGACTCTTAAAGCATTAAACATGGAGTTTTTTTTGTTGTAGAGGGGCCACGCATACATCGAGATTCATGCGTGGCTGTTACAAAAAATGCATGACCCCCCGGGGGGCACCTTAAGTTCAAAGTAATAGACTAAGTCCCTAACCTAAATTATGAGAATGTCCACCACACTTAATATTAATCTTATTTGCTGCATTCATTAATCCAAATAATTCGTTACTATTGGCAAAAAATCTTAAAGTATTGAATGGAAAGTATTTACCAATTTAAAATGATTATGAACAACATCAAATACATTAGCTCTTAAAATTAAAGGTGTTTACTTGTTTAAAATGATTGTGAAATTACATTTTTCAACTTTATATAATCAGAAAATATGATTATACCGGAAGAAACAGATTTCTGTATAATATAACCTAGCAAGAATTGACATGCCATAAAACCAACCAACCAACCAATCGATTCTTCATGTGTTTAAAGTAGAAAGAAGAATTTGTTGAATTGCTTTATTTTCTTACTGAGTAACAGTCTTAAAATTAGAAGTCTTCGATGAAGTTTTTCATTATCAAATGATATTATTATAAAACCGAGTTGTACTCACACATATTACATACTGGTTTTAAGGTGAATATCATTAAAAAGGAAAATAAAAACGAGAGCTACTTTTATAAAAGTTTAGGATACTTAAACATATTGAAATAAGGTTTTTATTTTTACCGTTTATTTACGATGAGTCACTACTTCGTTTACATTGTAGGTGTCGAGCGGTAGATGGTTTTGAGTTTGTTCGGAGACCTCAGATATCATCGAAAAAAACTCAAGATTTACAAAATATTTCGAAAAAATATTTAATTCTATAATTTCGCAGACTTAGAGAAATAGTTTTGATTCCTTTATTTGTTTAAAAAGACTTTATAAGGGTAGGTGACAGTTGAGATTAAATGGAATCCTTTTTACGTCGACATTTGAAAATGACAAAGAAATTCTGAATGTAAATAGGTTATAGATTAATTGATTTTATCAGCTTGTCTAGGGTTATTTTAAACCAAAAGGTTAGGGAATGATCTTCTTTGTACGTTCGTGTTTACATTTCTGGCTTAGTTTCTTAAGAGATTTTTTTTTTGTTTTTTGTTTTTTTTTTTGTTTTTTTTTTTGTTTGTTTGTTTTTGGTGGGGTGGCACACGGTCCAATCGAATACAAATAGTTTTAAACAAATCTATTTAACTTAACAGGTACTACAATTCCGTAGAGTGGATCGGAGAGTAATGATAATGAAATATTACTCAACACTACTCAGATCTCTAGAACTTGAGCCTCACCATCAGATACAGCTAAGCGCCATACTCAGGAAACCTTTTCTTTTGGGGTGTGGGGTGGGGGGGTATAACCTCTCAAAAAAGCGGAAGTCTATATTAGATGGGATTGAGCCATCTGCTTTTCTCAACGACTAATAAAGGAGTGGGTAAAAACTGTGAGACGGACACCATTTTACAAGGCAGTAAAACAGCTCTCACCCAAAATCCAATTAGTGCAGAATTGCTTTGTGTGATTTAAAGGTTTTCCAGGCATGACTCAAACACTTCCTGAAAGTTTTCTAGGAATCCGGTCAAAAATGGCGGATCCTAAGGGATACGGACAAATGAACGTTGAGCGAATTATGATCTGATGTTAGGATTTCATAATTCATTGACCGAATTTTATTATACTTAATCATCTTTTGCGTCCATTTCTTTTTTTTTTTTATCCTTTCTTTCTTTCTTTTCGACCGATTGACAAAGCTTAGAATTCGGTGACTGTATTTCTTGAAGGGAGGTAAGACTCCTCCCAAAAGTGGTGTCCTTGGTATGCCATTAAAATGTATCCAGTAGTGAGACTTCATCCTTGAAACTCTAGGGAGTAATACACCCTTTATCGACATTACTACCAGGTCCATTGCAATGGAGTCAGTATATTCTTAGCAACGCTGACACGGCAGCCCATCAACCTTTCAACTTTTTTCAAGTTTCAAGAACTAACAACGCAATACTCTCTATAAGACACGAAATGGAAACTCCCTGGGATAGCCGGACTGGATTTCTAAAACATTTATAAATCTGAGAAAAAAATTGTAAATTTGCTTTTGCCCATTTCTTTCGTCAGCTGGGACCAAGTAACAATTTTATAGAGACCTGCAGTGTAACAAGTAACAAAAAAAATCCTCAGAAACTCTTATCTTTCTAAGAAAAAAAAAAACAAGCATTAAACCAAAATTATTCATATTTCGCAAGGTACTCCATGAATCTTGCCTTGTGCTAAACTAAACTAAACTAAATGTGAACTAAAAAGTACTTATACTTGAACTGCAACAACCAATGTACTGTGATTAATTAAAACAATAAAGTGGCCATAAAGTTGTAAATTTGTGCTCTGTTTAACCCTTGGGCTTTTGTGGCCGAACTCTCGAGTGATGGGAAGCGAGTTCAAGCCTTGTCGGAAGCTTCTTATTTTATTCAGAAGGTAATCGGCCTTGAGCGTTGTGTTGAAAAAAAAATGAAAATTAACAATGCCATTCCCTTCTCTTGTAAAAACAAAAATCAACCTCTAAAGAACTTTGTTTTGATGGCATGTGCTCATTCCTTCCTTTACACGTCACTTCCGGTACTTCTGTCTGCAAACTCTTGAAACCCTTCTCTTCTAACCCATGTGTCGAACTTGTGACTTTCCAGTGAATTAGGTAAATTTCACTAGCACTCCCATTTTGGGGTTAAGTATCATCTTCATATTCATATATAACTATTTTTTTTTTTTTTACGTAGGGGTCCTAATATATGTTAGGATTGCTGACTTGATGTTTCGATAATAGAGTGAGGCCATGTCTTTATTTTTTGGTTTGTTTATTTGTTTTTATTTTTATTTTTATTTTTTTTTTTTGTTTTGTTTTTTTTTACTGTCTTCTTTTCAAGGGATGAACACACAGGTATCTTACGGCCAGCAGAAAAAAATAACTATTTACCAACCCCATCACAAGCAGGATGTGACACAAGAACAATTTTTAGCAGAGTAAAGCTGTTTTAAAATCTGAGTTTTCCTTCTGCTAAAATAGGTTACCTAAACAAGTCTAAAGACCCCATTATGTCCTACTATTTACTGGGGTAGCGTATTCCCTGACGTCTGTTATGTTAACACGTAGACTAAGGTTTAATGAATGCAAGCGACTAAAGTTCATCATCTCATCATCTTGTCGTGCCACTAGCACGGATATCCCTTACCCTCTCTCACCACTTTTCCCTATCGTTCATCGCCACTAGCAGGTATTCAGGGCTACATCTCGAATCCTCACATAGCTGCCGAATGTATGTTCGTGCTGGTCGTCCTGCTTTTGCCCGGCCATATGTGGGGGTCCATAGGAGTACATCACTTATGAGCTCGTCCTTGCTTCTCCAGCAGTGTCCTGCATGTCTGGTTCGTCTAACTTGGATAGTTTCTGTGATGGGAGGCAGATGTCCGTATAGTTGGTGTCTTGTGAGGTGTTGCTGCCAAGACTTAAACTATGAGAATTGGTAGGGTTTGGTTTGGCATACTCATCTTCGTGAGTTATTTAATGCCAAAGTCATCCTTAAAGAAGAAAAATTGAAAGGGATAAGGGATAGAAGATACAGACGAAGAAAAGAGGCGTTAAATAAAGGATAATCTTTGTTTCTAACAGCTCCATTATATTTTACTGTGTCTTATATACTTGTTTTAAGGCATTTAATTTCTATTATGTATTTTGGGGGCTGAGATTAGAAGAGAGTGAATTAACAGATGTTGGATTGTTTGTCAATAGGGTTAACATTGTAAACAATTAGATGCATTGTTTTGATACATCCTAAAAAAGGATAAAATTAAAATGCTTATTTTTAATCTACTCTATGTACTTACCCAAACCCCCCACCATGGACGTGGTGTGACACAACGTTATTTTTAAGCGGAGTAAAGAAGGACAAACTCATAAGCGACGTTCTCTAATAGATCCTTTTACACGGACATGCAAGTGTTGGACGACCTGTTGTATATTGACCCCCGACCCGGCCAAACATGCCATTCCAAAGACAGTGGAAGTTGCATATTCCGTTGGCCAGTTATGGGAAGAGATTAAGTGGGCGTAAAACAATAATATAACTCGGTGCACAGAACGTTCGAGTCAGTTGGAGATAAGATGCGATAGAGAAAACCAGCACCCAGCACCTTCAGGTCCCCGATTGATCAGTTGCAGTTGGAGAGAAGATGCTGGAATGAGAAACATGTCCCAGAGAGGCTAGGCCCCCAGGCCTCCGGTTGAGCAGCCCAGGAGAACGGGAAAGAAACGCTGTTATGGCCATAAGAGTGGGGGTCAATATGTTGCAGTTTTGTTCGGTCTCCAAATCCCTCTCACACACAACCCTTTCAAATAAAGTAAGTATATTTTTTAAAGAACTGTAACGCTCGTCTTTATTGTGTCGTTGTTATGATTCTGCATGCATGTATATGTGTATGTATAGTTGGTTGTGACTATACAACAGACCAACAAAAACTCATCTACAACAGCTATGTACGGACACAGGATGTAGTCTTGAAGACCTACCGGAAGCGATGAATAATAGAGAAAAATGACGAGAGAGAGTCTAGGAGATCCGTGCTAGCAGCACGACATGATGATGAGAGCTGGTTTGAACTGATTTTTCCTTCTTTCATATTGGTTGTCTTGACAAGGCAAAAGAAACCGGTCTGCTCTACTATTTACTCAAAGTCGGAGCGAGGAGAGATGAATTCATACCTTTTCTATGGAAATGAAATACAAACAACGATTTGAAATGTTTGCTTAAGTAAAGTTGGCGACCTTAGTCGAGGGTGAACTGAAGGCTTCCTTTTCAATACACCAAAGTGTAGGGGAGGGCGCTACTTCATTACCTGGATTGCTCCACTTTACCCTTGATCATTGCCTTATAGTGCTGGGTGTTAAGCAAGACAGCAGCATTTTTGGTATGAGTTTTTGGTATGACTCGACCTGGGATTGAACACAGTCTCCCAGACCATTGGCAAACGCTCTACTCATTAAGCAAATTGGCCTAACCCATGCTAAAGAACCCAATTTGCCCTATTATTTACCATTGTTAGGAGGAGAATTGGTGGATTCATGTCTTTCCCAAAGAGGAATAACGCAAAGTGGAATACAATCTCAGTTTCATTTCTTTTCGAAAATAACCATATCGCTTAGCACGCACCCTCCTAAAAAGTGGTATTTATTCATGCCTCCCAGGCAAGATTTGACATAAGGTCTTTTTTATAATGAGAATTTTGGGGGAGGTCAGTCACGAGTCAAAACTCGAGTCCTGTTGGTCATCCTTTTATGACCATTGCATACAGGCTCTAATTCTTCATTGGCAAAACTGCATTGCTAAAAACTTGCTTTATCCAACAATGCTATTCGTTTGGTTTCTTTATTAATGGCATATCAACCTTTGTGGGTAGTTTAATGCCAAGGCCATCCTTGTAGAAGAACACCAGTGATACTATTTAACCCCTAGCCGCGGGGACACGGGACTTCATCATTTTGCCAAGGGAAATAGACCGAAAATGAATGTAAAAGCACGACTAGAATTCGAACTCTCTTACTTTGAGGTCGCAGTTCAGCACTTTGGGCAATTATGCCTCTGGGACAACCTCCCAATGTTATTTCTTTCCTTGTATCTGATTTAGTTTCCATAGAATGTAAAATTAATCTACACACTGCAATGAAAAGCAACAAAAATAAAAAGGAAAGAAAAACTAATTAAAATTAATGATGGTCATGTTTTTTTTTTTGTTTTTGTTTTTGGTTTTTTTTTTGGGGGGGGTAGGTTGGTCTTTCTGCGAAGAAATACATCGAGAAAGGTGAATTAGTTCCTGATGATATTATGGTGAAACTAATCCTAAATGAAATCCGTTCCTTGGGAAATGTCAATTGGCTTCTTGATGGTAGGTTTTTTTATATACTTTTTATTAAATAAAGTTTACGAATTCATTAAGTGGAGGCATTTTATGATCATTAATGCTGTAAAAGATTTCTCTTTCGTTTAGCATAAAGTTGACTATTTTTTCTAATCATTACTGACAGTGTCCTACCTATAATACTTAACTGAATCTGGTGGTGAGGCTCCAGTTCTGACAGAATAATCTCCATATACTTCCCACTTTCAGATAAGCAACACATTCATTTTCGTCAGCATGCATATATTTTTCCAAACCCTCCACCACAAGCATGGTATGATCCAAGGTCAATTATTTTGATTTATAGTTTTGCTTCTGGATAGGTTGCCTAAACCAAGGTTAAAGAACCCAGTCTGCTTTACAATTCATTCATAACTGGAGAAAGAAACAAATAGGTTCATAACCTTTCCCAAGGGCATTATAACGAAGTGAAATGCAAACAGCCTCATTCAGGATTTGAAATCGAGTTACTGATTTCATTTCAAATAACGATGCATGCCTTTTTACTCTGGATGGTATATGTCTTTCTGCCACACTAAAATGGTAACCTTACTGGTTATAACTTCTACTAGACCCGAAGGCCCTGTACAATGCTTGTCATTGATCCTTCATCATCATCATCATCATATCGTGCTGGCAGCACAGATATCCCTGACCCTCTCTCGCCACTCCTCCCTATCGTTCATCGCCCTAGGTAGGTCTTCAGGACAACAACCTGTATCCTCACATAGCTGATGAATGTACGTTCGTGCTGGTCGTCCTGCTTTTGCGCGGCCATGTGTGGGGATCCATAAGAGTACATCTCTTATGAGTTCATCTCTGCTTCTCCAGCAGTGTCCTGCATGTCTGGTTCGTCTAACTTGAATAGTTTTCGTGATAGAGGGCAGGTAGCCGTACAGTTGGTGTCTTGTGGGGTGTTGCTGCCAGGACTTGTTCAGGATTGCACGCAGCATTCTTGTGTAATTGCCATCTAGTTTCTTCTCCAGCCGTTTTGTTAACGTCCATGTAGTGCATCCATATAGCAGTATCGATGTGACCGCTGCCTGGAAGAAACTGCGTTTCATTTTATCGGTTAGGTCTGATTTCCATATAATCGATAGCCTATTGATAGCTGTCCATGCTTTCGTTAACCTCGTTTCGATGTCCTTTTCGGTTGATTCGACACTGCTTCCTAGGTACGTGAATTTGTCTACTAGTTTAAGTGGGGTTCCTTCTAGAGTGGAGATGTCCCCCGTTTGGTTATAGCACATATATTCCGTTTTGTGTGCATTAACATGGAGGCCTATGCTTGCTGCTGCTCGTTCCAAACTATGCAGAAGTGTTTCGGCTTGGTCAGGTGTATTTGCCAGTATCGCTATGTCATCGGCGTAGTCGGCGTCGGTAATTGTTGTTGCTGGGTATCTTCTGCTTCTTTTCTTCGTCAGTTTGAAGCCATTCTCTTTGATTTTGTCAATCGATGTTCTAAGTACATAGTCTAGACAAATGATAAAGATGTACGGGGCCAGCGTGTCCCCTTGTAGTACTCCTGCTACAATGTCAAAGTATTCTGTGTCTCCATCCGGTGATCGTACTTTTTACTTTAGTGTTTCTATAGAGAATCGTTATTGCCGCTACGGTTTCTTTAGGTATGCCGTACGCTAGTAGGATTTGTTCCATCTTTCCTCTGTGAATGGAATCGAAAGCCTTGGTAAAGTCGACAAATATTAATGTCGCTTGTAGGTTCTTTGCCCGTACACCTTCAAGGATTCTGCGGATGGTTAATATCTGTGAGGTCGTGGATCTATTTCTTCTGAAGCCATTTTGGTTTTTTCCAAGTATGTTGTCGATTTTGGGTTCTATTCGGTTTCGTAGTAGGGCATTGTAGATTTTGGCAGCTATGGATGTAAGTGTTATGCCTCGGTAGTTTTTGGCTAATCCGAGGTCCCCCTTTTTAGGGAAGGGGAGTATGCATCCCTTCATCCATCTATCTATCGGATTTTGATTGTATACTGCGTTGCAGTGTCGGAGCAGTATGTCGTCGAATTGTCTGGTCTTCCATACTTCCGGGGGAATTTCGTCCAGCCCTGCAGCTTTCCTATTTTTAATTTTTCTGAGAACCGAGTCGAGTTCTTCTTGTGTGAACGGTCCAAGTTTAATGTCTAATTGTTTGCTAATTATTCTGGTGATTGGTTCATGCGTTATTTTTGGTGGGTTTCCAAGTAAGTTTTCGAAGTGCTGTTTCCACAGTTTTATTCTTTCTTGTTGGTTTGCTGCTTTAAGTTTTGCTTTGGCTGTGTTCTTTCTTCTGCTCACTTCGTTTATTGTTTGCCAGGCTATTCTAGATTGTCTATCTTCCACCGAGTCTCTAATCTTATCTATCTGATTTTGAATGTATTCTGTCTGTTCCTTTATATATATGCCTGCTAATTGATATTGTGCCGTTTTTAGTTTTAAGGCATTTGTGTTTGTTGGGTTTTTTCGATAGTTTTTGGAGGCTGTTTTCACTAGTGCACGTTTTTCTCTCACCGCTAAAGTTTCCCATGGGACTCTATATTTAGTTTTAATTTTTGTTGGAATGTATTTTGCTGCTGCCTCGAGGTGTGCATTGACGAAATTTTCGTATTCGTCGTTTGGTGTACTTTTTTCCGTCTTTTCTTGTAGTGTTTCGAATCTGTTTCTTAATTCTAATACGTATTTATCTCTTACGTCTTTGTTGTTTAATAAGGCCCAGTCATAGTGTTTGGTGGTCGCAGTTCGTTTGGCGTTTTTTCGTAGCCTTAGCCGTATTTTCGCCGTGACTATTCGGTGATCGGTGGACACACCCTCAAAAGAGGAGTATGCCTCGCAATTCAATGCACTATTCTTCCATTTCTTGTTTATAAGGACGTAGTCTATCTATGCTTTAGTATTGTTTGCGTACGTGTATGTCCATAGTTTGCCCTCTCTTTTTTGGTAGTTTGTATTGAGGCATGCTAATCTATTTTCTATCATGAAATCTGTTAGATGGTGCCCATTCCTATTTGACGTGTTGTGGAGGCTGTATTTGTTGTTTCCGTTTTTCCCGATTTGTGCATTCATGTCTCCGCCAATGACTAACATGTTGTGTTTCGGGATGCTACGCACTAATGAGGATAACTCATCGTAGAAGGTGACTAGTTCATTTTCTTCACTAACATTGGTGGGGCTGTAGCATGAGATGATTGTTGCTCTGGGGTTTCCGTTAAATGTAGCTGCCATCATTCTAGGTTGTATTTTCTCAACGCTATTAAGCGTTTTTAGTGCTCTAGGTCCTATAAGTAATCGTACCCTCCTACTGCGGCGTTGACAGAGTTTTTCCATGCGGATACAGTGGCGAGCGACCAGCCATTGCCAGTTTCGTGATATTTGATATCTTCTGTGTGCGTGTATCTGTGTTCTTGTATGCATATTATGTCTATCTTATGTTCTTCGGCCGATGCGATTAGCTCTGGGAGTTGTCCTATTCTATTTAAGGTTCTTACGTTAAATGTGGTTATTTGTAGTGTTTGATTGCATTTTAGTAGTTTTGATTGTTTGAGCTCTGTAGCTGATTTTTCGAACACCGAGGCCAGGGCTCCAACCTCAGCAGGACGCGCCCCTTTTTTACCCGCGCGAAGAGCGATGCGGTTTGTGTAAGTGGTTTGAGTGTGGGTCATGGTTATTGATCCTTAATCCACCTGAAATCAGCCAAGTCCGGGACCAATGCGACCAGAGGCGATGCTCCCACCTCTGCTCTGCTCTTGAAAAAGGCATAAATCTGCTCCTCCCCGTCACACAGCCATAAGTTAACAGCAGTTGGAAATCTTTAACATTGAAAAATACTTTTTTTTCCATTTAAAGTGTTCAATAACAGATCAAGTCAGAGATCGTTTCTTCATCTTGGTACCATGTAACTTAATATAATTTAGGAGGTGCCTGTGGTGTAATGGTTATCGTCGTAGGAAATGGACACGACGACACGAGTTCAAATCCTAGACGAGACTGATTGCATTTCACATTGCACTAATACTCTTGGGAAAGATATGAATCCAATTATTCTCTCTCCAGCTATGGGTAAATAGTAGGGCAGATTAGGTTCTTCAGCCTTGGTAGTCTTGGAGAAGGACAACTCTGAATTCAAACCTGTTAAACTCCGCTTAAAAATTGACCTTGTGTCATATCCTACCCGTGCGGTGGGGTTGGTAAATATGATAATTTGTCGCAAATTACTTGGAGAAAATATGAGCTTTCTTTAAAAGATGATATGCATTATCGATGGGAATTAGAATACGCTGAATATATCCCCTAAAGAAGAGTAAGACATACACACACCCAACGAATGTCGCAACTATAACATTAAACTGAATCTGATGGTAAAACTCCTGTCCTGGAGCTTTGGGGAATGTGGTGTATCCCTTTATTGCCATTACTCCCAGGCCCACTCAGACCCGGAATGGTATTACCTATTAGGGTTCCATCTATGGTTCAAATAGATCTGTTTAAAATGGATCTATTTAAAGATTATTAGTATATGTAAAACCATACAACTGTGTGCAAAAAAATCTTTAAGAAACAAGTACACAAAAAATGTATATATAAATGTCCAACGTACGCGATTTCCTTACTACTTGGCATAAACTGAACACGAGGCGGATTGACATGCCTTTAAAAGCAATTATTCAATCGAAAGATTTGACATTTCTTTCAGACTAACTTCATAGTCTTTGTAATCTTTATCACTATATCATTGCTGTACAGATTTCGATTCTCACTGAGTGTCTCACACTAATGAACTTGTGTTAGACAGAACTACACTTAGTAAATAAAAATATTGTAAGTAAGTAAAGTAAAGTTGGCGACTGTAGTCGAGGGTGACCCGAATGCTCCCTTTTCGATAGCTACTACACCAAGGTGTAGGGGAGGGCGCTACTCCTTTCCCTGGATTGCTCCACTTTACCCTTGATCCGTACCTTATAATGCTGAGTGTTAAGCAAGGAGGAATCAAGTACCATTTTTTGAGTCTTTGGTATGACTCGACCTGGGATTGAACCCAGGTCTCTCCATTGGCGAACACTCTAACCGCTAGGCCAATGTCAGTGTAATTAAGAGTTAACTTATAATATATAATCTTATTATTTAAATCAGTTCTAATCTCAGTAATTCATCCCACACATGTGGCTTTGAGCCAGGCTAAATTAAGCTTTAGTACTGCAAATGATATGGGAGAAGGAAAACTCTGATTAGTTTGGCTTGGTTTCTTTGTTCAATGGCATCTCAATCTTCGTGGGTTATTTAATGCCTAAGCAATCCTGGTAGAGGAACTGTAGTGATAGTATTCAACCCATACCTGTGTAACATTCCCGTGATATACGGAAATAGACATAGGGAATCCGAAATGCAACACTTTACGACTTCTTAGTTCAGGTACGAAACTTTTTATTACCTTTGAGTTAAAAGGTTTTTCGACATAAGGAGGGTGATACACAATCTTTCTATGCTGACTTTTCCATCTGCCCCCCCACCACCACCACCACCACTACCACCACGGGCGGCACCCGCCGCAAGGCCTCGGCGAGCTCCGAAAGTCAACCTTCTTCTTCGGACGCTAAAACCCAACTCATTGACTTTCCTCAAATCCCCAAAATCCTCCGCACACGCTTCCTGTACATGACGTCATTCACACCCCTGGTCTCATTCCTTTCTGGGATTTTTATTTTGACATCTCTGAATGACACATCATCCCCGTGCGCGTGTGAACACCTGCGCTCATGTTGCACCAAACTAACCCATGCGCTATGCAAAAAGTTCTCAGCCTAACTAAACCGAAAGGCAAGATATATAAAACGAAATCCCTCGGCCATTATATTACACCTGTTGTGGAAAGGGATAAAAGGGTTAATACTATTCCTAAGAATCTTCGTCCGAAAGTAGTGTGACTTGATTTCGAAATTGCTTACTACCATATCGCAGACCAATATGTTAGCTACTACTCGACAGAGGTTCCTACTCTCTAAAACTCTAAATACAAACCAACTGTAAGTAAAGTAAGTAAAGTTGTCTCCCTTTACTCAAGGGCGACCAGAAGGCTCTCTTTTCAATAGCTACTACACCAAGGTGTAGGGGAGGCGCTACTCCTTTCCTTGGATTGCTCCACTTTACCCTAGATATGTAAGAGGTATCAAGTACCTTTTTTCAAGTCTTTGATATGATTCGAGCTGGGATCGAACCCCGGTCTCCTCCCGTGGTATAGGGTTTGCATAAATATATAAACTACCAGACAACTAAAGCTTGTGCTCTTAAAAATGCCTAAAGCCAAACTTGTATTAACCAATAATAAAATCAAAAATTGGTTTATGTTTTTTAAGAAGGAGGTAATAAATTTGCGCTTGTAATGGCTTAAGATGTTGTTTAAGAATACAATTATTATAAATAAACACATGTCTGTTCCATTTCTGAAACCCTCTTCAGAAAATCCCTCTTCAAAGGTCAAAGAAAAAGTGTGGCTGGCCAAAGAACTAATATCTTCTTCCTGCAAAATAAATTAATTGAATAAATAACCATAGCAACACGGTCTTGTCAATAACCAGTTCTTCCACGCAGGTGTTTCATACTCTGAACAAACGGAAAGATGGAGTACGTCACTTTATGCTGCTTTCATCAACAATAATTTCCGCTTTCAAAAAAAGAAAAATAGATTTCTATTTTACATACAGATTTAACATATTCATTAAACTGGATTTAAATTACGAATAAATTATTTGGTTCTTTATGTCTTAAGACAAAAAAAAAAGGTTTTAAGAAATTAGTTCTATTTCCTTTCTGGTGTGTCATTTGGTTTCGGTCCCGGAAATGTTTTCTTCTTTTCTCTCTTTCTTTTTTCTTCTTCTTTTAATTCTTAATCTATTATTATTATTATTTTTATTTGACTTCTTGTGAGTCTTCCACACAAGCATTAGCTGATTATCTGGAGTCTGAAGCTTCTGATATCTCCAGGACTCTACTCAGTATTCTGGTTGATCTCAACAATGCCGGAGTTTGAATAGGCTCGATTCGTCCACAGATATTCAACTCTTTCAACCCTCTTTCCAAGCCTATGGAGACCGTTCCAAGTTCACAAATAACAATCAGTATGACTGTTACCAGTTTTAGTCCACTGGCAAGGTCTAAGTATTTGTCTCTCTTTTCATTTTCTTTAATTTTCACTCATTGGTCCACTGGGTCAGTGAAGTCCACTATATAGCAAGTTTTCGTTTTTCTTTTTCTTTCTTAATTATAAAGTTAGTCTTCTTCTTCTTCTTCTTCTTCTTATTATTATTATTATTATTATTATTATTATTATTATTATTATTATTATTATTATTATTATTATTTTATGTGTTCTTAATAATCATTGGTAGATATATAAAGATATAAATATCACTGCCATCCCTCATAATCTCACAGCACAACCATCAGCATTCGTCTGTCTGGTTGAGCAGTGTTCTTATAAATAAGGCTGCTCAGATACAAGAGTCTCTACCGAAGTCAGTCCCCGTCACTAAAGGACACAACAACGATGTTAGGATTATACTTCTGTCGTCCTTGTGTAGATATATGACTGCATTCTTCCAACTGGTTAGGTCTGCATACTTCGACACAACTTCGTCACCATGGGACCTTTTCAAGAGAAAAGTTGGTATATGAAAAGATCGTGAGGTAAAATGTGTACATCATGGTATTATAGTGGCCAACGCTTGTACAACACGAACACCACTCTCTTCAGGATTATTATCCAGTGCTGAAGAACAATAGTTCTGGGTTACATCGTATTTGTAGTGATTTAAGCGACCTGACAATAAAATGCATAAATACATTCATTCGTACAACTGAACTGGGAAACAAATATACACAGATAAATAGAGAGATATCACATCAGTTGATAGAGAGAGAGAGAGAGAGAGAGAGAGAGAGAGAGAGAGAAAGAGAGATCATTAGACTGTTACAAATACTTTGGTTTGGTTTGGTTTTATGGCATATTCAACCATTGTAGGTAATTTAATGCCAGATCCTTTTTATACATATACGAGGTCCATACGATAAGTTTCCAGACTTTTTTTCGTATGGGCATTTAAAATTGTTGTTGGTTCTTGAAAATTCACTATGTTATTGCTATACATCTTATGAGTTCACTGACCAATTTTTAGGATTTCAGGTTCAAATGAACAGCTACAGCAGCAATTGGAATACACCCTACTAAAGCCTGATTGTCACAGCTGGGGAATTTCAAAAATGCAATCTGCACGTGCGGACTCTTTAGAAGAACGATATGCAATAAAATTCTATTTTAAACTTGGAAAAAATGTCACAGAAACGTATGGAATGCTTTAGACTGCCTTTGGACCATCTTGCATGAATCGAGCATCAGTTTTTGAGTGTCATAAGAGATTCAACGAAGGCTGGGAATAAGGAAGTCAATACACCAGAGTTGATTGACCAAAGGGTTAGGGTTAGGGTTACTATGTTGAGGTTTTAAGGGAGTTCAGGAAGAGATTCCTAGAGAAGAGGCCAGCACTCTTCAAATCGGGCCAGTGGTATTTCCACCAGGACAATAAACCAGTCCACAACTCCATCCTTGCCATAGACTATTTGACTAAGATGGGCATCAAGACAGTTCTTCACCCTCCCTATAGTCCAGACCTTGCTCCCTGTGACTTTTGCTTATTTCCTAAGCTCAGAGACTCTCGTTATGAGACAATTGAGGAGATAAAAGAGGCTGTGACGAAGGTTATTGACACGCTCACACAAGAGGACTTCCATGGGGCCTTGCAGAAGTTTTTGGAACAGTACAACAAGTGCATTGCAGTCGGAGGACATTACTTCGAAGGGGACTAGAGTTTCATGTGTGTACTATCAATAAAAGTGCCAATGCGAAAAAAAGTCTGGAAAGTTATCGTATGCCCCTCGTACGTATATCAAAACCATTTTGTAGATAACATTTTTAAACGAACTTGGGCTCGTTTTTTTCACAAAGTTAAATAGTTTCCCTTATTTCTGTCTAATACGAATAATTCTATTTACTATTAATCATTTGTTTTGCACATTGTTTTCAAGTATTGCTACGTATCACTAACAATTCAATTAAACATCAGTTATTTGTTTATACACAGTTAAATATTAAAACAGTTCTATTTTAAACAATTCACTTTACCATGTCAACAAAGTTAAATGGTTTTAAGTATTGCTATGTATCACTAACAATTCAATTAAATATCAGTCATCTGTTTAAATGATCAAACAGTTCTATTTCTAACAAATCCGTTTAGCGTAGGTACACAGTTTTTATTTACACACAGTTAAATGTTTGCCTAGTCGGCTGGAGCTGTTGAATACATCGACTGCTTCTCTGCAGAGGAATAAGACCCCTCCCAACGAATGTCCTGATATGACACTAAACAATCTGATGGTGAGGTTCCAGTGATGCTGGAGCTTTAGAGAGTGTAGAGCACCTCTTCATTGCCATTGCTCCCAGGTCCACTCTGGCCCGGAATGGTAGCACCTGATAGGGCCCTATCTATGGATTAAATAGAACGAAACTGCATACTTATGCTAAATTGAATTGTTTGAATTAGAACTGTTTGACTAAACTGTATAGCTTAAATAGAAATGTTTTTGACAATTAAACTGTACTCACATTTAAACAGCGTGCTTATGCTAAACTGAATTTTTTTAAATGGAAATATTTTTGTCATTGAAACTGTACTTACATTAAATTGAATTGTTTAATATAGCACTGTTTTGACATTTCACTGTGTGTAAATCTGTACTAAACTGAATTAGTTGAATAAGAACTGTATTGACAATTAAACTGTGTATTCATACTAAACTGAATTGTTTGAAATAGAGCTGACTATTTGCATAAAAATGGATTTGGCGTTGAATAGCCTACAAAGGTTGATATGCTATAGAACCCAACCAACCAACCTGCAGTTAAATGTAAAACAGTTCTATTTCAAACAGTACATGTTAGCATAAATATACAGTTTAAATGTCAAGCAGTTCTATTTGACCCATAGATAGGACTCTATCATGTGCTACCACTCCGACTCAAAGTGGACCTGGGAGTGATGGGAATGAAGGAGTAACTCTGCATTCCCCAAAGCTACAACATTACTGGAATGTTTAATGTAATATCCAGGACACCCATTGGGAGAGTCCCCCCCCCTCTGTAGATATGCAATCGGTGTATTCTACAGGTCCGGCCGACTGTGCCAGTTACAAATAGATATGAGCAGACCTTGATTGATATTAGGGTCGGCCCTATAGTTACTGGCGTCCTGGGGAAAAACAGAAGTTCGACGCTTTTTTAAGTGTAATTTTAACATTTTCACTAAAAACGATCCCTTATGGCGTCCCTAAGCACATGGTGCTTCCCGAGCAACTGGCATAGTAGCTGGGACTTTGAGCCGGCTCTGATAGATAGATAGATAGATAGATAGATAGATAGATAGATATTAACGGACATAGATAATTTACAGACAGAGCTAGCTAGCTAGCTAGCGAGTTAACTTGATAGATAGATAGATAGATAGATAGATAGATAGATATTAACGGACGTAGATAATTTACAGACAGAGCTAGCTAGCTAGCGAGTTAACTAGATAGATAGATAGATAGATAGATAGATAGATAGATAGATAGATAAATATTAACGGACATAGATAATTTACAGATAGAGCTAGCTAGCTAGCGAGTTAACTAGATAGATAGATAGATAGATAGATAGATAGATAGATAGATAGATATTAACGGACATAGATAATTTACAGATAGAGCTAGCTAGCTAGCGAGTTAACTAGATAGATAGATAGATAGATAGATAGATAGATATTAACGGACATAGATAATTTACAGACAGAGCTAGCTAGCTAGCGAGTTAACTAGATAGATAGATAGATAAGAACTAGATCGGTGCATTAAATAGAAGCTAAAGCTCAGATTAAGAAATAGGAAGAGAGATCAACAGAAAAGCAAATAGAGAAACATTGTAGGTTTTTATGACCCCAGATGTAAACATATATGGACTCATATGTATCTCTGTATGTATGTGTGTAACGGGGGGGGGGTGAGGTGGAGGGTATTATTATGGGCCAAAAGCTTTTGCACTTCGTTGAAACAACCAATTCGGCGTCGCTACGTCTTTCACCCTCAAGTGGTCAACACCTGCAAGTAAAACGCAGCCATTTGCTGGGTGTGCCATGTGGGTGGAGAGGACACTTTCTCTCCTTGTGCCAAACGTTTGATGTCATGAGTAGATCATCTTACGGCATCAGCCTTCAACGCTTGTAATTAGTAAATAGCTAAACAGAGCCGAAATACATCAGAGCTTTCCCACCAACCCATAACACACATACTTTAACACCATTGAAAAAAGAAGAAAAAAATAGTTTCTCTCTCTCTCTCTCTCTCTCTCTCTCTCTCTCTCTCTCTCTCTCTCTCTCTCTCTCTCTCTCTTCCCTGTGACTGGGTCAAGTAGCCAAAGTGTGACCAATTTAAGCAGATCAGTGAAAGAATACAAATTGAGGCAGAGTGGTGGTTTCTAGGAATGGCAATGGTGGTCAATGTGGAATAGTGGTTGGGTTTGTGATGTTGATGTTTATCACGCTTCACATTTAAAGATGTAATGATGTTTTTGTTGATTAGTCTAGGACAGTCATGGGCTACTTGCAGCCTGCGGTGCTGTCGGAAAGACCCGCCTTAGAAAAAGATCTTTTTTACCAAAGAAAAAAAACTCAACGTTTTCATATTTCAATAGCAAATATATATGCGTATGGTCTTCTTCAGTGAAAAGGTACCTAAAACATAAAATTATCTTTAGTTTTTTAGTAATAAGCCCCGTCTAATGATAAACCATATCCCATGTGACCCACTTCTCGGAAAAGGTTGCCTTTGCCCGGCCTAGGATTATGAAATGATAATATCTGTAATATTGGGAAGGTGTATGGGCTCTTTACCTGAGTATAGAGGAACAACGGCCCATCTAAACAATAAGAGGAAAAATGACGTTAAACAATAGTAAGATTTATTAATGACAGGTTTACTGAAGAAATTGAACCCTTCCCACTCACTTTACAAATCAGGAATGTTTATAGGTTTTTCAGCTAGTAAATGGTCAAACTATGTTAAGCAGTGAGAACACTCGGATTGGCCGACATCAAGTGACGAATCTTCAAACCCAAGGGAGAGATTCATGTCTTTTACTGTTGGATTAATTCATTTCGGATCTTGGATTATGAAATGAGTCGTTTTTTTACTGTTGAATCGGTTAATTTCGGGCTTTTTGGTTGCAACCAATTCGTTTCTGAAATCTAATCCGACTCTGCAATTTGAAGATTCAGGTAAGCGGACAAAAGTTTTGTCAAAAATGTCCGAGTGCCACTAAAGTCGCTATACACAAACACACTAAATAGCAAAAAAAAAATAACGATGTCCGAACAACAATCACGTTTATTAATGAAATGGTTACTAAAGAAATTGAACCCTTTCTGTTGACTTTGTGAACCAGTATTGTTTAGAGGTCTTCAGCCAACATATGTTCCAAGAACATATAGCAGCCAGAAAGGTCGGGTTGATGGACTACAACTCGGGGATCTTCTATTCCAAAAGAAAGAGTCGACATATTCTCATTATCCGAGACTCGAGGCTACCGCAAGACTTTTCTGCCATCTCACATCCTATTAAAAATTTTCCATATGTTGAGTCACGAACGCGATTTCTTTCTTTCCCTTTTTATCACGTCGGCGAGAACTACTTTGCTGGAGCTATGACAACCGGGAAAATAAGCGATTTCATCGAGAAACATTGGAAAAACGACGGTTTTA
>OY757934.1:46911206-46971206 GCA_963585895.1 Sepioteuthis lessoniana
CACAAGCAGATGACTTTATATTGTAAGGGATGAAACCACAAAAATTCTATAATTTTGACAAACATAAAGTACAATAAAGAGTCAATATATACTTTTATATTTTCAAATGTAAATCCATATTCATCACAATAAACAAGACTTTATGGTTAAACGGTAACCAAGGCAACAAAGATTTGGCTACCGAAGAAAAATATCTAAGATTAAGTCCACTATGTAGAAGTTGTTATCGATTATTTGGAAATCAGACCTAACCGATAAAATGAAACGCAGTTTCTTCCAGGCAGCAGTCACATCGATACTGCTATATGGCTGCACTACATGGACGCTAACAAAACGGCTGGAGAAGAAGCTAGACGGCAATTACACAAGAATGCTACGTGCAATCTTAAACAAGTCCTGGCGGCAACACCCCACAAGACACCAACTGTACGGCCACCTGCCTCCTACCACGAAAACTATTCAAGTTAGACAAGCCAGACATGCAGGACACTACTGGAGAAGCAGGGAAGAACTCATAAGAGATGTACTCTTATGGACCCCCACACATGGCCGTGCAACAGCAGGATGACCAGCACGAACATACATTCAGCAGCTATGTGAGAATAAGGGATGTTGTCCTGAAGACCTACCTAGGGCGATGAACGATAGGGAGGAGTGGCGAGAGAGGGTCAGGGATATCCGTGCTACCAGCGCGATATGATGAGGATGATGATGATGTAGAAGTTAATTTTCTTAAAAATACGAGAAGTGTTTAAAATGTATCGAAGCTGTATTTATTAAAACAGACATAAACAATGAATGAAACGTTAATGTTCTTCAAAATACGTGGTATTAAAAAAGCATCGAGAATGAAGCTGTGAAAGAAATGAAGCTAAGAAAGAAATGAACAATGAATAAAATATTCATTTTCTTCAAAATACAATGCACGTTCGTAGGGTATCAGAACTTAAGCTGGATTTAACAAGACAGAAATAAATAAAGAATGAAATCTTAATTTTCTTTAAATATTCCTCCCCTTGACATTCAACACAAACAGGAGGCAGCAAAGAACTGAAGCCTCAACAACGGATGCCTTAGTAAAACTCCCTTTTGGAGGAAAAACAAGTCTTACTCCTCTGTAGAAATGTTTTGGGTTTTTTTTTTAGATTTTGGTGAAATCGGTTTCATGAAAACATTTTATCTATAATCTCAGGTTTGATGAGTTTGTTTATATTCTAGTGCTCTTTGAAATGTAGCCTTCAACAAGGAAAATGCTTATTTGTTAGAAAAACTACTGAGTAGGGATCATCATCATCATCATGTCGTGCGGCTAGCACGGATATCCCTGACCCTCTCTCTCCACGTCTCCCTATCATTCATCGCCTCCGGCAGGTCTTCAGAATTACATCCCGTATCATCACATAGCTGCTGTATGTATGTTCGAGCTGGTCGTCCTGCTTTTGATTGGCCATATGCGGGGGTCCACAGGAGCACATCACTTACGATCTCGTCCTTGCTTCTCCACCAGTGTCCAGCATGTCTGGTTCGTCTAGCTTGTATAGTTTTCGTGACAGGTGGTAGGTGGCCGTACAGTTGGTGCCTTGTGGGGTGTTGCTGCCAGGACTTGTTTAATATTGCTCGCAACATTATTGTATAATTGCCGTCTAGCTTCTTCTCCAACCGTTTAGTAAGCGTCCAAGTAGTGCATCCATACAGCAGCACCGACACGACCGCAGCCTGGAAGAGACTGCGTTTCATTTTATCGGTCAGGTTTGATTTCCAAATGATCGAAAGCCTATCGATAGCTGTCCATATCTTCGTTAGCCGCGTGTCGCTGTCTTTTTCGGTGACGAATCGAAAAACTGTTTCAAAGCCTTTACACCACAGTTATATTTTATATATATATAACATAGATGAATGTCACTATTTTATATATGTAACATAGATGAATGTCACTATTTTATATATATAACATAGATGAATGTCACTATTTTATATATATAACATAGATGAATGTCACTATTTTATATATATACCAGAGATGAATGTCACTATTTTATATATGTAACATAGATGAATGTCACTATTTTATATATATACCAGAGATGAATGTCACTATTTTATATATATACCAGAGATGAATGTCACTATTTTATATATGTAACATAGATGAATGTCACTATTTTATATATGTAACATAGATGAATGCCACTGTTTTATATATTTACCATAGATGAATGCCTATATTCTATATACATACCAGAGATAAATACCACTATTTTATTTATGTACCTTGGATTCCGGTCGATCAGTACCTATCTCCTCCCTCACTTCAGTTTGATCTTCGTCTCTTCTCTGGTCACCTAGTGCCAAGCTGGTGTCACTTTCGAGTTGTCATTTTTGTTCTTATTCGTTGATTAGGAATGACAACGCGATCAACATTTTATGTTCCTGTTTTTAATTTTTATTTTTTTGTTGACTTTTCTTTTCATTATCCATTGTGGCCTTAAAGATTAGTTAATGATAAGAGCTAAGATAGAGCGTTTCGAACGCTCAGATCGGGTGTTTCTTGCGAACTGACAATCTTATTTCTAACTCTCGAACCGTTTTGATCACCTGACTGAAACCATGTAATTAGAGGCATGGTATCAGATTGACCATGAATTCAATGGTTGTTCATCATTGATTCAAATTGAATGCAACACTACATGTCACAAGGCCGTATGAATGGGGTACCCAATGAAACTCGACCTCACTTGTGCAGGTTTTTAGTCAAGCTTACAAACCATTACACCAACCGGGGTGCCCATGCTACACTACATGTCAAAAATAGATATGATCAGTCTATTATTTAACGGAACCACGTGGATGTGAACCTGAAAATAAGATGGAGCAAAATTGATTTGCCCCGAGAATGAGGAGTTGGAAATTATATTTCATCTTCACTTCTTACAAATGTTTCAATTGCAGACGAGAGGTCATCATTTTGTTATATGTTTAATTTAAAAATCACTTGGGTGATTCAAAAATTTTACAATATTCTGCTACATGCTAGTTTGCAGCACGTAAATCACGTGAGCGAAACAGGCCAATCCATAGTCAGTACCTCCTGTGGTTGGTGGCATCGTGGTAATTAGTGCGCTCACACGTTATGCATTGATCCAGTCTGTCTGTGATTTTAAAGCTGTTCAGGTGAATGTGCAACGTAGTCTGATTGGGGAACTGATGCTATACCAGTTCGAACTGGGGCTTATCACAGCAGAAGTAGCCAAAAAACATTTCTTGTGCAAAATATGAAGGCAACGTTGATTCCAGTTCAGTTTTCAGATGATTGATCAAATTTTGCTCGGGTTACAAGAGGATCGACAATCAAACAATCAGGTTATCATAAAACCGTGGATTTCGAGACATTCCATAACTGATTCTATTCGACTGCTTGTTGCTCTAAGGCAAATCCAGCAAGAAACATTCGAAGAGAATCTGCTGAGTTCAGCTTCTTAAAATCCTATATAATTCATCACCTTCATGATATCTGTCAAAGCATAAGGAGCAACCAAATTGTGCCACATGTTTCTAAAATATTGCAAAACTTTTGATTCACGCAAGTATTAAGTTTCTCCATTGTGCACAGGTTTTATTTAACTGTTATTATTTTAATTTTAATTTGCTTTCCATACTCAAATTTAGATTTTAGAATTTAAATAAAAAAAGTGTGCATAGCTGGACAATTGATATGACATCATTTTTTTTCTTCTTTCTTTTTGTGTTAAATTCATCTTGGTGTCAAGGTTGAATAAAAATTAAAGTTTCTGCTAAGATATATTTTGATCACTTCTCGAAAGTGTAAAATGCATTACGTATAAATTTACGAGAAAATCCGTTTAAACTCAAAAATTAGTTCATTAGTGTGGAATCTATGCTAGAATTACAAGCAAAATAGAATTCCGATCTATATAAATGGTGTCAATTGCTTTACTTTCTAAATATAGAAAATTTACAAAATGGCGATTGTTCAAAGGCTTAAAATTTTACAATTAACAAATTGTTTTTCCTGGATGAAAACAAACTTTGTTTCTGTGTCATTCCTTGACTTACTTGAAATATATAAGATTATGAATAACAGGGTGTTGTTTGTTGTTTAAAATGTTCAGTTCAACAATTGTAAATAAACTGGAATGGCTTCAACTTTACGTTCATAAAAATGTTCAGGAAGTAAACATCATCTATATGGAGATATTTATAAAGTTAGTGTGACATTATAAGCTATTCTATCACTAGGGACACTTATTTAGGGGAAATAATGCATATGTCAATTAGTACAAGAATGTCTATATGATCAAGTATGTATAAAAACATAGCTTATAAATGCATGTGAAGGTGAGTGTATCTTTGCAGGTACCATAAGTAGTGTATATGTATGTCTGTATATGGATGTGTGTGTAGTAGTAGATGTATTAGTTCTTGTTGTCGCTATAGTAATATCAAAAGGATAGCTACACAAGTTAAAGGGTCGGCAGATTTTAATAGGTTATAAGATAGAGAAGGATTTCTCGATGGGGATGAAAGGGTTAGTTTTTTTTTTTTAAATGTCCATAATGAACTCAATAAATTCAATTCTATATCCCACACATCTAGTTCCGTTCAACTTTTTCTTGCTTCCTAAACTGAAAAGTCACTCAAAGAATAAAATTTCAGAACGTGGAGAAATCCGGCTATTCTATTACGCATAATATTACCTTAAAAAATGCTTCGACCAATACAAAAAACGTTGGAATAAGTGTTAAATGTCAAGTGGAGTGTTTTGAACATAATAACCTTTCATTCATTGCCCATTTCTATCATTTCTGTTTTGTTAAATTCAGCTTCAGTGTCGATAGTTTCTCAACACACGTCTTATACAAAAACAATGATCAATATATATATATATATATATATATATATATATATATATATATATATATTAATCATTGGAATATATACATATATATATATATATATATATATATATATATATATATATAATGTCGTGCCACTAGCACAGATTTCCCTGACTCTCATTCGATATTTATCTCTATCGTATATCGCTTTCGGCAGGTCCTCTAGGGTACATCCTATGTCCGTACAGAGCTGTTGCAGATAAGTTCTAGTAGGTCATCCTATACTTGCACGTCCGTGTGAAGAGGTCCATCAGAGAACGGTGCTTATGAGTTTGTCCTATTTTCTCAAGCAGTGTCCTGCATATCTGGTTCGTCAAATTTGGATGGTTTTAGAGATGGGAGGTAGGTGGCCGTACAATTGCTGTTTTGTGGGATGTTGCTTCCAGGATTTGTTTAATATAGCTCATAACATTCTTGTACAATTGCCATTTAGTTTTTTCTATATACGCTCATCGATAATTGTCCATGCCTTCGCTTGTCGTGTATTGATGTCATTTTCCGTAGATGAAACAATTAAACATGTGGAAATTAATCAAATTTCCGCATTGAAAACCCCCAAAAGTTGTTGATATGCCGTGAAACAAATAAATCTAAGCATAAACCTACATCGAATGTGTTTACGTGTGCGAGAGAGAGAGAGAGAAAAACTGACAGACAGAGTATGTATGAGAGAGATTGTGTGTGAGAGAGAGAGAGAGAGTGTGTGTGTGTGTGTGTGTACATATTCGAGTGAGTAAGAGAGAAAGAAAGAGCGTGTATATGTATGTGCGTTAGAGAGAGGAAGAGTTTGAGCGTAGGAGAGAAAAAGAAAGTATGTGTATGTGGGTGTAAGAAAGAAATATAGTGTGGGGGGGTGTATGTACATGTGTGTGTGCGTTTTTGTGTGTGAAAGAGAGAGGCAGTGCGTGTGTGTTTGTGTGTGTGAGTGAGAAAGAGAGAGGCAGTGTGTGTGAGAGAGAGAGAGAGAGAGAAAGAGAAAGTGAGAAAGAGAGAGAGAAACTGTGTACGTGTGTGTGCGTCTGTGTGTGTTTGTGTCTTAGAAAGACAGAGAGAGAGAGAATGTGTTAGAGAGAGAGAAAGAGAGATTAAGAGAAAGTGTTGTGTGAGTGGGAACGTGTATTTTTAAGAGAGAGAGAGACTGTGTGAATGAGAGAGTGAGAGAGAAAATGTTTGTCTGTGCTCGTATATGCATCTGTGCGTGTATGTGTTTGTAAGAGAGAGACAGTGTGAGAAAGAGTGAGAGAGAAACTCTGTACGTGTGTGTGCGTCTGTGTGTGTTTGTGTTTTAGTGAGAGAGAGAGTGTGTGTGTGTGTGTGTGTGTGTGTGAGAGAGAGAGAGAGAGAGAGAGAAAGATTGAGAGAAAGTGTGTGTGTGTGTGTGTGTGTGTGTGTTTATTTATAAGAGAGAGACAGAATGAGAAAGCGCGTGTGTGTGGATTAAATGATGCCAACATGACATATGTCGACAGTAGCGACGTAAATAACTTTTGATAATTTCCTCTTTTCGGTGTTGCCAAAGGGAAAAGGGGATTCCATCTAGAGAAGAAAAAAAAAAGCAGACAAAAACGTCAAAGACAAAGAATTTGGCGAGGAAACACCACCCACGCTTCTTTTCTCTTTCTTTTTTCATTTTTTTTTTTTTCCTCCGCACTTTCAATGTGCACGTCTTTGGAAAAATCGGTAACTGCAAAACGGTCACCTGGTAAAAATGAAAGAGAAACTGAATACTTTGCAGCTACACGTAAATATATTCATCGTGAAATAAAATGCATCTTCGTGAAGGATCTTCATTATCATATCATATTTACCAACCTCTCCGCTCGGGCAGGATGAGACACAAGGTCAATTTTTAAGCGAAGTTTAAAAGGTTTGAATTCAGAGTTGTCCTTCTCCTAGAGTAGCGTCCTCCCCTACACATCATTGTTGTAGCTAATGAAAAGGGAGCTACGGTCGCCAGCTTTACTTTTACTTTGTATATATATATTTACTTTATATATATATATATATATATATATATATAATTACACTTAGAGTCTAATGCTAAAAGCGTTTTTAATCACTAGAATATTTATAGTGCTCCATCCACGAAAAGGCAGCACAATATCACAATCTATTTAAAGTATGAAATAATATTAATATAATAAAACAGGATAAAGACACGATTCACAGTTTCATGTTGTCTATGCTCAATTGAGCTAGTATTCAACGTGTTTTTATCGTTTATTTACGACGGGTTTACAACTTTATTTACACAGAGCGTGCCAAACGGAAGACGGTTTCCTTCGGAGATCTCGAATACCTCCCGAAGAAACAGACAGACAGACAGACAGACCGAGAGGGAGAGAGAGAACGTATTAATGATAATATTTTATATGTTCTCTGCAGGATTGAGTCCTGGGAATTTTTATATTCAAAACAAGACAATAAAATCATCTTTATGTTCCTGAGGTCATTTTAGTACAACTCTTGCAGAATAGCTGAGGATGTGGTCCTTCTGAACGATTTCTTGGTTTTCTTAGAGGATTTGGAGGGAGGGAAGAAGAGGAGAAGCAGAAGGAGCTCTCAGAGTAGTTTTTACCTTAGGTTTGAATTCAGAGTTTGCCTTCTCATAGACCAGTTGCCATACGAAGGTTAAAGAGCTCAGTCTATCCTACTATTTACCCATAGCTGGAGGAAGAATAGTTGGATTCATACCTTCCTCAAGGGTTATGTGAAATGCAAATAGCCTCGTACAAGATTTGAACTCGAATCGCCATGTCCTTTTCCTTCGACGATAACCGTAAAATGATGAGCGCCTTCATTTCTATTATTATTTTTATTATTATCTTTATTAATACCCTGACATCACATGAGAAATCTTTGAGGTAGGTGGTACACGACAATGTATCTTTCAAATAAATGGAAAGACGGCAATTTCTCTGGAAAACGTTGCCCAAATCAAACCATCGTTTCCACCTGCTTGTTGTTTTCCAACAGTGCCAAGATAACAATACGACATTCCATTGTGGTGAATCTTATTTGCGACGAAGTGACAGTCTTCCAGTGATCAAAGATGCAGTTTCAACATTTTTTTCTGATTAGTCACGAATTCGACGATGGACATTGGTCAACAGGGAAACTCTCACTTGTCTCTGACTTTGCAAGCTCTTATGTGCAAAGTATCGATGTATGTGCAAAGTATCGATGTATACAACCCGTAGCAAAATTTATGGAATTGGCGACCTTAAATTCTTTTTATTTGGCATTAAATAAAAGGAAAAGGCACAAAACAAATTTGGGTTTTATTTACCTGTAAAATATAAACTTAATTTTTATCTACCTGTAAAACGTAAATTTGGTTTTTATTTACCAATAAAACATAAATTTGGTTTTTATTTAACTGTAAAACATAACTTAACTTTTATTTATCTATAAAACATAAACTTGGTTTTTATTGACCGGTAAAACATAATTTTGATTTTTATTTACCTGTAAAATATAAATTTGGTTTTTATTTACCAATAAAACGTAAATTTGGTTTTTATTTAACTGTAAAACATTACTTAAGTTTTTATTTACCTATAAAACATAAATTTGGTTTTTATTCACCAGTAAGACATAATTTTGATTTTTATTTACCTGTAAAATATAAATTTGGTTTTTATTTACCCATAAAACATAAATTTCTTTTTATTTACCTGTAAAACATAAATTTGATTTTTATTTACCTGTAAAACATAAATTTGGTTTTTATTTAACTGTAAAACATTACTTAAGTTTTTATTTACCTATAAAACATAAACTTGGTTTTTATTGACCTGTAAAATATAAATTTTGGTTTTTATTTACCTGTAAAACATAAATTTGGCTTTTATTTAACTGTAAAACATAAGTTTAGTTTATATTTACGTGTTAAACATAAACTTGATTTTTATTTACCTGTAAAACATACACTTAGTTTTTATTAACCTGTAAAACATAAATTTAATTTTTATTTACATGTAAAATATAAATTTATTTTTTATTTAACTGTAAAACTTAAATTTGGTTTTAATTTACCAGTAAAACGTACACTTCATTTTCATTTAGCTGTAAAACAAAAATCTGTAAAGCACAAACTTTTTTACATTTTATTTAGCAATAAAACATAAATCTGATTTTTATTTAGCAGTAAATGAAGTAATAACTGATAAGACACCAAACATAAACTTGGTTTATATTTATTTTTTTATCTTGCAGTAAATAAACCAATAACACACGAGACGCAAGACATTTTTCTTTAATTTCTGTACATTCTGGTTTCATAAAAATATATCTAGACTAAAATATTTGAATTAATGTTATGATTTTCCCTGGCCATGGAGTGGGAGATATTATGAGATATTATAATCCAAAATTGAATGAAAACTTGTTGAATGATCCTGTAATTTTGAATATCAAATAAAACCAGATAACTGTGCGCATAGAAATGATCATTTGTTATTCAAAATTGTAATTTGATAAATGCAATGGAACATTGAAAAAATATATATTATTACAATCAAACATTTACAAATGAATCAAATTTCAGCGAGGAAAAACCCATAAAGATGTTGATATGCCGTTAAATAACTAAACCTAAATCAAATATGTGTGTGCGTGTATGTGTGTGCGTGTTTGTGTGTGTGTGTATGCAAATTATTTGTCAGAAATACTTGAGATTATATGATTACGGGCAAATTATTTATTTATGAAGAATAAGCACTTGAAATTCTAATTGCTTATCAAAGTCTATTACTATGATACTTCTTACGAGTCTTTCACACCAGGGTTAACTCGAGGTCTTTCACTGAAATCCAAGTGACAACAAGTCTCCTCAGGTCTCCAGGAAGCTTCTGAGTATTCTAGCTGATCTTAACAATACTGTGGTCTGGAAGATCTCGTTTTTTTCCTCTGATTTCCAATTCCTCCAGTCTTTTTCCAAGCCTTAAGAGACCGTTCCAAGTGCACCAACAACAATTAGAACTACCGTCATCCTCATTTCCGCAATGTTTTTTAGATCCATATATTTGTTTACATTTTCACTTCTTTATTTTTACTGTGGTCAGCCGAAACGACAAAATCTACCAGATAATAACTTCTCTTTTTTCTTGTTGATTAACACTTGATGTGGTCTTCTGGCCATGATTAAGTGATCCGTTTGTATCTCAATATCACAGAGAATTTTATGCATCTTACTCTCTTGGACAGATTCTGGTTTATGTATATACCATATCATCATTATTATTTAGCTCATTTGAGAGATTTTTACACTAATGTTAACTGATGGTTTTCACTGAAGTTGTAGTGATAGCAAGTCTCCTCAAGTCTCCAGGACTCTTCTCTGTATTCTGGCCGATCTTAATAATGTTGTAGTTTGGACAGTCTCCCCCTTATTGCCAAATCCTCCAGTCCTTGTATTAATCCTTTGGTGACAGTACCAAGAGCACCAAATACAATTGGCAGAACCGTCACTTTCATGTTCTACAGTTTTTCAATTCCCTAGCAAGGTTCAGATACTTATCCTTCTTTACGCTTTCTCTCAATTTGACTCCGTGGTCAGCCGGAATAACAAAGTCCACAATTCGGCAAGTTCTCTTTTTTAGTCGATTATTACAAGGTCTGGTCGTCTGGCTGAGATTAGGGGATCTGCTTGTATCTCAAAATTCCAGAAGAGTTTCTGCGTCTCATTCTCCTGAATAGATTCTGGGTTGCACATATACCATTTGTTTGTATGGTCAAACTTCAATTTCTTGCCCAATCCCCAATCAATCACCTCGCCCACCCAGACGTTTCTAGTCTTATACTCTTTCTGTGCTAAGTCTGTGCTTATTATGTAACTGACCGTTTCGTCTCTATCACCACATAACCTACATCTGCTGTTTTGTCGCGTCTAATCTATTCTTGCTTTGATATGATTAGTTGTTATGGCGTTGTGTAGTGCTTCTTTTAGAAGAAATTCAGTTTTTCTCTTAAGGTTTCCCTTTCTTACCCACGTTATTATTATTATTATTATTATCATCATTATTATTATTAGTAGTAGTAGTAGTAGTAATAGTAGTTACTTGAAACCACGTGATTGCTTACAAATTATTAGACTGGATTATTTGCAATTATACAAGCGTTTGTTTGTTTATTTGTTTGTTTGTTTGTGTTTTATGGTATATCAACCATTGTAGATTATTTAACGCCAAATCCTGTTTATATATATATATATATATATATACATATTTATACACACACACACACAAACACACATATATATATATATATATATATATATATTAAATACCATTTGTGGATAACATTTTTAAATAAGTCTGAGCTCATTTTTTGCTCGTAGCTAAATCGTTTCAAGTATTTCAATCTACTATTAATCATTTGTTTGCGCATAGTTAAATGGTTTGAGGTATTGTTATATAACAGTCACAATTAAACATCGGTCATTTGTTTGTACAGAGTTAAACGATCAAATTGTTCCATTTCTAACAATTAAATTTAGTATAAGTCATTTGTTTAAACACAGTTTAAATGTCAAACAGTTCTATTTGACTGCTACCCCTCCGGACCAGAGTGAACCTTGGAGCAATAGCAATGAGGCAATATTTTCCACTGCTCCAGAACTGGAGCCTCACCATCAGATGCAGTTTTGTGTCATATCCAGGACACTCGTTGCAGTCGGTGTATTCTACAGCCACAGCCGGCTTTGGCTGACCATCAGATTGTTTAGTGTCGTATCCAGGGCATTCGTTGCGTGGGTGGGGCATACCGCTCTGCAGAGATGCAGTCGGCGTATTCTACAGTCTTTCTTCAACCGAATGGGTTGTATATAAGTGCGTATAAACAAATGATTATAGACAATGAAAAAAGCAATTTGAAAAATAAAACATTGAAAATAGCTTTTCATAGCAACCAAACGTGTATAAATGAATCAAATTTCCACGTTGAATAACCCATAAATGTGTTGATATGCCGTTAAACAAATAAACCTAGACCTCCAGTGTGGGTGCGTGCATGTCAGTATATGCACCTGTCTGTGTGTGTGTTTGTGTGTGTCAGTGTATATGTGTATCAGTGTGCGTGCGTATGTGTGTCAACGTGCGTGCGTGTATGGGGGCGGTCAGTGTGCGTGCTTGTGTGTGTGTCAGTGTATGCGGGGGAGAGTGTGCGTGTGTGTGTGTGTCAGTGTGTGTGTGTGTGTGTGTGAGAGAATTCATGCGTGTGTGTTGCAGCGTGCGTGTGTTAGTGTATCAGTGTGAGTGTTAGTGCACTTGTGTGTGTGTGTGTCAGGGTGAGTGTGCGTGTGCGTCTATGTGTTTATGTTTCAGAGCGTGTGGGGGGGAGTGTAAATGTAATTGTGCGTTCGTGTGTGTGTGTGTGTGTCAGTGTGCGTACGTGTGTACGTGTGTCAGTGTGCATGCCTGTGTGCATGTGTGTGTTTGTGTGTGCTTGTATCAGTGGGTATGTGCGTGTGTGCGTGGAAATGTGTGTGTGTGTGTGTGTGTGTGTGTGCGTTTATGTGCGTGTGTACGTCAGTGCATTAGTATCAGTGTGTCAGTGTGCATGTGTGTATCAATGTGCGTGCGTCCGTGTGTGTGTGTATGTGTATGTGTCAGTGTGCGTGAGTGTGTGTGTGTGTGTGTGTGGAATAAAACCCCAAAACAAGCAGACAACTACAGAGATCGGGAAATTGTCTGGAAAGCACCTCCCACGCTTTTTTCCCACGTCATATTCTACGTGCACGTCTTTGGAAAAGTCAGAAACTACAACAAGGACATTTACCAAGGACAACAGAATTTATGCGAATCAGATAAACTAACCACTTAGAAAAACTGAAGATTGTGCCGATTCACATTAATTTCTCTTTTTTTTTTTTTTTTTTCTTTTCTTTTTTTTACATAAATAATGAGTATTTTTAAAAATTTCTCATCTTTTATGATGTTCAAGATGTTTCAGAAATATTGATATCATTTCGTAATCCAATAACTTGATCAATTCTCATTAAAATTATCTCAATTTTTAATTAGATGTGTTGAAAACAAACTCAGAATTCTATGTTTCATGTTTAAATGTCTTTTCTCTTCCTGATTTTGGTGGCATTTCTATATCTGAAAAGAAAAATACATACAATATTAAACAAAATTTTGAGTTATTTCTACACATGCTGTCAAAATTTGAGATTATTTCATCATCATCATGTCGTGCCGCCAGCACGGATATCCCTGACGCTCTCTCGCCACTTCTCCCAATCATTCATCGCCTCCGGCAGGTCTTCAGGGTTACATCCTGTGTCCTCACATAGTTGCTGTATGTGCACATACATATGTGGGGGTCCATAGGAGTACATCGCTTATGAGCTCGTCCTTGCTTCTCCAGCAGTGTCCCGCGTGTCTGGTTCGTCTAACTTGTATAGTTTTCGTGATTGGGGGGGGTCAAGTATCCGTATAGTTGGTGTCTCGTGGGGTGTTGTCGCCAGGACTTGTTCAATACTGCTCTCAACATTCTTGTTTAATTTCCGTCTAGTTTTTTCTCCAGCCGTTTAGTTAGCGTCCATGTAGTGCGTCCATATAGCAGTATCGATGTGACCGCTGCCTGGAAGAAACTACCAAAAGATCTCACCCTGTGCATCTCCAATTTAACAGCAAGAGCAGAAACAACTCAAAATCTTTAATATTTTATGTTTTTTTTTCTTTTCGTAGAGAGAAATGGCATTCACTGGAAAAAGAAAATCGTTTAAACATTAAACAGACAATTTTTATTTCTTTCGAAATATACTGTTAAAATTTACGATTTACGAACGGGAATTGGACAAATTATTAGATTACGAAATTATATCAATTTTTCTGAACGCCCTGTACATCTCAAATGATATCAATTTTATTTAAACAGCATGTACATCTGAAATAGTATCATTTTTTTTTAACAGCCTGTATTTTCTTGGCAGCTGAGCGAATATCTCGGCAGTAAATAATTTCTTTTGTTTTGAAAATTATTTTAATAATAATTTTAATTTTAATAATACTTATAAAGTTTTAGACAATGCGTTACTTTTGTAATTGACTCAATGTTCCGACAGCTACATTCTTTAGCCTTCTTCGGGAGTAATAAACACTTCTGCAGGGAAAGGGACGCTTGTTGTTCTGGTTTCTTTCTTCAGGAAAGCAAAACGAAAAAGTTACCAAGCTGATTTTTTTCGCAGATCTTTTCGCAGAATTCCCTTTCGTATCCATTGATTTGTTGAACTCCAATTCCTGGCATCATCATCATCATCATCTTGAAGGCGAGCTGACTGCACAGATTCCTTTGATACACACTCTCTCTCTCTCTCTCTCTCTCTCTCTCTCTCTCTCTCTCTCTCTCTCTCTGCTTTCGTAGGTCCTCTAAACGGTATTCAGTGTCCGCTCAGATCTGGTGAATATAAGTTTTTTTTCTTGACGGCCAACACTGATGTGCCCATGTGTAGGACTCCATGGAAGAACGTCAGGATGTTCTTACTTCGCCAGCAGCGTCCAACATGTCTTGCGCGCCTTTCTTGGATGCTTTGTAAGATAGGCGGTAAATTGCCGTACAACTGCTGTTTTATAAGATGCTGCTTCCTGGATTTATTCAAAACAGAACACAGGATCCTTATGTAGTTTCCATCTAGCCTTCCCTCCAAGTGTTTCGTTAAGGTTCAAGTGGTGTAACAATACAATAGTATTGTACGGCTATAGCTTTCAGGAATCCTCGTTTTATTTTTTGAGAGATTAGATTTCTACATAAACTGTTAATAGTAGTCCGTGCTTTACCCATACGTATGTTTACATCGCTTTCAGTAGATGAGTTATTGCTACCGAGATGTACAGACGTTCAAATTTCATCGTCCTGAAGATGGCCTGAATGGAGTTCTTTTATTTAAACCAAAATTCCTATGAGAGATCTTAATTTGAATTATGGACTCAAAAATTAACTCATTTTTAACATGGAAATCCATTGATTTTCCATATATATATATATATATATATATATATATATATATATGGGGGGGTGAGAGAGAGAGAGAAATGGAAATTAACCCAACTGTATCTAAATATGAAATATGAAAAAAAAAGTATTCCAAAAATTTATTTTTTTCTATTAGAATTGTTCACCTAGCGGGTTTTACAACCATTGTCAGGGCAATGTAATTGATGCTTAATGTTTCATTTGAAGAATGATTTTCAAACGAATAGGTCAGACGAAAAAACGAAATTTCAAATTAAACATTAAACATCAATTAAGGGAACCTAAAATGATTGTAAAAACTAAAAGAGGACAAAACTCAAATAAAAATACGAACGCTGAATATTTGATGTTGTTGTTGTTATCTTTTTTTTTACATTTTACACTCACACAGACACACACACACTTATATATATATACAGAGAGAGAGAGAGGGAGGGAGCGTTCAGATTTGCTGTGTTATTTCAACAAACGTTTCTAAATTTAACAAAAATATCATCTCTCCAAAGAAAATATTTTCTTTGAATCTGTTTATATTTATTTAACTTTGACACAAAATTATAATTCCCTTCATAAAGAATTCTACATTTAGGGAAGCAATAAATTTATTTCTAGGTGTAATGGTTATCGTCACAGGAATTGGACATGGCGACACGAGTTCAAATCCGGGACTGATTGCATTTCACGTAGCACTAATACCCTTGGGAAAGGTATAAATCCAATTATTCTCCCTCCAGCTATGGGTAAATAGTAGGGCAGACTAGGTTTTTCAGCCTTAGTGAGGCAACTAGTCTAGGAGAAGGAAAGCTCTGAATTTAAACCTGTTAAACTCCGCTTTAAAAATTGACCTTGTGTCATATCCTGCCCGAGCGGAGGGGTTGGGTAAATATGATAAATTTATTTCTTCATCGGTTTGATTTCTTATTGAAGTTCGCTTTAAGGAGATTATCCGCATGCTTACAACCCCCCCCCACCTGATAATCAGTGGGAGAGGGCTTGGGTCTAAAGGTAGGGTGTAATGGAGGAAAATATGTTGAAAATATTTTTTTGTTTTCTTTTCTTCATTTGATTTATATTAACCCTAGCCATGAGCTCCTGAGCCTAAATTTACCCTTTGCCGTTTTAGCGCGATCTTTGCACCGGTAAACCGTTGGTACGGCGCAGTGGGAAAATAAAAGTACTACCAATAAACCAGTGTTACGGGATCAAAAATTTAACCCCCTCCGTCACAAGAAAGATACAAGTTCAGTTTTTAGGCTGAGTAAAGCTTGTTTGAATTCAGTTTTCCTTCTCCAAAAATCGTTGCCTAAACAAGGCCAAAGAGCCTAGTCTATCCTACTATTACCAATAGCTAGGGAGAAAACAGATGGATTAATGCCTTTTTCAAGGCTATATATTATATTCAGTATTTTCCTTCTCCTAACATACAGAACTCTGTGTACCCTATTTTTCTACCCAGAGCTTTTTGGTAGGGGGGTGCAAATGAATTCATCTCTTTCACAAAGACATTAATGCAAGGTTAAACATAAACAGGCTCATCCTGGGTTTGAACTCGTGTCGTCCATTTTATTTCCTATGACGATAACCGTTACATTGAGTGCGCAGCAAAGATATTTAAAGGGATATATGATCACTTATCAGATTCAAGGAACATCCTAAAGCATATTAACAATGCATATCAATATCTTAATGCATATCAACTGTGCATATCAACTATTTATATAATTATATGATCACTCATCCATATTCTAGTAACATCCTAATGCATATCGACTATTGCAAAAAATGAAGATAATTATATATATATATATATATATATATAATCAGTAACAGTAAATTACAACCGTATTTTATACAATATTAGCTACAAACAAGGACTCCAAATACTTTTGATTTGGGAATCACCTTCATTGGACATTCATATTTACATTTTTTTGTCTAGTTGTTTCTTAAGAGTGTATGAGTGTGTGTGTGTATGTATGTGTTAGTTACCCTATCGGTATGTAGTTACCCAAACCTTCCATAACGAGCTGGATGTTGACACAAGGTCAATTTTTAAGCAGTGTAAGAGTGGCTTGAATTCAGTCTCCCTTCTCCCAGACTAGTTGCTTTACCAAAGCTAAAGAACCAGTCTGTCCTACTATTTACTTATAGTTGGGGTAGAACAGATGGATTCAGGTCTTTCCCAAAAGTATCAAAACGAAGAGAAATGGAAACAGCCTCGTCCAGGATTTGAACTCAAGTCCCCGATTCCATTTCTTGTTTGTAAGAGTAGCATTCGGTACGTATGTGTGCGTATAAGTAGGACTATGATTTTGTGTTTGTATGTGTGTTCAAGTGAGAATGTGTATAGACACGTATTTATGTATAAGCAAGCGTATGTGTGTGCTTGAATGATTGTTATTCATAGCCCTATGTATATGCATTTGTATACAAGCAACTTGATAGTTTTATTAACCCATATAAATTGTTCGTAAAATGACTTATACATATATATATATATATATGTATATATATATATATATATGACTTATATATATATATATATAGAGAGAGAGAGAGAGAGAGAGAATGGCCTTCATTTATAAAGTTATTAATTATAATTATGACTCATCTCCCCATGACCTTGTTCAGTTTATTATAGGTTCACTAACCTAGAATTAAACATTCTGAAAATCTACAGCTCTTGTAAGTACCCTTGCCAAATATCGTCCGATTTTCATCAATCCAAACGGCATTTTACTCCGACCAAACAGAATTTAATAACCAAGTATTTTAAAATTGGTTCGAACCAGACATGCAGGACATTGCTGGAGAAGCAGAGATGAACTCATAAGAGATGTACTCTTATGGATCCCCACACATGGCCGCGCAAAAGCAGGACTACCAGCTCGAACGTACATTCAGCAGCTATGTGAGGATACAGGTTGTTGTCCTGAAGACCTACCTAGGGCGATGAACGATAGGGAGGAGTGGCGAGAGAGGGTCAGGGATATCCGTGCTGCCAGCACGATATGATGATGATGATGATGATTTTAAAATTCTTTTGTACAAATATTATGAATACGCCTTCCATTACTTTAATCATTTCATCTCTATTTCCAAAATCTGTTAATATTATTTATTTTAACAGTTTTTCTTTCACTCCATTTTTGTCACTTATTACAGCGCTTAAACCTCTTCACAAATATTCTATATCATCATCCTCAAGGCATACCGACGGCACGAAATCCTATGATTCTCTCTCAATATCTGTCCCTATCGGCCATCGCTCTTTGTCAGTCCTTAAGATGGCACCCAGTTTCCGCACAAAACTGATGAATGTAAGTTTACACTGATCGTCCTACACTGGTGTTTCTATGTGTTGGAGTATATCGATGAACGTCACTAATGAGTTCATCATTACTTCTGTAGTAGAAAGAATTATATTCAGTTGTGTGTTTTGTTTCACCGCTAAATTAAGTTGAAAGATCTATATTCAGTTGTGCGTTCGGTTCATCGATAAATCACCCCGTGATCTAAGATTTAAAAATGCATTGTCCGACGCAAGAGTTTAAAGGCTAAATAAAAGCCGAGGTATAAACGCTCTCTTCCTCTTTTCTCGCCGGGGGACCCAAACATCTACACCTGCTCTAACATGAGAACAATTCAATTTAGTTTACCTTCTTGGCGAAGATGTTTTTCCCTTATTCGGTTTGAGAGAGAGGGCAAAAACCAGAACCATGATCCAGTATTCTTGGGGAGAATCGTTTATCTCTCCCCATCGGTCTCAGAATATCTGGACCACTAGTCGCCTTCTGAACCAAGTTCCTGTCGACTAATCCAAGCATTCATTTCGGCATATTACAGCGCGAAGACTCAGCAAAATTTGCCAGCATTCATTTCGGCAAATCGCAGCTTGAAGATACTTTATTCATCTTCAGTCATTCCAGTAAATTTCGCCAGCACTCTTTCCAGCACAATTCAACTCGAAATCCCTTTACTCGTCTCTAGTTGTTCCTGTAATCCTTGCCAGCACTTTGTTCTGTTTCTTTTCAGCTTGAGGATCTATCCTTTTCACCTCAAGCTGGATAATAAACCTTAGAAACTTTATATTTTCGTTATCCTTTTCATTTCTATTTTCGTTAATATAACGTACAGGTTATCAATTCTACAATCATTGCCCTTACGTTATACTTCTCCAGTAGTATCCAGTTTGTTTTACTTGGATGGCTTGTGAGATGGACGATAAGTGGCCGTATAGTTAGTTTTATTGGGTGCTGCTTCAAGGATTCGTTCAAAATAGTACGCAGTATCCTTGTGTAGTTCTCATCTAGCTTTCTTCAAGCGTTTTGTTTGACCGGACGTAGTGCAACCAAATAGTAGTACTGAAAAGGTTACAGATTGGGAGAATTGCCAATTTATTTTATCAAAACGATAAGATTTCTATGTGGTCAATAATCTGTAGTTTTTGTGTTGTAGTTTCTGATGAGCCGTTTTTTTGTTTTTTTTTGTATATGAATAATTTTCAAACAAATATATTTGACCCATTGACGCGAAACTAACTGGCACTATCATTCCGGGTCAGAGTGGATTTGGTGTCCCGTTACACATCAAATAGACAAGGGTGCCTGATGGTGGTGTATTGGTTAACAAGCTAGACCAGCAAACTTTCACGTGTGAGGTTGAGTCTTATTGGGTGCCCTTGTGCCACATCTAAGCAAAACTCTTAGTAAATTGCTACACACCAAATGAACGTTTGTAACATTACACGGCACAAATCGAAGTTTGTAAAGCAAGTTTTACTTGTACGGTCTCAATTGACATTTGAGCTACTACAACTACTACTCATAGACATTTGTATCACCACGTGTCGAATGGGTTTAAGCGTGTTACGCAACGTCTTAAGTGTCGGCCGGACTTCATGATAAACTCGCCGTGAGAAAAAATGACGAACACAGAAAAACCCCGCCTTGGTTCGCTAATACAAAAGCTTATTCACAACTAAACATTTGACCGCGTTAACTAAACAAATAGAAAGAAAATGGGATGAGGAGAGATATACCATAGCCAGATACGGCTATGTGTGAAATAGACATAGCATACCGATGTGAAATATACATATATATAACATAGAACATAGGAATCTCGAAACACGAAAAACACTTACAACTTCTTAGTTCAGGTACGAAACTTTTTATTACCTTTGAGTTTAAAAGTTCTTCGACATAAGGAGAGAGATACATTTCTATTCTGGCTTTTCCATCTGCCTCCCCATCTCGTGCTACACCTGCCCAAGGCCTCTGCGAGCAAGCGAAAGTCAACCGTCTTCTCCTGAGGCAGGACTCAACTCAACTGACTTTTTCAAAATCCCCAAAATCCTCCGCGCACTTCCGGTGCGTGACGTCACCCGCACTCTGTAGCCCTGTTTCCCATCTGGGCTATTGTAACATCTCTGAGTGACACGTCCGCTCTGCGTGCACGCGCGTGAACACCTGTGTTAATGTTGCACCTAAGTAATCCATGCACTGAGTCGAAAGGTTCTCAGCCTTACTAAACCCAAAGGCATAAAACGAAATCCATCGGCCATTATATTACAGAGAGAGGGCATTCACTGACTTTGAATTATTTTTTACGTTTTTATCGTAGTTCTAACCTTGCTTGTTCGCTGGTTTCGTCTTCACATCTTCACGTCTGGTATGAGATCCCTTTTTGGAGCTTACCACAAAATGGGGGTTGCAACTTTTGGCTCGTCTTCACATCGTTTTGTCTAGTGTCCATATGACTGTCTAGCCGCCAATTCTACACTCTTCATGTCACGGAAAATGGAGCCTTACTCACTTAAAAGATACTGTCAATGTATTCTCAGCATATATATATATATATATATATATATATATACGAAAATAAAATCATCCAATGCATAAAACTCAGCCATACGCCTTATTGTATTTCAATATTTGCACAACATTTTCGTTCAATGAACAAAACTTTTATACACTGATTTTATTTCCTTTTTAGATTTTATCTAACGGTGTTTTAATCTAAATTACATATATCTATATGTATATAATCTCAAGAAACTCACTCACACACACAGAGAAGAAATAAGTATGAGTGCAATCCGAAACCACCACCCCACACACACACCCATACAACGACAAAAACATATCAAATATCAAAGACCAATAAGGAGTAAAGCAGCCTAAGGTGAACATACTCTAAGAAAAAGAGAGAAGTGATCTCTATATAAACCTATAACCAACTGAAAACCATTCAAACTGGTAACACGAGTGAGTTAAAGTTTCATTGAGTACCCCATTAACAAAGCCTTGTGCCATATATGTTCTCTGACGAAAGCAACAAGCTGGAAAGATACATGAAAGTAAGAACGAAATGAATTAATAAATCTAAAATCTTTTCGTGGGCCTACTCATTTAAAAATATTTCTTTCTCTCTTTCGACCTAAAACAAAAAAAAATTATATATATATATATATATATATATATATATATTCGAATCATGAATTCCATTACTTGAAGTTTCTTGCGGATCAGACAATCATCAGACGAAAATATTTTCATCTGATCCACATAAAACTTTAAATGACTGAACTCTAACGTTCATAATTCATATATTTTAGGTTTATAATTGCTCTGACCTAACCACATCGAGCACTTTTTAATTCCTTTTTTTCTTATTTATATTATTTTATATTTTATCATATTATATTATATTGATTTGGTTTGGCTTGGCTTGGTTTTATGGTACATCAATCATTGTCGGTCATTCAATGCCAAATCCTGTTTATAAGTAAGTAAAACGTTGGCGACTGTAGTCGAGAGTGACCCAAAGGATTGCTTCACTTTGCCCTTGATACGTACCTTATATTGCTGAGTGTTAAGCAAGGAAGTATCAAATACCATTTTTAAAGTCTTTGGTATGATGCGACCTGGGATTGAACCCAGGTCTCCCGGACCATTGGCGAACACTCTACCCACTAGGCCATTGAGCCGGTTTATACATATCTATTAAATATATGTGATTTGTAAACATTTTGTTGAAAACATTTTTATACGAGCCTAAGGTCATTTTTTGCACTTTGTTAAATGGTTTGAAATATTGCTATGTAATCCGAACAATTTAACATCAGTCATTTTTGTTGGTTGGTTGGTTTCTTTGTTTAATGGCATATCAATCTTAGTAGGTTATTTAATGCCAAAGCCATTCTCCTAGAAGAACAGTAGTGGTACTATTTAACCCATAGCTGAGAGGATAAGGAGGTTCATACTTTTCCCAATGGTATTTGCCCGAAAGTGAACGTAATAGAGTTATTTTTGTGCGCATTCAAATCAATATATATGCAATGTAAGGGTTTGTTTGAAATTTCATTTTAAATGAGTTATAACTATTTTGTTTGCACGCAAGTATTGCTATTCTTTCAACACATTTAAATGGTTTCTATTATTGCTATCTAACACTTATGATTCTATTCAATAATAATCATTTGTTTCCTTCCTGTGAAGTGGTTACAAGTATTGCTATTTAACAGTAATTATTCTATTCAACATTACTCATTCCTCATTCATTTGCACACAGTTAGATTGTTCCAAGTATTGTTATGTATCACTAACAATTCAATTGAACATCAGTCATTTGTTTTCACACAAGTCGAACAGTTCGATTTCTAATATTTCAATTTAGCTTTAGTCATTTGTTTGCACTTATCTTAAATGTCCACCAGTTCTATTTGATCTATAGATAAGACCCTATCAGATGCTACCACTCCGAGCCTGAGTGAACTTGGGAGCGATGGCAATGAAGGGGTACTCCGTATTTTCCAAAGCTCCAGCATTATTGGAGCCTCAACATTAGATTGTTTAGTGTCATATCCAGGACACTCGTTCGTGGCGGGGGGTCTTACCCATCTGCTGAGATGCAGTCGGTGTATTCTACATCCCCAGCTGAGTGGTATGTATATTATATTATATTATTTTATAAATAGCTGGTGTTTTGTCGTATTTTGCTCCTAAGATTTGTTCAAAACAGCACATGGCATCCTATATATATATATATAGAGAGAGAGGGAGTGAGTGAGTGAGTGAGTGAGTGAGTGAGAACAGAGTTTTCAAACTTTTTCTCGAAAACCAACTTTGACTAATTTAAGATTTGAAAACATTCTTACGATACAGAATTTAGTTTTTTAAAAATTGCCAAGGAAATTATTGATAAATTAAATTTGTTCAAATCAAACTGCTACTAACTTAAAATCGAAAATCGCCCCACCCAACCCTAGGGGTGATATCAGCCATGTTAAATACACACCCAGCTAAAAGAAACTCAGCATCTTAAAAAGATGCTGAGTAGTCTTTTTTGCAGTTATGGATACTTAAAAAGTATCCATAACTGCAAAAAAGACTACATTCAGATCATGCACAATAAATTGGGATTTTTTTTTAAATTTCAGTTTATGAGGAAACAAACAAATTTAGTCTTCGACTACGCTGTGAAATGAAAACGATGTAGCCGTGTCCGTACTACTGTATAGATGCGACACTTAAACTTCAACGAAAAAGCTGAACTGCACAAAGATGCTACGTGTTCTTTCAAACAAATCTTGCCATAAGCACTGTACAAAATAGCATCAATACAGCCACTTACCTCCTATTACAAGAGGGGGGTGTCCCTGTTGGTTACTGACAAACGTGTTGGCATGCAACATTCGTAGTAAGCGAGTTCGAATCCTAATAACGCTTTTACGTTCACTTTCGGACAAATAGTCTTAGAAAGAGTAAGAACCTCCTTATCCCTCCGGCTATGGATTAAATAGTATCACTACTATTCTTCTAGTTCAAGTTGCATTGGGTACCCCTTGTTATATTGTCATCTACAGCATCATAACGACACAATAATAAAGACACAGGAAGGTTCTTTAGAAAATATGTGTACCTCTCACTTTATTGTAAGGGTTGGAAAAGGGTTACTCAAGGTTTGCGTGTGAGAGGGAGTTGGAGACCGAACAGAAACTGCAATATTTTGACCCCTACTCTTATGGCCGTCAGCGTTGTGTCTTTCTCGTTCTCCAGGGCTGCTCAACCGGAGGCTCAGAGGCCCACTCTGCTGGGTGATGGCTTCTTTACTGCATCTTATCGGCAACTTCTCTGGACCCCAACTCATCAGGGCCCCAAGGCCCCTTCGGCCTGATGTGGCTTTCCCTACCACATCTCGTCTATAACTCCGTCCGGGCTTTACCTACCACAACACGCCTATCTCCCTCTCCAACTCTAACTCGAACTCTCTGACCTCTATCTTGACTGAGTTATATAATAGTTCCACGTCCACTCAGTCGCCTACTCGATTTTTGGAATCGCATATTGGATCGACATCAAGCGGAAATAACTGTCATGCAGTTCACAGGTCACTCTCTTCCGGTGCATCAATCTATGAGTGTACCATGGGAATTTTTTTACCTCGTCCCATTTCATCAGCCAATTTTCGCCCACGCGATTTCCTCTCATAACTGCCATTAGAATGTGTCACTTCCTTCCGGTGCATCACCTTGGAATGGCATTTTTGGCCGGGTAGAAGGCCAAAATACAACACCCTTTCATATGGCTTTGTGCCACATCTAAGTAAAAAGTTTAGTAAAATACCACTACTCTTCTTCTACAAGGATGTCAAAGCCAGTAAATAACCAACAAAGGTTGTTATGCCATTAAACACAGAAAATAAACCAAACCAAAACCAAACTACTCATATACCTTGATTTCACGGACTAATTTCAATGTTTAATGTTGTAACCGCTTCCCATGACCAGTAACCCTGGTGCCCGGCTGTATGACCGATAACAAACTGTCCCAGTAAGTCGAAAAAGATATCCTTGGCACTGTTGGCGAAGTAAAGTAAAGTTGGCGACCTTTAGTCGAGGCTCCCTTTTCAACAGCTACTACACCAAGGTGTAGAGGAGGGCGCTACTCCTTTCTCTAGATTGCTCCACTTTACGCTTGATCCGTACTTTATAATACTAAATGTTAAGCAAAGAGGCATCAAGTACCATTTTTTGAGTCATTGGTATGACTTCACCTGGGATTGAACCCAAGTCTCCTAGGTCATTGGCGAACACTCTAATCATTATGCCAATCTCCATTGGCGAAGTAAGGACGAACAAAGGCGACGTTTTCCAAATGATTCCTATTCATTTATAAACCAGCAAAAACTCATGTTCGCAAGTTATGTGGGAATACTAGATGCTGCCTGCAGTACCAACGAAGAGCTATGATCGATAGCGACGAGTTGTGAGAAAAAGTCAATGGAATCCGTACTGTCGACACGCCTTGATGATGATGATCCTATTTACCCAACCCCTCCGCTCGGGCAGGATATGACACAAGGTCAATTTTTTTTAAGCGGAGTTTAACTAATACCCTTGGGAAAGGTATGAATCCAAATATTCTCCCTCCAGCTATGGGTAAATAGTAGGGCAGGCTCGGTTCTTCAGCCTTGGAGAGGCAACTAGTCTAGGAGAAGGAAAACTTTGAATTCAAACCTGTTAAACTTAAAAAATTGACCTTGTGTCATATCCTGCCCGAGCGGAGGGGTTGGGTAAATATAGGATAAAGGCAGAATCAATTCGTAATTACTGTATGATGAACGCATTTTGTCTTGGGAGTGGTCAGTGTGACTATTTTCTTGCGTGCAAACAATAATAGCTTTACCCACTCTAACTGAAAAAAAACAAACATTTATTTCACTTACCAAAAGAAACGAATTAAAGACGAGTATAGTGGTAGGGATGTGAGACCTCGTGAAAAATAAAGTGATAGGTGACAGTGTCTCGTCCACAACCAACGCCATTGGAGTGCAATGTTACCTGTCCGAGTCACTCGGGGATGGACGGTTTTTACGAGTAAGATAAATGACCAATGATGTGAAATGAAGAGTCAACGAGAAAAATTATTGATTAACAGCGTCGACGGGGAGACTGGATTATTGATCACTAATTGCGTCTTTGCTATTAAATGATAAATGACTGAAGTTCATAGATAGATAGATAGATAGATATTTTACAAATGGGCAAGTATACAAATTATTAAGTGAAATGAAGAAAAGTTGTACCAATCCGACAAATATAAAGAAACAGCTCTGTGAATTGATATGATATTCAATAAACACAGATAGATAGATAGATAGATAGATAGATAGATCGAAAAAGAGTCATATATATATATATATATATAGAGAGAGAGAGAAAGAGAGAGAGAGGGAAGGAGAGAAGGACACACGCACACATGCACATACACACACACAAACTCACACATATACATTGTTTTGAATCCTTAATAATTTCCGTTTTTTAAAAACAAGTTTTAACTACGCATTTTAAACTTCCACAATTTTAAATGCAACTGGAAATAAATTAGGAGGACCCCCGCATATGGCCGAGCAAAAGCAGGACGACCAGCTCGAACATACATACAGCAGCTATGTGAGGATACGAGATGTAGCCCTAAAGACCTGCCAGAGGATATGAATGATAGGGAGAAGTGGCGAGAGAGTCAGGGATATCTGTGCTAGTGGCACGACATCGTGATGATGATGATGATGATGATGGCAATAACTTGATTAAAGAATGCCTTCATCGGTCATTTTCATTTCATTAGAGAAACGTGCATCATAATTTAATCTATGATCTCTCGCACCTAAAATTAAAGGAACTGAAAGTTCATATTCGATATGTGATATTGTTAGAGGTTAAGATTCAAAAAAAAAAAAAAAAACAACGCAAGAGAAATAGCTAAGAAGATTTGTAGTATCAAAGTCCGAACCTTGTTTACATAGTTTCGTTCTGATATGTCACTGAGGTGCCCGTGGTGTAATGGTTACCGTCGTAGAAAATGGACACGGCGACACGAGTTCAAATCCTGGACGAGACTGATTGCATTTCACATATGGGAAAGGCATGAATCCAATTATTCTCCCTCCAGCTATGGGTAAATAGTAGGGCAGACTTGGTAAGGCAACTAGTCTAGGAGAAGGAAAACTCTGAATTCAAACCTGTTAAACTTCGCTAAAAAATTGACTTTGTGTCACATCCTGCCCGAGCGGAGGGGTTGGTAAATATGATGTCACTGAGATATAAACCCAGACCATCACGCTCTTCAGAACTTGATCAAGATGCTTAAAGAAAATTCATGAAATGAAATCCACGCAAAAGTATTCGATGATTAGCACTTAACCTCAACACATATCAATCCAGAATCTACCGCCAATTTAAAAGGATAAGAAAAGTTACCAAACAAGGGTTTGGGTTTCTCATACTCTTATTGAGAAGAATAAAGATCACATAACAATAGTGACAGGTCTTCTTTCAGAGAAGAAAATTGAGCCGTTCCTCAAGAATATCATTGAAGGTGACGAAAAAAGGACTCTTTTATGAAAAGGTTCAACGCAAAAAGATTGACGAGGATGAATGTTCGCAGCTTACCCCAAAGGCAGAGCTACATGGGAAAAAAATTATACTGTGTTTATGGTAGAAACACCACTGTATTTATTCTAAGTTTTAAACTACAACCCGACATTCAGTGCAGACTTATACTCTCAACAGTTGCAAAGTGTGCAGGAATATCTTCTAAGAAAACGCCCCGCGCACGTCAATAGGATAAACGTTGTGCTTCTCCTTGATAATGCAAGGCCGCATTCATTTCCCGTAGTAAAAAAATATTATATTTAGGCTGGTCTGTTCAACTCCATCCATCATATTCACCAGACTTTGCATAAACTGATTTCCACCTTTTTCATTCTCTATAAAATTCTCTGATTGACAAACAATTTTCACAAGATCAGGTGAAAACATTCATGGAAAACTTCTTGAGCTTGAAACCAGCTGAATTTTACTTGAAAGGAATCAAGTTACCTGTTGAATAACAAGAGGTGATTCAAAATGATGGGGAATATGCTATTGATTAAAATGAATTCACCATAAAATTACTCAAGCCTAAATTAATTTACTAAAACAGAAATTATTTAGGCCTCACTCCAATATATATATATATATATATATATATACAGGGTGTCCCAAAAAGATGTATACACACTTTAAATAATTTTAAACCAGATGTTTGTTTTTTTTTCTCTGCAGATTAAACTCATCGATCAATTTGAGAAACGGCAGTGACAAAACGACAAAAGTATGTTGTTAAATTCTTTTACATGTTGAAAATGAAGCAAATAATAATAATAACTTGGTTTGCAGTTATTTAAAGTGTGTATCATATTTACCAACCCCTCCGCTCGGGCAGGATGTGACACAAGGTCAATTTTTTTAAGCGGAGTTTAACAGGTTTGAATTCAGAGTTTTCCTTCTCCTGAAGAACCTAGTCTGCCCTACTATTTACCCATAGCTGGAGGGAGAATAATTGGATTCATACCTTTCCCAAGGGTATTAGTGTTATGTGAAATGCAATCAATCTCGTCCAGGATTTGAACTCGTGTCGCCGTGTCCATTTCCTACATCGATAAACATTACACCACGGGCACCTCCACAAAGAAAAACAGAAATTATTTAGGCCTCACTCCAATATATATATATATATATATATATATATATATATATATATATATATATATATATATATATATATATATATATATATATATATATATATATATATATATATATATATATATATATATATATATATATATATATATATATATATATATATATATATATATATATATATATATATATATATATATATATATATTTCTTTAAGAAAAAACAACGAAACCAATCACAAAGGATTATAAATTTATTTCGATCCTGTTACGTATTTTTGAAATTTCCAAAAACACGAAAAAAAACTAACAGGACTTCTTCAGATCTTTTTGATAAAAAAACTTTTTTTTTCTTCAAGAAATTATTGCTCTGTATTATTGGTACATTGAGCTCTTTACCAGGAAAATTTAAATATTCATTCATGAATAATTTCTTGTCCTGATGGAATTACTCCTAACTCCGGTTTAACTGGACTAAGTATACTATATATATATATATATATGGTGTCCCAAAAAGATGTATACAAACTTTAAATAATTTTAAACCAGATGTTTGTTTTTTTTCTCTGCAGATTTCAAGTGTCTATACATCTTTTGGGGACACCATATATATATATATATATATATATATATATATATATCCGTATGGATACGTGCATATTTATGAGTAATGTTCTGTCGATAGATCGATTGATTGATTGATTGAAATTGATACGTCTATTTGCTTGCTTGCTTATCTGACAAAATAGAAATACTTTTCAGATAGATAGATTGATAGATAAAAAGGAAGAAAAAGGAAAGAGAAAGTTATACATATCATTATTATCATCAAGTGATAGCACAGATTCCCCCCCTCTCTCTCTCTCTCTCTCTCTCTCTCTCTCTACCATCGCTCTTGGTAGGTCTTCTAAACAGCATCCAGTGTCCGCACATAGCTAGGAAATATAAGTCTTTGCTTGTCAGCCAACACTGGTATGTCTATGTGGAAGCTCACGGCAGAAATTCGCATGTGTTCGTCTCTGCTTTTCCAGATGTGTCCAGCAAATCACGTTCGTCTTGTTTTGATGGTTTGTGAGATGGTAAGCAGCACTCTGCGGACTAACCTAACATATCTTTTCTAGGAGTAGCGGAAATGGTCCATTCCAATTTGTTTACTGCTGTAGTGGACTACCAAGTCATACAGAGACTAGCCGTGTTGCTTGGTGTACGGTTTGGTCTGTATCGTTTTGATGGACACCTCGGTCAAGTCCGCTTTATATAGGTGCCGGGGAAGCCTAACTTTCGTGTTGCGTTGTTAAGACCAAAAACTCCATTGGCTTCCGGTGTCGTCCCCCTTGACTTTTACCTGCTTCATAAGAACCAAGTTTACTGCTTGGTGCTTGAGGCGCCTCAGTGTGGGAATGCCGATCGGGTCAAAAATCTTTGCGCCCGCCCCGCACTTAAGTTTCAGTTCGTGCTCGGTATCCCACCCCCGTCCCTGTATCTGCATAAAAACGGCCTTGTGCCATATTTCAGCATGGTAAGGTCTTACAGAGACCTTTATGCAAACTGTCTATGTAATACCAATTCTTAGCACTCTGCTGCAAACTACAAATTCTTACGTGCGAGTATTTAACCGGCCCATTGTCATAATGGTTAGAGTGTTCGCCAATGGGCCGGGAGACCGGGGTTCAATCTCAGGCCGAGTCATACCAAAGACTTAAAAAATGGTACTTGATGCCTCCTTGCTTAACACTCTTAATTATAAGGTAAGGATTAAGGCTAAAGTGGAGTAATCTAGGGAAAGAAGTAACGCTCTCTCCTACGCCTCAGTGTAGTAGCCATTGAAAAGCGAGCCTTTGGGTCACCCTCGACTACGGTATACATCATGTTTTGTGGGGTGTTGCTTCAAGGATTTGTTCAAAACACCACATAGTATCCTTAAATTGCTCCCATCTTGCTTGTTCTCCAAGTGTTTCGTTAAAGTCCTCATGGTGCAGCCATACAATAGTACTGACACGGCTACAGCTTGAAAGAATTCCTGTTTTATTTTATCAGAGATCAAATTTCCATTTAGTCAATAAATTGTCGATAGTATTTCATGCCTCTGCTTTTGTATATGTTGACACCTCTTTCAGCAGATGTGATATTGCTACGGAGGTATATAAAATAGGCCACTTATATCAGAGACTTTTCATTTAATATGGTAATGGCACTCTCTTGTTTGAAACACATAAACTCTGTTTACGTAGCGACCAATGCCTCTTGCTGCCAGTTACAAGCTCTGCTGCAGTCATTCGGCTTGAGCGGGTGTTTTTACAAGAAGCGCTAGATCATCGGTGTAGTCGACATCTGCAATAGTGTCTGTGAGATGTCGCCTGCTTCTTGCATTTTTTTTTTTTAGTCTAAAACCATTTTCTTTCATTAGATCAATTAACGTTCGTAAGACGTTATCTAAGCAGAATGTATATATATATATATATATATATATATATATATATATATATATCCAAGTTGGACGAACCAGATATGCAGGACACTGCTGGAGAAGCAGGTACTAGCTCATAAGTGATTTACTCCTATGGACCCCCATAAATGGCCAGTTGATATCTATTTCTGATTGCTCGTCAATCTATTTATCTCATCCTATTCATCTCTCTCTCTCTCTCTCTCTCTCTCTCTCTCTCTCTCTCTCTCTCTCTCTCTCTCTCTCTAGGCCTGTTCATATCTATCTATTTTTCTACCCATCTATTTATCTTTGTTTATCTAGATCGATCTATCCATCTATCTAACCCTGTTTTTTTATCTATCAGTCTATCAATCTCATCCTATTTCTCTCTCTCTCTCTCTCTCTCTCTATCTATCTATCTACCTATCTATCTAACTAACCCTATTTTTACCTATCAGTCTATCAATCTCATTCTATTTATCTCTCTCTCTCTCTCTCTCTCTCTCTCTCTCTCTCTCTCTCTATCTATCTATCTATCTATCTATCTAACCCTATTTTTACCTATCAGTCTATCAATCTCATCCTATTTATCTCTCACTCTCTCTCTCTCTCTCTCTCTCTCTCTCTATCTATCTATCTATCTAACCCTGTTTTTTATCTATCAGTCTATCAATCTCATCCCATTTCTCTCTTTCTCTCTCTCTCTCTCTCTATCTATCTATCTATCTAACCCTGTTTTTTATCTATCAGTCTATCAATCTCATCCTATTTCTCTCTGTCTCTCTGTCTCTCTCTCTCTCTCTCTCTCTCTATCTATCTATCTATCTAACCCTGTTTTTTATCTATCAGTCTATCAATCTCATCCTATTTCTCTCTGTCTCTCTCTCTCTCTCTCTCTCTCTCTCTCTATCTATCTATCTATCTATCTATCTAACCCTGTTTTTTTATCTATCAGTCTATCAATCTCATCCTATTTATATCTATCTATCTATCTATCTATCTATCTAAGCTAGTTTTTTTCATCTATCTCCCTATCTGTGTATCTACGCAGCATTTTCATGTCTATCTATCAATCAATCGATCGATCGATTAAATAAATTTCTAAAATACCATTTATATAGGACTAATTTATTCGTGGAATTCTTTCGATTTATTTACAAAATATCATACATATTATAAATAATGAAATATTTTTTCAAAATCCGCGAAAAGTATCTGATTTTGAAAAATCAGACACTTTATGAAATAAAAGGTATTTCCTGATTGATACGGCATAAAGAATTTTATCTTCAATAGGCTGACTCTATTTTCCTCAATGACAATATTGATTGGAATCCGATTCGTAGATTTCAACAATCCAATGAGAATTGCCGACTCAAAATCTTTTTTTTTCTTCTAAAATGTATTCGATAAATGAAGACCGTATGAATGAATGAATTTTCAGCTAAATTAATTGATAACTTTTTTTTTTTCGGTGGAATATTCGTTTGTAAGCTTATCGAATAGATAATTACTATTGAATTGACATTCATCATCATTAATCGCCCCACACAAACGGCCTTGTGCCGCGCTAAAACCAACCTTACTATATACCTGTATATGAATAAATTAAAAAAGTAATACTTACTCTGCTTTTTCTACAAAACAACATTCATGTCTAGCCGTAGAATAGTACTTCTCAAATGCATTTCACAGACAGTTACTACTATAGGGAACTTAATCGCCTTTAGATGCTCAACTTGTGTGCCCTTGAGTCAGACTATGCTATGCTGAGTAAGTATTAATAAAAATAAATGCGTGCAAATATTGTTTACTTTCACTCAGAAATTCAATCGTCTTACTGTTGAATAATAGTTTGTCTCGTAGAACAGATTGCAAGAGTACTGAGATGATCCTTACTGAGTGCCCCGGTATTTTAGTTTTGTACCAGGCTTGGTAAAAATTCTTAAACTATGAAATGTTTGAATATAATTAATTCACATACATACAAACGCACACCCACACACGCACATAGATAGATAGATAATCTGCATAGCTATTCAAAGAGAATGTGTGTGTGTGCGTGCCTGTGTGTGCGTGTGTGTGTGTGCATATTAAACTTTTAAAAAGCGAATTCTTTTCCTATTTCCACCTTTTCCTTTTTGTTTCCTCTTTCTTTCTTCTCTTTCTCTCTCTCTCTCTCTCTCTCTCTCTCACACACACACACACACACACTCACTACACACACAAAGAAGCGCGTACAGGCACTATCTCATACTGTTTTCTTTTTATCCTCTTTTCTTCACTCTCTTTCCAATTTTTTTCGTCCACTCTTCCACTCCATCTTCTTTTTGTTCTTCTCCATTTTTTCTCCGTCTCTCTCTTTTTTGTATTCCTTTTCTCCTTCCTCCCCTTCCCCTTTTTCCTTCTCCTCACACTTCTTTTCTCTTCTTCTCCTTTCATCTCTCCTTCCTCTTCTTCTTCTTCTTCATTTCATTCCTGCCTCCCTTAATTCATTCTTTCCTTCATTGGCTTCTTTGCTTTTTCTTTTCGTGGGTGCTTCCTGGCACACACGAAAAGAAAATGGCCACACGTGACTCTGATCGCAGCGAGGTTCGTAAGCAGTCACCCACATAATCTATATCTGAGGAGTTTTCTACCCACATAATTTTTCTGATATGAATTTTTACACTATAACTTTCAGCAGGTGTAGGATCAAGCGACGCCAAGTCAGTCATACAGCATTCACTCTTGACTGACTGATTGCAATAATGGTGCTATCTGAATACTTTCGAATTCTTAGTCTTCTATTTTTCGAAACTTATCCAAAGCCCTTCACCAATCAAGGGAACTATATATATATATATATATATCAACACCATCTTTCTCTCTCTCCATCCCTCCCTATCGTTCATTGGTTCTGGCAGATCTTCTAGTGTCCATACAGAACTGAATTATGCAAGTCTTTGCTGGTTGGGCAATACTGGTGTGTCCAAGTGCAGGAGTCCACAAGGGAACGGCGCTTATGAGCTCGTCTTTACTTCTACAAAAGTTCGAGCACCAAAATAGAATAAAGCCAATGTGTTTTAAACATGATTAAAAAAATCTCTACATAGATTTGAAAGCCTCTGAAATTAGTTGACCAATTCCCATATCTCGGTAGCAATATCTTATATACTTAAAAGGATGTTTACATACGTATCGAAAAGACATGGACTGCTATTGACAGGTCATCAATCATATGGAAATCTAAACACACTGATAAAACAAAATGTTTTTCCAAGCAGTGGCCGTGTTAGTATTATTGCATGGTTGCACCCTCTGGACTCTCAAACCAGAGAAATATCTAGATCAGAACTTCACAAGAATATTAAATGCTGTTTAGAACACATCCTGAAAGCAGCGCCTTATAAAACGGTAGCTGTACGGATACCTGTCTACCATCTCACAAAGAATCCAAGACGAACAAGATAAGCACTGGTGCATTAATAGAAAACAATGTATTTTGGTATATTTGTGAAAGAAGAGAGCTCATTGTCAGTGATAGGGCATATATTTCAAAGTTAAGATAGCGTAGACACAGAGTCATCGGCGTTTGTTGACAAGGTTTCTCGCCTATATGATGATCAAACCAACTGGTTTGGTTTGATGATCACATAGGCGAAAAACTGCCAGTCACCAAGTGACGATACCATCCTAGTTTATATATATAAACCACAAAAAAGAAATATGCAACCAATATTCATGAAATAATGACCCTAATATCAAGCAAGGTTTCGGGACCAAACATCAATAACACAAATCCAGAGTTTTAAGTATCATTGTTACATATTGACATTTGACATGTTAGTGGTGGATTTCTAAACAGGATATGCGCCTGTGTAAATAAAGGACAGTGGAAAAGAATTTCGTTAATTGGGAACCGGAAGGAAAATGTGTAAGCGTTAAGAATTTTATCTAATGACAAGGGAGTCACGCAAATTCAGGCAAAGAGATTCGATCAGATTTGGAGAGCAACCGGCGAGTAGACACCCACCGGGGGCGTTGGCCCCCGGCTGTGAACCAGCTCTATATAAAACCTCCCGTCAAAGAAAAGTAAGGCTCTGAACATGTCTGTCCCCAACGTGGTATCAACGATAGCAGTCCGTTTCTTAGTCTCTGTCACCGTCTCTCACTTGCAGCTCTTTCGACCCTTTCGTGGCAATAAAAAAAGAGAGATCTATTTTTATAAACAAAAGTATTATGTCTCTTCATTCCGGCTACACAAAATCATTAGCACCAAACTTTGTTGGGTTTTTCGTCACATAGTGTGAATGCCGGGTGTAAATTCAAGATTGTTGAGTAACTATAAATTCGTATTACTATAACAGGTTTTCTCATAGCGTATCATCCCTTGTGGGTCATTTAATGCCAAATCTTGTTTATACATATGTGTATCTGTTGTGCGTGTTATGTGAAAGTGTGTGTGTGTGTGTGTGTGTGTGTTTACCAACCCCTCCACATAAGCAAGATATGACAGAAGGTCAATTTTTAAGCAAAGTTCAACAGGTTTTTTTTCTCCTACACTGGTTTCCATACCAAGTTTAAAGAGCCCAATCGGCCTTACTATTCACCCAGAGCTGGAGAAAGAATAGTTGTGTACATACCTTTTCCGAAAGATATCAGCGCTATGTGAAATGCAAACAGCTTTGTACAGGATTTGAACTCGCGTCATCGTGTCCATTTCCAACAATGATAACCTTTATAATAACGTCTTTGCGAGGGGATAGTTTGTGGGCAATTTTGTCTTTTAACGAGTTGCTTGAGCTTATTTGTTAGTGCACTTAAAAGGTTTCGAACATTATTATTTATTGTTTGCACACAGTTAAATCGTTTCAAATATTCCTATCTAACGCTAATGATTCTATTCAATATTGATTTTTTGTTTGCACATAGTTGAATGGTTTCAAGTATGGCTATTTAACATTAGTAATTCTATTTATCAAGTATTCTTATGTAATACAAATAATTTACACACAGTTGTATGATTTCAAAGAACCAAAAAGACTAATATTTCGTAAATAATTCAACTGTCTTATTTGACCCATAGCTAAGACCCTAACGTGCACTACCACACCGGATCAAAGTGGGCCTGTGATAATGTCAATGAAGAAGTACTCTGCATTCCCCAAACTCCAGAACTGGAGCCTCACCATCAGATGTAGTTTAATGTCACACCTAGGCTACTCGTTAGGGAGTCTCACGACTCAGCAGAGATTCAGTAGGCTTATTTAACAGTCCCAGCTAATAGGGTGGCATTACTGAATAGTATATCTGGTGCCATATATATCATCATTATCATGTGCCGCTAGCACGAATATCCCTGACCCTCTCTCCCCACTTCTCCCTATCGTTCATCGCTTCTGGCAGGTCTTCAGGGCTACATCCCGTATCCTCACATAGCTGCTGCATGTATGTTCGAGCTGGTCGTCTTGCTTTTGTTTGGCCATATGCAGGGTCCATAGGAGTACATCACTTATGAGCTCGTCCTTGCTTCTCCAGCAGTGTCCTCGATGTCTGGTTCGTCTAGCTTGGATAGTTTTCGTGATGGGAGGCAGGTGGCTGTATAGTTGGTGCCTTGTGGGGTGTTGCTGCCAGGACTTGTTCAATATTGCTCGCAACATTCTTGTGTAATTGCCATATATATATATAATTTATACCCCCGTTTTTAATAGATTTCCGGTGAATAAGCTTGAAAAGTTCCGGACGAAAGGGCCCTCGCCATTTTACAATTTTAGTATAGTTCCCCCTCTTTCGTTACCAACGATGTCTCTGTTAATCTGTTTATATAAATTTTCTTGTACCAGAAATAATATATATATATATATATATATATATATATATATATATATAGTTTTTGTCTTGACGATGTGTGAGTGTTGGAAATACCGGAACACCGAAGAGATGTCTCTTGTATTCTTCCTCACAACTGATTGTCTCTTTTCGAATTCAGCGGATAAAAATCCGGACTGCAATTATTCAGCCAGGCATTACTCTACTCTGCCGGCTGGAAGCTACTCTCTCCTCCTTCTGAGCCAAGACTGGTTTTTACATCGATAGCCATTCAATGGAATTCCCTTGAACCTTCGAGACAATTTCACATTCGTGAAAGAGGGAGTGCATGGTCAGTTCCTGTCTCTCTGTTCCCCTTTCCTCGAGTAACCTAACCCTAGTTTATGGCCACAGGGTCGTTCCGTTTAACTGTTAAACCGGCATCAACATGAACTGACCATATATACATTACACCAATCTTATGTCTCTGCTTTGTGAGGGGGGGGTCAAATAACAAAGGGATTCCATTTAGATGCTACTAGAACCTACAAGAGCCTACAGTAAAAAATTGCAAATAAAAATTCACTTTTAAAACAAAACAACTCCAATAAATATATATATATATATATATATATATATATATATATATATATATATATATATATATATATATATATATATATGAAAAGTAAATAAAGGATTGTAATCCGACAATATGTAAAAAAATTGATAACAACGATCCAAGTGGAAGGAGAGATTTGGGGTCGACACTATAGCGTTTCAGTTCAACTGAACCTTCATCAGAACCATGAGGAGTTATATTTGCGATTTTAAGTCAACGATGGATGTTTAAAAATGCAAAATACAAAAACCTACGGAAAAATTTGTATAATAAGAAAACGTTGGCCGTTTAATTGGTGAATCAGCGTTTGTTGTTTTAAATTACGTCATTTGACTTATTAGGAATAAGCTTATTTGTTAGCATGCTTTCTACTCTCTCTCTCTCTCTCTCTCTCTCTCTATATATATATATATATATATATATATATATATATATATATATAATGCTATGTGCTGTTTGAACAAAACACCAGCTATTATAATATAATGTAATATACAGCCCAGTCGGCAATAGAATACACTGACTGCATCTCTGCAAAGAGGTAAGCTCTCCTCCCACAACGAGTGTTCTGGATATGACATTAAACAATCCGATGGTGAGGCTCCAGTAATATTGGAGCTTTGGGGGATGCAGACTACCCCTCCATTGCCATAGCTCCCAGGCCCATTCTGGCCCGCAGTGGTAGCACCTGATAGGGTCATATCTATGGATCAATTAGAATCATTTGACATTTGAACTAAGAGCAAACAAGTCACTGATATTGAATTGAATTGATAGAAGTAGAACTATTTGATCATTTAACTGTGTGTATCTACAAAATTTGAATGCAAATCACATATTCAATATATATGTAAAAACATGATTTGGCACTAAATAACCTACAACTGTTGATATGCCATAAAAACCAAACAAAAACAAAGCAAACCGCCCAGTTGAATGGAGCTGTAAAATACTTCAACTGCCCTCTCTGCAGAGAGATAACCCCACCCTACCTCATCCCACACGTACCAACGAGGTCCTCAGTTGGCTGTGAATAACGACTCGCAATGCTCGAGAACAGGATACTGGTGGCTGAGCAGTCCATGCCTTGGCAGTGAAAATGGTCACATGACTTGCAACACATTAATGACGGACAGTCAGTCGTCTGGTGATGTCAAACCCTTGCACCAATATGATTTTTCCGACTGTATTCTTAAATTTCCTCTTGAGGCAATCTCACCAACCATTTTTATGCTATACGTACGAGAAGGCGGTAGTTAAGATAAGAATACTGGAAACCATTTAACTGTGTGTAAACAAATGATGAATATCACATAGAATTATTCCTGTTAAATATCAATACTTAAAATTGTTTAGTTGTGTATGTAAGCAAGTGATTTATTTTGAATAGAATTATCAGTATTAGATAGCAATAGTGTATACAAATAAATTGCTCTAACTCATTTAGAAATAAAGATATCTGCAACCTATCCATTTACAAATCATATATATATATATATATATATATATATATATATATATATATACATGTATATATATATATGTATATATATATATATGTATATATATATGTATATGTATATATATATATGTATATGTATATATATGCCATTAAACAAACAAACAAACAAAGGAATATATGTACTTTAATCAAACTGGCGACATCTGCACACTAAACGGTAGCTCCCTGAAACTAATAAACAAGTTCGCCCACCTAGGAAGCAGTATCTCATCAACCGAGACAGACATCAACTCGCGACTAGCAAAGGCATGGATAGCTTTCGATAGGCTATCGGTCATATGGAAGTCAGACCTGACTGATGAAATGAAACGCAGGTTTTTCCAAGCAGCGATCGTGTTGATACTGCCATACGGATGCAGTACATAGAAGCTGTACGGCCACCTACCACCCATCACGAGAACTATCAAAGTTAGACGAACCTGACATGCAGGACACTGCCGGAGAAGTAGGGACGAACTCATAAGTGACGTACTCCGGTGGATCCCTTCAGATGGACGAGCAAAGGCAGGACGACCAGCTAGAACCTACATACAACAGCTCTTGTGCCGATACGGGATTTGACCTTGAGGACCTACTGGAAGCGATGGACGATAGGGAAGATTGGCGGGAGAAGGTCAGGGATATTCGTGCTGATGGCGGACATGATTATGATATATGAATAATGAATTATAGAATAGGTATTAAATTTAAATAAACACACACACACACACACACGCACACATATATATATATATATATATATACTAATCTAATTTCTACCAGCATTCACGGTTACCAGAAAAAAGAAAAAAAACCGCAAGGAACAAGAGATAAAAATATCTCGAATCACCGCCCGGGGGAAAAAGAAAAAAATATTATAGGACAAAAAGAAAGAAAAGACAACCCCGTCACACCACTTGAAAAAAATCAAGAGATATGCAGTCAGTTGGTTAAAAGAAAACTAAAACCCTCCGTAAACACTGCAATGCTACAATTACAAGAGTGCTCAACACGAGTGGAGCCAATAATAGAATTAACTTGAATGGCGAGTCGGAAATCTCCTACTAAAGTTTCACCTTAATTATAGTTAATTATATATATATATATATATTTTCAAGCAGTTTTGCTAAAGATCATGGAACACTGTTTATAATTTTTAATTTATTTTTTCAAGACTCCTTATTATTTTTCTAATGTTTGGATCTAAATGATAAAGGAAATGTCCCATATCTTCCACCCAAACGCTTTCGACCAACACTAAAAAATAACAAGGAATCTTGAAAAATAATATCAAAAATAATAAACAGTGTTCCATCGTCTTTTACAAAAATTGCTGAGATAATAAATAATAAAATTGCTTAAATAATAATTCACTGCCTAAATATACACTCTTCAATAATTCACTGACAAATCTGATATATAAACAAGATCTAGACTTAGATAACCTACAGGGGTTAATATGCCATTAAACCAAATAACCAAGCGAAACCATCGCTGATTACTGTCAATTGTATAATCAACATGTTATTTTTTCTTAAAATCCAGTTAAACTTCTTTATATATATATATATCTTTGATTTTTTTTTAATGGAGAGAGGTTTCTATAGTTTTTATATAGTATTTTTCGCTATATTTTTTTAAATTATTATACCTCGTGTCCATGACTCTTCTAAATGTTCTAGCTGATCTATTGGTCCGGTGGTCTGGATGATCTTGATTCTTCCTCTGATCTCCAGTTTCCCTCGTCTCTTTCCTAGGCATTTAGAGACCACTCTAAGTACTCCAGCTATAATTGGTATTACCGTCACCTTTATGTTCCACAACGTTTTCAGCTCACTGGCAAGATCCAAGTATTTGTCTTTCTTTTCGCTTTTTTCCTTTTGTGGTCCGCTTGCATGTTAAAATCCACTTGTTAGCAAATCCTTTTCTTTTTATTAATTAGCACTATATCTGGTCTTCTGGTCCAGATTGGGTTAACCGTTTGTATCAAAATGTCCTTGAGAATTTTACAGAGTTTTATTTGACAGATTCTGATTTGTGCATTTGTCAATAGCGACAAATGTTACTCTCTGGTATAATTCCCAGTGGATCACCTTCCCCCTTACAGTTATGCCAAGTTTTGTATTGCTTTGTGCTAGTTTGAGTAAACGTTTCATTTCTTTCGCTATATAACCTACACTTGCAATTTTGTTGCTTCTTATAAATTTTTGTCATTATCAGTTTTTGTCATTAGTCTATATGGCATTATTTTGTGCTCCATTTAAAAGGTATTAAGTTTTTTTCTTCAGGGTTCCCCTTCTAAGCCATGTTTAGATAGACTGATGAATAGAAGGAAAATAAGAAAACAAATCAAAATCGATAGAAAGAAAGAAGGATAAAAGAAAGAAAGGAAAGAAGGAAGGAAAATATTTTAAATAGACAAAAACAGATAGAAGGAAAAACAAAAGATAGACAGATAGAGAGATAGCAAATTAAAATAGAAACAAAGAAACAAATAAATCGAAATTGAAAAAGTAGATTGCTGAATAAAACGAAAGAAAAAAAAATTCCTAAGTTTGTCGCTTGAACTATCGATACAGTTGTTTTTCTTCCTATTTTTGTTTTTAAGATTCCCTTTTGTTTTCCTGTTTGTCCTTAAGTTATTTCTGTTGTCATTACTGTAATTGGCAGCTGCCATTAGTCTTTCTTTTCACTTTTTCGTATATTCCTCGAGTTCTTAAATTGTTGCATCTCTGCAATTCTCAATTCTGGTCAGTCCTCTTACGCTTTTTTCGACCAGAGAGTCCATATCATCTCTCATGTGTAGGAATTTCGTGCATCATCATCAATTTTCTTATTCTTTGGTCCATATATCTGAGTTCCTCCCTTGTCCAGTATAAGAAGGGTTCAGAGTATCTTACAAGGGAAACTGGTCAGGTGTTAAATCCTTTGATGAGAGTTCTGCTGTAGAGTTTCCTTTCGGGAAGTTTTCTTGTTCTTCTTATCTAATCCTTTCTTACGTTTTCTTTCATCTCGGTTTGTTAGGTGGCATCAGCTTCAAATATACCCTGGTATTTGTACTTTTTTTTCTCCAAGAGTTCTGCTCTTTCCTGATTGGGCAGTTCTATTTCTTCCATTGTTTCTCTTTTTCATTTTTCATCATAAGCATGTGACATTTTTCAATCTCAAATTCCATTCCAATATCCTGGTTGTATGTTCTTAAAGTCTGTATAAGGGTTTTCTATCATTTTCCACTGTCTTTGACAAATATATTTAATGGGTAGAGTGTTTACCAATGGCCCGGGAGACCGGAATTCAATTCCAGGTCGAGTCATACCAAAGACAAAAAAAAATGGTACTTTATGCTGCCTTGCTTAACACTCAGCATTATCATATTTACCAACCCCTCCGCTCGGGCAGGATATGACACAAGGTCAATTTTTAAGCGGAGTTTAACAGGGTTTGAATTCAAAGTTTTCCTTCTCCTAGATTACTTGCCTCACCAAGCCTGAAGAACAGAGTCTGCCCTACTATTTACCCATAGCTGGAGGGAGAATAATTGGATTCATACCTTTCCCAAGGGTATTAGTGCTATGTGAAATGCAATCAGTCTCGTCCAGGATTTGAACTCGTGTTGCCGTGTCCAATTCCTACGACGATAATCATTACACCACAGGCGCCTCCACTCAGCATTATAAGGTATGGATCCAGGATAAAGTGGAGCAATCCAGGGAACGGAGTAGCACCCTTTCCTACACTTCGGTGTAGCAGCTAATGAAAAGAGAGTCTTTGGGTTGCCATTGACTACGCTCGCCAACTTCACTTTTTATATCCGGAGGTATGTCTTTTCTTGTGACTTTGTAAATTAGAAGCCTCCTTTACATTTTCTTAGTATGTTATTAAGTGACATCATTGCTGGGTCATCATCATCATCGTCCCTGCTTCTCCAGCAGTGTCTGGTTCGTCTAGCCTGGAGAGGTTTTCGTGATGGGAGGCAGGTGGCCGTATAGTTGGTGCCTTGTGGGGTGTTGCCGCCAGGTCTTGTTCAATATTGCACGCAGCATTCTTGTGTAATTGCCGTCTAGCTTCTTCTCCAGCCGTTTAGTTAGCGTCCAAGTAGTGCATCGATAAAGCAGTATCGATACGACCGCTGCCTGGAAGAAACTGCGTTTCATTTTATCGGTCAGGTCTGATTTCCATATGATCGAGAGCCTATCGATAGCTGTCCATGCCTTTGTTAGCCGCGTGTCGATGTCCTTTTCTGTTGATGCGACGCTGCTTCCTTGGTAGGTGAATTTGTCTACTAGTTTCAGAGAGGTTCCGTCTAGTGTGGAGATGTCGCCTGTTTGATTATAGCACATATATTCCGTTTTGTGTGCACTGACATGGAGGCCATTGCCTGCGGCGGGTCGTTCCAAACTATGCAGTCTTAACCTCTGCTCGGGTTTGTCCTCTCTCAGATAGTTTCACATTCCAGATTTCCAAATCCCTCGTGATGAAGTTTACGACTCGCACAGATATCTTGAACAGTTCTGTTCTTTTGGAAATTAGCCACGGCTTTCTTAGTTGTAGTTTTCTTTACTTGTTTGTTCTTCCCTAGCATAGACAAACATGTCATTGGTCTATAGTTACTTGGAATTGTTTCTTTTGGAATTTTTTTTCCTTTTGTCATCCCTTTGCGTATTCTCGCTCCTCGTAAGCATTTGCTTAGCTGCTGTTTTGTACCAGACTCCATTTATACAAAGGATGAACTCATAAGTGACGTTCTCTTATGGACTCCTTCACGCGGACGAGCTGGTGTTGGACGACCAGCTAGAACTCATCTACAACAGCTCTGTGGGGACATGCGATGCAGTCTAGAGTCTGCCGAGTGCGAAGGATGATAGAGATAAATGATATGAGAGAGTCAGGGAAATCCGTGCTAGCAGCATGACATGATTTTGATGATGATTACTAGGGTGATTCAAAAGTTATGCAGTATTTTGGTAATGCGTGGTACAATTCGGTAGCTCCAGATGCTTTTACCAAGATGGTGAAACTGACGAAAAATACTGAACTATAAGATGCTGAGCTCGCCTGATACTCTCCGAGTACTACTCATCGAAATGTTGCTTCTAAGCACGGCCTCGGAATCCATGGTTTTAGGCGTACCTGTTCTTATCTGACCGTCGAGCTACTTGCAACTCGAAGAAATTTCTTGAACATTCTCTTGTGCTGTGATCAACTCCGCTGTCATCTATTGCACAACATATGTTTCTGGTTGTTTCAACGACATTTTGGCCACATTCGAACCCGTTGTGGCCACATTCGAACCCGTTGTGGCTACATTCGAACCCGTTGTAGCCACATTCGAACCCGTTGTGGCCACATTCGAACCCGTTGTAGCCACATTCGAACCCGTAAAGTATAATTTCCCGAATTAGACAACGTTGCAAGTTCCTGTGTGAGGATTTCAAATCAGACACTGAGTTGAAACAATTTACATGTCAGCACACCAACTACCACCATACTACCAACCACAGCTGTTACCCACTACGGCTTGAACTAATTTGGTCACATAATGAATGTTACACAAACTAGAAAGTATGAAAATATTGTATAACTTTTGACCCAACCAATTATTATTATCATTATTTTACTCATTTGAGAGTTTTTCACACCAGCTTTAGCCAAGGGTTTTCTGCTGGAGTTTTAGCGGTTGCAAGTCTCCTCAAGTCTCCAGGACTCTTCTTAGTATTCTGGTCGATCTCATCAATGCTGCAGTTTGGATGGTCTCTACTCGTCCTCTAATTTCCAAGTCCTCCAATCCCTTTACCAATCCTTTGGTGATTGTACCGAACGCACTGATTACAATAAATATCACCGTTACTTTCATGTTCCATAATTTTTTCAGTTCTCTAGCAAGGTTTAGGTACTTATCTCTCTTTTCAGTTTCTTTCAATTTTACTCTGTGGTCTCCCGAGACGGCAAAGTCCACAATTCGGCAGGTTCTCTTTTTTTTTCTTTTCTTTCTTTTTTTTCTTTTTGTTGTTGACTATCTCTAGGCCTGATCGTCTAGCTAAGATTAGGTGATCCGTTTGTATCTCAAAATCCCAGAGAAGTTTGTGCGTTTCATTCTCCAAGACGGATTTTGGGTTGTGCATATACTATTTGTTCGTATTATTATCATTACTAATCATGCATTTATATATTCTTACTTCCAATCTTATAGATTGGCATCCCGTAAGTCTTCACAAGTTTCCAGAACTTTCCTGGGTATTCCGCAGATCTCAGCAGCTGCGTGGCCTGTAATCAGAAGGCTTGCAAGAATTTCTAACTTATCTGATCTCGATACTAGTTTTGGGGAGTGTGGTTCCAAGTGAGCACGATCCTACTGGCATATTCTACACCTTTCCCAGCTTATTCCTCTCATTTCTCACCACTAGTAACAGACGACGTTCACAGGAGCATCAAGTGACATGCACGTCTCCTCAATATTCTCTCTCTCTCCCCACTCTCTCTCTCTCTTCAACTTCCATGTGTTATGCACAATCAACAAACAAAAAAGTCAGAAAAGTTCCTGCCTGATGATTGTTGTTTTGTAAAAAACTCCATGAAACCCAGGGTCGCAGTCTATATTCCATGAAATAAATATATATATATCTTATATATTTTTATTTATTATTGTTATATTATAGCTCTCTCCTTGATATTGTGCACTCTGCATATTATATTGTACTTGGTTCGACACATACCCACAAAGTGATTTTGTGACAACCAACACTCTTATAATATATATATATATATATATATATATATATATATATATATACGTGTCAAATTTATACCCAAATAAAGAGACATATCGTGTTTTATATAGATATATGATTTTCATTTACTCTGTCAGTGAATCGGTGAATGATTTCCTTTTGTTTTACTTCTTTTTCCGATTTGTTTTTCAAATTTTTCTCCTTTACATTTTTTTCCTTTTTCTTTCTTATAACTTTTTCAATTTATTTTTATTTTGATATCAACATCTTCCAGTAGTGCAGCACTTCTTCTTCTTCTTCTTCTTCTTCTTCTTCTTCTTCTTCTTCTTCTTCTTCTTCTTCTTCTTCTCATATCTTTTTATTTTCTTCTTCGTTTTTTCTTTTTTCTTCTCTTCTTCTTTTATTCTTTACCCCTCTTTTTCTTTTTCTTTCTTTTCTTCTTTTTTCTTTTTATCTTTATCTCTTCTTCTTCTTCTTCTTCTTCTTCTTCTTCTTCTCTTCTTCTTCTATCTTTTTATTTTCTTCGTCGTTTCCTCTTTTCTTCTTCTCTTCTTCTTTTATTCTTTACTCTTCTTTTTCTTTTTCTTTTTCTTTCTTTTCGTCTTTTTTCTTTTTATCTTTATCTTTCCTTCTTCTTCTTCTTCTTCTTCTTCTTCGTTTCCTCTTTTCTTCTTCTCTTCTCCTTTTATTCTTTACTCTTCTTTTTCTTTTTCTTTCTTTACGTCTTTTTTTGAAAGAGAGAGTCTTTTTTCTTTTTATCTTTATCTTTTCTTCTTCTATCTTTTTATTTTCTTCTTCGTTTCCTCTTTTCTTCTTCTCTTCTTCTTTTATTCTTTACTCTTCTTTTTCTTTTTCTTTTTCTTTCTTTTCTTCTTTTTTCTTTTTATCTTAACCTTTTTTCTTCATTTTGTTTGTTTGTTTGTTTGTTTGTTTGTTTCTCTCTCTCTCTCTCTCTCTCTCTCTCTCTCTCTCACACACACACACACTTTCTTTTCTTCCTTCCTTCTTCTCTTTTCCACCCTCATTATTTGGTCTCATGCCAGCCGCGTTTCTTCAGTGAGTGAGCTGATGCAAGGAGCATCTAATATTAAAAAAACGAAAATTACCTTCTGCTTCCCCGATCCCGTTAACATCTAATCCCTTGGGGGTAAAAAATGAAATGTAACGATTTCACTTATTAAACGATTTACTGAAAATAAAAAAACGAAAATCATTTTCGACCTAAAATATCTTGTTACTGACAAAAACGTGATGAGTAGATTTTCTCTAACGCGAAGGATTGACCAGAGTGTTACCTCGTGATTTGAGAGGCATGCGCACTGGAGAAAGAAATCTGATTTCGCAATTTTATTTTCATGTGATATATATATGAAATCATTCGATAAAAAAGGGATTTTTTTTAAAAAGCATTTTTTTTTTCAGAATTTTTTTAATAATATAAAATATGGGGGCAATTTTTCGTGGCGGAGAGGTTAAAGAGCTGGAGTGTGGTCTCAAAGAAAGCAAGTTCGAACACCCGTCGCGCTATTATTTTAAATTTTGGACTAAAACCTTTGGAAAAAGCATGAGCCCTTATTCCACCAGCCATGGGATTAATAGTGACACTACTATTCCTCTACAAGAATGGCTTTGACATTGAATTTCCCATGAAGGTTGATATGCTACAAAAAATAAAGAAAACAAACCAAAATCGGCATTGTTCAAAATTGGTTGATTTCATGGAGTTAGAAAGAAAAAGAGAGAGAATAAGTTAGAAAGAAAGAAAGAAAGAAAGAAAGAATAAGTTGCAAAGAAAAAATGTCCAAAAGAAAAAGCTGGAAAAAATTGAGAGAGAATAAGTTAAAAGGAAAAAAGAATAATTTGCAAAGAAATAAGCTGGAAAAAGGAAAAAAAGAGGGAAAGAGAATAAACGAAAAAAAAAAGATATTATTTTGAAAGAGAGAGAGAGAGAGAGAGAGAGAGAGAATAAGAAGGAAAGAAAGAATAAGTTGGAAGGAAGGAGAACTTGAAAAAAGAGGATGAACACCTTATAGGAGGAAACGGTTTGCAGTCGATGCTTGAAATAAAATTTCACTTCATGATATAATAATCGTCTGGCGATTGAAAGCTTTTTCGTGAAACTACGAGTTATGTGGCAGTTTTAATTAACCGGGTTTTTTTGGAGACGATGCTGAGAGCGTTTTTTTAGCGATTTTAATTACAATTACTAAAATCACAACTTTTCCTTCTCCCAGATCGGTTGCCTTAACAAGGCAGAAGAATTTAATTTGTCCAACTATTTACTCATAGCATGAAGGAGAAGAGAAGGATTCGTGCCTTTCCCAAAGACATTAGGACGAAAGTTTAACGCAAACAACCTCACCCAGGATTTGAACTTGGCTAGGATTTGAACTTGGCTTAACCATTAAACCGTGGTTCAACTCATCTTAACTATTAGACGTTGGCTTTAGCCATTTTAATTATTCCCTAACTTGCCCATCAACATGTTACAGAGATAAGATATACCACGGCGTTATTGCGCATGCCTTTTATAATCTAAACCACATCTAATTCTTTCTAAGGACGTAAACAGACGCCATTCACAGAAATAAATAAGTTTACAACAAGGTATTTGAAAAATATTCTTAGATTTTCTTTTGTCTGAAAACTAGAAATTGAATTCAGAGTAGGAATACGCGGATTGTATTCCCTGCAAAATATTTAGACTGTCCAAAAATTGGGTGTACTTGGTGAAACACTAAACTGCATCTGGTTGCAAGACTCAAGTTCTGGGGTGTGTGGAGTACATTTTCATTTTGATTATTCTCAGGTTCACGCTGACCGGAAATCGTAGTAGCTACTAGAGTCCCATCTAGTGTTCAAATTTTACTCATTTGAGTTTTTCCCACTAGCGTTAACTGATGGTTTTCCACTGGAGTTTGAATCACAGCAAGTCTCCTCAAGTCTCCAGGACTCTTCTTAGTGTTCTAGCCGATCTCATCCATACAGTATTTTGGGTGATCTCTACTCGTCCTCTTATTTCTATGTCCTCCATTCTCGTTACCAATCCTTTAGTGACTGTACCAAGTGCACCGATTACAATTGGAATCACTGTCATTTTCATGCTTCATAATTTTTTCAGTTCTCTAGCAGGGTCCAGATACATTCGAACCCGTTGTGGCCACATTTGAACCCGTTGTGGCCACATTTGAAACCGTAAAGTATAATTTCCCGAATTAGACAACGTTGCAAGTTCCTGTGTGAGGATTTCAAATCAGACACTGAGTTGAAACAATTTACATGTCAGCACACCAACTACCACCATACTATCAACCACAGCTGTTTCCCAGTACGGCTTGAACTAATTTGGTCACGTGATATACGTTACACAAACTAGAAAGTATGAAAATATTGTATAACTTTTGACCCAACCTATTATTATTATCATTATTTTACTCATTTGAGAGTTTTTCACACCAGCCTTAGCCAATGGTTTTCCGCTGGAGTATGAGCGACAGCATGTTTCCTCAAGTCTCCAGGACTCTTCTTAGTATTCTGGTCGATCTCATCAACGCTGTAGTTTGGATGGTCTCTACTCGTCCTCTAATTTCAAAGTCACTCCATTCCTTTTACCAATCCTTTGGTGATTGTACAGAACGCGCTGATTACTATTAATATCACCGTCACTTTCATGTTCCATAATTTTTTAGTTCTCTAGCAAAGTCGAGATACTTATCTCTCTTTTCGCTTTTCTTCAATTTTACCCGGTGGTTAGCCAGAACGACAAAATCCACAATTCGGCTGGTTCTCTTTTTTTATTAACTATCACTAGGTCTAGTCGTCTGGCTGAGATTAGGTGATCCGTTTGAATCTCAAAATCCCGGACAAGTTTGTGCGTCTCTCTAGGTATTTATCTCTCTTTTCGCTTTCTTTCAGTTTTGTCCCATTGTCAGCCGGAACGGCAAATTGATATTATTATTATTATTATTATTATTATTATTGTTTGTTTGTTTGTTTGTTATGTCTTCCTTTGCTTTTCGTTTTTCACATCAACCTTAAAAAACGAGAATCTTTGCACCAAACATATCTATAACTAATTCAGTATCTACATACGGATCAAATTCTGTTGGGTAATTCTCAAGATAGTTCCCAAAAATCTTAATTTCTTTTTCTTATCATTTTTTTCTGAAATCATCCAATTTAATCTTGTTTTTTTTTTTTACAGTATTACTGTTTTTGATCCGATTAGGCAATTTGTTCCAAAAATATATAACTCTGCTAGCAAAAAATTCCTATTGGTTACTAGACTAAGTTTTTAGTATGTATCTTGGCAGTAAATTTCCAGTTCAAGGAGAAATATTTTAAAAAATATCTACCATAATTAGAAATTCATCTACTTATTTTAAAAATTCAAATAAGACTACCTCTTATTCTTCTTACGAGTAAAGTCCTCACGTCGTACCGCTAGTGTGGATTTCCCTGACTCTCTCTCATCATTCGTCTCTATCGTCCATCGCTTCCGGTGGGTCTTCTAGACTACATCCTCTGTCCGTACAGAGCTTTTGTAGATAAGTTCTAGTTGGTTGTCCAACACCTGATCGTCCGTGTGAAGGGGTCCATAGGAAAACGTAGCTTATGAGTTAGCCTTTACTTCTCCAGCAATGTCCTGCATGTCTTGTTCGTCTGATTTGGATGGTTTTTGAGATAGGAGGTAGGTGGCCGTAAAGTTGCTGTTTTATGGGACGTTGCTTTCAGGATTTGTTCAATATAGCTCGTAGCATTCTTGTGCAATTGCCATCTAGATTTTTCTCTATGCGCTAAGTCAGCATCCATGTGGTGCATCCATATAGTAGTATGGATATGACAGCTACTTTTTCTAGTAAAATAGATAATCTTAATTTCTGTAATCTCTCCCCGTAACTAATTTTTTGATTTTTGGCATTTTTTATTTATTTATTTTTAGTGATATATAGGACTGCATCAAAAAAAAAACTCTTAAAAAGCAGCTACAAAAGATGTAAATATGAATATAAAATGAAAGTGATTCCCCAACCTCTAGATATAAAATAGCCCTAGACGGGTTGACACGCCGTTAAAATCAATCAATCACTCAATAATTGTCCATATTAACTGTGTACAAAAACTCTTAAACAAGTACACAAAAATGTAAATATGAAAGAACAATGGTGATTCTTTAACCTCTTGGCATAAAATAACTCGAGACGGTTTGACGAGCTATTATAATCAGTTATTAAAAATAAGAGCCGGAAGATTTTTATCTCTCCTAATATTTCGAAAAAGCAAATACATTTCGTAATTATACCGCCACTCAACAACCAACATTATGGATAATTTCACAAACAAAATAACCTGTCAAATCTGCGGACAATTATCTTGATTTGAATTTGAAGCAGCGAAGCGTCGGCGTTTGATAAAAACTTCCTTGCAGTTTAAATGACAGTTATCTGCTATGATAGTTGCTGCTATCATTATGATCTATAACTGATTGATGTGTTATTACACGTTCCATATGTGTGTGTACACGCACGTATGTGTTTGATATTTATCCAACCACCCACGAGAACAGGTTTGACACAAGATCATTTTATTGTAAGGGGCTATGCACGAATAAGGATTCATGCGCGGCCAGCGCAAAAAATACTTGATCCTGTCAGCATTTCTCTTTCTTTAGGAGCCTCACGCGCCAAGCCATTAACTCAGCCCAGTCAAGCAGTTATTTCCTAGGGGAAAGGCCTCCTGGGACCAGTGGGTTAGCACCATAATACCCACCCAGCATGAATGCCTGGTAGACGCCGGAAAACCAGGGACTGGTGCCAACCACGTATGTGTTTATATCTGTGTACAAGGATGTTGTTTGCAAAGACTAACATTCAAATATACTCAAAGTAAACAAAACAAAATTTTCTCTTGCGCATCATATCTGCAGTTCTACCCACACATTGGAAAATCTCACGATAAGTAGTATTTTAAATTACTTTACATAAAATAATGTAAACTTTACAAATATATATATATATACGTATCTGTGTGTCTGTGAGTCTATGTTGTACTGGTTATAAACATTGAACAGATAATTTTCTTCAAACCGCAAAATTTGTAACATTTTTTACGTCATGACTTTCTCACCAACTTACAAAATTTAATGAATATTCGGTGGGAGTGATTGACAGGAGGCAGGTCAAGGTTCAAAGCACTAATCATATGAAATTGATTTCTTTTCTGGATTGTCACGCGGTAAGTAAGAGATGATTAGATTTTTTTTAATTAAGGGTTGAATTTTAGATTCCAAGGGAAAGTAATGTATATTTTGGGGCTGAAGCGACAGAGCTATCATCCCACCTCGCAGTCATTAGGACTAGGATTCATAAAAGAATGAATATTTCCTCTATCTAATCAACAACCTCACGTACTAAAAAGAACTAGTAAATTCCAGAATAAAAGGGAATGTTTGGTTTGGTTTGGTTTGTTTGGTTTTATGGCATATCAACCTTTGTAGGTTATTTAACGCCAAATCAATTTTTATGTAAATAATCTGTTCTATTGAAAACAGTTCAGTTTAGCATGAGTACACAGTTTAATTGTCAAAAACATTTCCATTTCAAATTATTTAAGCAGTTATATGTAATAATTCAGTTAAGTGTAAAAACAGTTTTAATGTCGAAAAACAATTCTATTTGAAATAATTCAGTTAAGCATAAGCACGCAGTTTAAGTGTAAGTACGGTTTAATTGTCAAAAACGTTTCTATTTCAAGCTATTCAGTTTACTCAATTCAGTTTAGCATAAGTATGCTGTTAGTTCTATTTAACCCATAGAAAGGGCCCTATCAGGTGCTACCACTCCGGGCAGAGTGGACCTGGGAGCGATGGCAATGAAGAGGTACTACGCATTCCCCAAAGCTCCAGCACTGCTGGAGCCTCACCATCAGATTGTTTAATGTCATATCCAGGACACTCGTTATGGGGGGGTCTTACTCCTCTGCAGAGGTGCAGTCAGTGTATTCTACTGCCCCAGCTGACTGGGCAAAAAAGGGAATGTGTTCTTATAACAAATAATACATGATTTCATGTGATATGATATGATATCACAAATATATGTAATATGATATCTGTTGTGATGCTGACCAAAGAAAGACACGGGGAACATAAAAGGTTTGATAGAAAAACATATATATTCAAGTAACAGAAACAAGATACAAGTGAATCTGGTTAAACAGTAGTTAGTTGGTAGAAAGCTGCGAGTCCAATGTGGTAGTGACTATCCGTCCACTACGCAAATGGTATCTCACGTGATTATGTCACGCTGATTGGTGCACTCCCTCTGACGCTCTCGTTGACGTGTGTTTACGGAGGAGAGCGAGTACATCATTTAGGGAGTACAACAATATCATATTGGGCTTTCTGTAAGGCTTAACTTCTTCCTCTTTAGAACGGAAAGCGACAAGTAAAAAATTACTTTTTTTTATCAATTAGAATATCTTCATCGTTATTCTCACAACGTTTCGACCGATATGTCATTAACCTCTTTCATGTCCAACTCAAGAGATTACATAGAACCTTTTATTTAATCCACAGGAGTAGATTGTTCTAATACCACTAACCGTGAATGGGTACATATGTAAAGCTATAGTAAACAGTGTTTTGTTATTCTCCCTGTAGTCAGGATTGAACCCGTAATATTCAGCTGATTTTACATCATTGATCAAAGAGATTGAAAATTTAACTCCATATTACAATTTGGAAGAGTTGCCAAAAATATAATTTAATTTGTATTTCCAATCTAAATTCAGGAGTGTAGTACCTGTGTTCTCTGCTTACAGTTTTGTATAAATACGAGGCTCACTCAATAAATGAGATGAAATTTGTCGAAAGAGTTAATTGGAAGCGTTGTTTACAGTGACCCCTTTTTTATGGAAAAGAGTGATGAGTTCTTTTATGTTCCAGAGGACTATCAGCATGATCTTCTTTATTGACTGCCAAGCCCGAAACTTTTTCTTGACCGAAGAGTCAGTGTATTTCTACTGCATGGACTGTTTGGTTCGATTTGGTTGGTTTGTTTTGGTCTGGTTTGATTTGGTTGGGATTTATGGTATATTAATCATTTTGGATTATTTAACGTCAAATCCTCTTTGTACATATATCAAATATATGATTTGTAAACACATTTTGTTAATAACATGTTTAAACTAGCAAGAGCCCTTTTTTAGCACACAGTTAAATGGTTTCAAGTATTGCTATGCAACAGTAACAATTTAATATCAGTCATTTATTTGCACACATTTAAATGGATATACAGATGATTTGTAATAGAATAGTTTGCTGGTAATTTAATATTTGTTTGCACACTAATATTACTGTTGTTTCTGCACATTTAAATGGTTTATACTACTATCTAACACTAATAATTCAAGTCAGTATTACTCATTAGTTTGCAGACAGTGAAGTGGTTAAAAGTATTGCTATTTAACACTAATTATTCTATTCAACACTATTCATTCATTTTCACACAGGCAAATAGTTCCAAGTATTGCTATGTAATACCAATAATTCAAATAACGTTTCAAGTATTGCTATTCAATAGTAATAATTCTATTCAACATTACTCATTCATTTGCACACAGCTAAATGTCTTCAAGGATTGCTATGTATCACTAACAATTCAAATAAAACATCAGTCATCTGTTTATACACAGTTAAATTATCAAACTGTTCTACTTCTAACAATTCAATTTAGCATAAGTCATTTGTTTGCGTACTGTTTAAAAATCAAACAGTTCTATTTGACCCATTGATAGGACCATATCAGGTGCTACCACTCCGGGTTCAGAGTAGACCAGGGAGCAAAGATTATGGAGGGTTCTCCTCATTCCTCCAAACTCCAAAACTTGAGTCTCACCATCAGACGGTTTAGTGTCATTATCAGGACACTCGTTGCAGAGATGCAGTCAATGTATTCTACTGCCTAAGTCGAGTGGGCTGGTTTGATTCGGTTTCGTTTCGTTGTTTAATGGCATATCAACCACTTTGGTTTATTTAAGGCCAAATCCAGCCTTGAAAAAGAACAGTAGTGGTACTAAGTAAGTAAAGTTGGTGACCTGAGTCGAGGGTGGCCTGAAGGCTCCCTTTTCAATAGCTACTACACCGAGGTGTAGGGGAGGGCGCTACTCCATTCCCTGGATTGCTCCACTTTACCATTGATCCTTACCTTATAATGCTGAGTGTTAAGCAAGGTGGCATCAAATACCATTTCTGAGTCTTTGGTATGACTCGACCTGGGATTGAACCCCGGTCTTCCAGATCACTGGTGAACACCCTACTCAGCCGACTAGGCAAACATTTAACTGTGTGTAAACAAAAACTGGAAGCAATGGCAATGAAGGGGTACTCTGCATTCTCCAAAGCTCCATCATCACTAGAAACTCACTATCAGATTGTTTAGAGTCATATGACTTCACCAGATAACAACAGCCGAACTGATATAACTATACCTAATATTTAATTACCAAAATAAATATCAACTGAAATAATCTACAAATAAGTGCTCACAAAGACCGAACAAAACAAAAACGGGGTTCAATCCCAGGTCGAGTCATACCAAAGACTTTAAAAATGGAACTTGATACCACCTTGCTTAACACTCAGCATTATAAGGTACGGTTCAAGGGTAAAGTGGAGCAATCCAGGGAATGGAGTAGCGCCCTCCCCTACACCTTGGTGTAGTAGCTATCGAAAAGGGAGCCTTCGGGTCACCCTCGACTATGGTCGCTAACTTTACTTACTTTACATCCGGTTTACATTAAAAACAGGGCTACTGTTGCATATTGACCCTTGACCGAGCCGTCAATCAGAGATTCTCTGAATGGGGCACTCCTACATAAACAAGCAGAAGCAGTCTCGTGATTTATCAAAAGATGTGAGCGTTAAGAAGTGATAGATGCAGAGGGTCCGGATAGTTTGAGGCAGTGTGAGTCAGTGCCAGCTTGCAGTCACCGAGAGCGCCCTGCTTGGGGCAACAACCCTCAGTGGCCTCAGATTGAGCACCCCTCCTTAGCTGAGGATCCGAAAAAGTGCTAAATGGGTCCTTGAAGATTACACAGCGTGGTATAGTCAAGAAAAGAAGTTATGGGTCAATATAGCAGTATATATTGTCTACGTCTGTCTCTCCCCCACACCATAGAAGCTTTGACTCCAAGAAGAATAAAGATATATATATATTGTAACCAAGAGTTGTGATTCTTCCCTCATTATGAGTATATAACGCTACGTCACGACTATTGAAGCCAATTGGTGACATGGGGTTTGAATTTGAAATAGATTGTAAAATACCAATAAAATACAAATAATATACAGCTAAAAAAATTCTTATATGAATGTGTAATGAAAAAAAAAAAAATATATATATAATTACTACTTAATTTTCTTTAGAATTACTATATATATATATATATAATATTTCAAGAAGAAACCAATATTCGGTTACATTAGGATAATCAATTTATTTCTATCCTCTAAAGAGCCTTGATAAGAATCAAAAACTCTAAAATGATTTTTAACATGATTTCATCAGATCCAATAAGAAAATAAAATTTCATTTTATTATTGGATCTGATGAAGTCCAGTTAAAAATTATTTTAGAGTTTGTGATTCATATCAATGTTCTTAACAGAATGGAAATAAATATATTATACTAATGTGACCGAATATTGTTTGTTTTGGGTGGGGGGTTCTTGAAATAATAGTATTTGCTCTGTGAATTTATTTACATTGAGCTCTTCACCAGGAATATTTAAATATTCGAAATTTGAATAATTTATTTGTCCTGATGGAATTGTTCCCTACTCCGGATTTACTGGATTGAAGAATACCTTGTTCGCCAATGATCCGGGAGACCTGGGTTCAATCCCAGGTTGCGACATACCAAAGACTTTTAAAATGGTACTTGATACCTCCTTGCTTAACACTCGACAATATAAGGTACGTATCAAGGGTAAAGTGGAGCAATTCTGGGAAAGGAGTAGCGCCCTCCCCCTACACCTCGGTGTTGTAGCTATTGAAAAGGGAGCCTTCTGGTCGCCCTCGACTAAGGTCACCAACTTTACTTTTTACTTATATAAGAAGTGACAATATTTAATAGATTTTAAAATACTAGTAAAATACTAATATACTGATATAATAAAGATATTTCATATGCATGTGTAATCAAATATGAACGAGGTAATAGCTTGTCTTAAAGTTTTAGCTGAATATGTATTTACCAAAACCTCCACATGAATAGGATGTGACACAAAGGTCAATTTTTAGGCAAACTTTAAAAGGTTTGAATTAAGAGTTTTCCTTCTCCTAGACTGTTTGAAATACCAAGATTAAAGAGCAAAGTTTTATTGAAATATAACAAAACATTGATCAGTTAAGGTGGAGCTAATTAATAAATATACGTGACTGATCCAGAAGGAGAGTGTCCTGAGTATGATACTAAATTGCATCTGATGCTGAGGCTTCAGATCTAGAGCTTTAGGAAATGTGGAGTACACATTCATTACCATTACTCCCAGTTCCACTCTGATCTGGAGTTGTAGTACTTGTTAGGATACCATCTATGAGTCAAATAGAGCTGTTCAATCTTTTACTAATGATTATTATTAATATTAAACAGAATTATTAATGTTTAATTGCAAAACTTGAAACTATCTAATTGTGTGCAAATAAAAGAACTCTAGCTCGTTTAAAAATGCTATCCGTTTACAAATCATGTATGTTTAAACTGAAATCAGTATTAAATAACCTATAAGGGTTGATATGCCATAAAACACAATAAACCAAAGGACGAAAACTATAGCTGACTTCACCACAAGTGAGAGGATTTTTCAGATTATCATTTTTGTATGTACACATTCACCATAAGTTTAAATAACTCAATGTTGAATGAACAGCAACACGGGATAAGCCACAGCCGTGCCTAATGTATCGAAAACTAAAGAATAAATATCAACAGAAAATAGCAAACATTACGAAAGGAATTTCCGTTTATTTTCTCTCTTACAATATTGGCTGAGGGTATTTAAAACCACGTGTCCTGTTTGTAATGATCTTTATTAGCATTTAGCGTTCTTAACACACTATTATTGAACACGTGTATTGGACTGAGATCATCAAACAAAACCAATGCCAATACCAATGTCGATGTCAGGAGGGAGAAAGTAATAGGCGGACTTAGACTAACAAGTAACAAAAAGAAAACTTCGAGAAACCTGGAATAAGAATTGAAAAGAAAAAAAATTGGGCTGGTGGGCGCTGCCTGTTTGTTCATTGCAAAGGTCGACATGAATATGTCGTCATCGGGACGCTCTTTACTCTCGACGGACCAATCAGATCTTAGGACGTCAGTGCTTTTCAAAGTCATGCAAGGTCTAGGTCACGTGGCTGCTCGATCTTGAATTCATTATTCGTTTTTGCTTCAGGTTGGCATTTCGGCACATGGCCGCCGTGCCATGCCCGCGCCGGAAGGCGGCCTAAGGTTAACGCACGTGCGCATTCATCATTTCCGGTCCGTTTCTCGCTGACTAGGCTTATCGTCTCTGTATTTTCCCGACAACTTTCTGCTCACCTCTGCCCACTTCCAACTAAAACTTTTCTACTTCGTCTCGTGCTTTCCGTATCACACTTTCAACCTATTCTATTAATTCGAGACTAGTCGTCTGCTAGGGGGGAATTCCTCATTTGAATTTTGGTATGTTTATGTTTAAAAAGAAAAAAGGAAAATTGACGCGAGAACGTGTATCAGTCTGTATATGTTGTAATTTTAAGAAACCAGAAGTATGAGGCACTTAGTGAGAATCGAACTCACTAACAATGATTTACTAATCTAGTTTGCCAACCGATAAACCATATGAGGTGCCTTTGGCCTCTTTTTTTATAGTTATTTGCTAAACTTAACTTAGCTGTGACACAAGGCCAAAAGAATGGGGTACCCATTGAGAATTAAATTCACTTAAAATGGTCTGCTAATCTAGCTTGTAACATAAGTTACTCATCTCCTCTAATAGTACAGTTATTTACTAAGCTTTGCCTAGTTGTGGCACGAGACCAAAAGTATGGGGCACCCAGTTAGTATCGGATTCACTAACAATGGTCTGTTAGTAGAGCTTGCTAACCATTACACCACCCGAGGTGTCCAACTCGTATATATATATATATATATAGACATACAACTCGTATATATATATATATATATATATATATATATATATATATATATATATATATACAACTCGTATATATATACATGTTAGGTTAAACGTCTCTTAGTGATTTATTTTAGATTAAAATAAACGAACCAAAACACAAGATATAATAAATGAATTTATTATTTCTTATACTTGTTATATATATACATGTGTGTGTGTGTGTGTGTGTGTGTGTGTGTGTGTGTGTGAATATATATATATATATATATATATATAATAGAAAATTGCAAATAAATCCAACATTAAGATATACAGACATGAAAAAACAGGTCTTCAGAGGAAGATCTTATTTATATAGATATTTACCAATTTTAAATGTTTCAATTTTCAGACCTTTATCAGGGCGTGTGAATTATTAAATGTAATGAAAAAGATGAGAAAGTTTTAAAACATTCAATTTCTGTAGGTTGCATTCTGTTTCAAATTTATGTGATGTAATTAGAGTTCACAAACTTACTCATAAAAAATCTATATTGCATCAATCAAACAACCTATCAATCTATCAAAGTAAATATTTATATTTTTTATGATTGATTTCTTTGTTTTATGATATCAACTCTTTAGGTTATTTAATGCCAAAGCCGTTCTCCTAGAAGAACAGTAGTGGTACTATTTAACCCATAGCTGGGAGGATAAGGGGGTTCATACCATTCCCAAGGGTATTTGCACGAAAATGAACGTAATAGCGCGACTGGAGTACGAACTCGCGCACTACGATTCCGCAGTCCATCGCTTTAACCATTACACCACGAGGACACTGCTCATATTTTTTAGTTCATATCAATCAGTTATAAACATTCCATGATATGTCTATCCGTGTTCATCAGTGTAAACCTTGATCTTCCCGTCTCTGTTTAATCTAACTATCTGTTTATCTCCCAGTCTTACTAAATATATATAAACGATGATGCCAAATTACTTAGAATAAGGGATTCAGTAACTTTTCAGAACGAGTCTGATCAAATTTGAAACCGAACGCAACCAACGGATATAGAATGGTTGAAAACTTTCTCATCTTTTCGTTTCATTTGATAACTTAAACGCCCAGATGAAGGTCTTAAAAAACCGAAACGTTTAATGTTGGTAAATATTTCTGCAAATAAAATCATCATCTGAAGAGCGTGTTCTTTTTCATATCTCTCTCTCTCTATATATATATATATATATATATATATATATATATGTATCAATGTATATATATATGCATATATATAGTGGGGGAGTGAGGGTTTTAATGGTTTATATCAGTGATGTTTTAT